>JAWWLV010000001.1:69887669-69902659 GCA_035041135.1 Platyrinchus mystaceus
AAGGAAGGAAGGAAGGAAGGAAGGAAGGAAGGAAGGAAGGAAGGAAGGAAGGAAGGAAGGAAGGAAGGAGGGAAGGAGGGAAAGAGGGAAGGAGGGAAGGAGGGAAAGAGGGAAGGAGGGAAGGAGGGAAGGAGGGAAGGAGGGAAGGAAGGAAAATTAGGATTTTGCTCAGAAAGATATATTCTATACTTTTTTCTAGATCCACAAGAACCTTTTGGCATAAAATTGTTAAAATGTTTCATTCTGACAATTTGATATTAAAAAAGGAAAAAAAAATGGGGGAAAAAAGAGGTATTAAAAAGAAAGTTTGTTTTTATCAAGCAGAGTAGTTGAGTAATTGATTATAGACACATTTGATGAAATAGATATGTTCTTGCAAAACAGTATTTTAATCCAACATTTTCCAAGAGAAAAGTCTTTTCACTCAGACATTTTAAATTAGTTTTTTTTTCTAATATTTCATACTACTTGTGAACTATTTTTGAGTGCATAATGGTTTTTATATTTGCCAATATAGCTACTGCAGTGTCTAGATATGATTTTTTTATATTTTGCATGGGAATAAAAGTATAACTGATAATCCTAATTAATTTTGATGCCTGTTATTTTAAAAGAATCTCTACCACTACTCAATTTTTGAAGTACCATGTCATGTATTCCTTGTTTAGAGCAGTCCTGTGAAATACCTATTAGTGCCATTTATTCATAAGGATGATGAAATTGTCATCCTGTTATACAATTATACAATCTATAAGTAGGAAGCTCTTCACAACATTGCTGTTGCTAGTCTGATTAAGTCTTGTCATTAAAGACCTTTAAATATAATGATTGACAAAGTAAACCTGTTGTGAGAAAACGACAGATGCCAACAGGGCTTTCAATTAATATCATTGCAAAAGTTTACTGCACAATCCTTTCCAGAATTGTCTGTTCCTGGCTTTGATATTTGATATTGGTCCCCTTCCATTACTTTATACCCCAATAACAACCACATACACCTCGATACTCTTATGCCTCACTTTTCTGTTGACAGTTATCCTAGTTGCTTGCTGTTAGAGACAAAGTTAACTGAATAGTCTACCTCCCTCCAACTTCTTCCAGTCTCCCTTCCATCTCCTTCCACTGAGCAGATGGTTTCACTAAAGCTTTGTCTAACATTTTCAGTTTAAAACCCAAACATTTCAGAAAACAAAAGCGTCTAACTTTTTAGCAGTAAAGCTAAAAAATATATTGCTCCGTTTTGTGCTTATTTTGCATCATGAAATCAGTGAAGAAAAAGAAAAAGAAAAAAACAGACAATAGTCTCTTTTTTGTTTTCTTTCCTCCCCCTTTATATATTTGTATACAGTCTTGCTGATTCTTTCTGAACTATGCACATGGCTGAAGGAGACATCTAAAGAATTCCTGGATTGTTGCTCAGGTGGAGATGTACTCAGCACAGTGCAGTAATGAGTTTGAAAACCATAATATCTGTTAACTCAGTCATGTCACTACCATCAGCCAATGTTTTTCATCATTCTCATCCATCTCTTAAAATCTGGAACCAAACTGGAAATAAACATCAAAAGAAAGTGGAGAATGAGTGGTCATTAGGCAAGCAGGGTTGACCCTGGTCTATTTCTTAACAAAATGAGCTAGGAATTGGAAATACTTTAACTACTGTGGAGACTTTCTTAAACACAGAAGGTTCTGCTGTAGGTATCTGAAGTTCAGTGATCTGAATCCTGTATTTGATTCTAAAGCACAATTTTTTCATTTGCACCTTCTTTCATCAAAGCATATGTGCTGCCGCAGGATTAATGCCATTAAGATTAATATGAGAACTTGATCATAACAGTTGAGAAACTAAGTGCTTTGAAGTGGATGAGTTAAAGTTGGTCAAATGCTACCTGTGTCATTAAAAAACCCCACTGATTACATCACACAATTTCTGAGTTTTATCTTGCTTTATTATTTTTTTCTTGTCCCAGCAATGCCAAGGACAGTGGTTACACAAAAATTGTGCATATAGTGTCCTAAAAGCGCAGCAAAAAATTTAAGTATTTGCATGAGGTAAATACTAGGCAAAAAATAGAAGACCCATAGTGGCCATATCTGGACTTCATAAAGCCTGAGTGATTACTACACTGTTCCATGTTTCTTATGAGTAGTTTTATTTTAGGAAATATCAGATGTTGGAGTTTTGTGTGGTTGGTTTGAAGCTTTTTCCCCTCTTTTCTAAAGAGACAATGCAAAATCCCATTTTTTAAAACACCCGTTGTTTTGTGTTAAAGCATGGTCAGTTTTGTCTATTTGGTATGTCCATATCACTTGAAGTGCTATTGTATCTAAACATTCAAACTATTCCAATCCATTGAAAGCAGCATGATCAAATGGAAGGCTTTCATTTGCAGACTTGATGAAGAACTCATTAGATATCTTCAGGAAAGCTTTTGCAGACCCTGTAAGATTTGAAGTGTCAAGTTCTTGCACATGTTGCAGGTGAACTCCCTGAGGAGCTAAAGGGGCTGATATCCCTTGAAGAGAAATCCTTTAAGGTTTCCTGTCTTTTTTCTCCCATAACACCCTATTGAGCCTTCAGAAATAGTTGCTAAAACTGCTTTACTTTTTGATATATATGACTTTTGGATATTCTGTCCCACTGTAGTGTTCATGCTCTGAAAATATATCCTCCACAGAATTTGAAAATCTCTAACTATGTTTCTTGTTTGTGAACTGATCATGCAAGTCAGGGGTTTAGTCAAACACTGCTTTGGTATATGTACAAACATTCCTTTAATTTCTAAATACAGTACATAGAACTGTGATTGAAGTATCTATTCCCCTTCTAGGAAAAATTATATTATGAGAATTTTGTTAATTTACCCAGTGTGCAGACTGCTTTTAAGCATAAAATGTAGATTTTAATAATGTGCCACTTAACCTGATTGATATTGAAACTACCTTTTCTGCTCAAACTCACGGACATAGTTTTCTCCATTTCAAGAGTTATGTTCCCATCTAGTCCTGGCTTTACCAGCATGACAGCTAATTTGTAACAGTGCTCATTGCCTCTAACTTGACTTTGATCATTACTGTTGATCCTTACATCTCTGGAGAAGGTTGGAAAAACAATCTAACAGAAAAAAAAAAAAAGGTAGATTTAATCAGTAGATGGCAGTAAGAGCTAGCAAGAAACCTGAAGACTCAGCTCAGACCTTTTGCACATTAATCATACATGCAGCAAATTCCACACTGTACAAGCTGACAAAGACCTTGCTTTGCCACAATCGATCTTTATTCACCACTAGATTACAGTGGTTAGATGTACTTGATTGCCTCAGATCCAGGATAAAGCTTATAAAAAACTATATATGTAATCGGCTTAAATTTTAGCCATTGTATTTTAGATTGTGTTTTTATTTTAAACTGAGCTTTGGATGAAATTGGTTTATTCTTATCTCTGCTATGTGACCAGACAGTCCATCTGTCACCTCGACTGTGAAGTTGTAATTTTAATGTTTGGCTCTGCAAATGTTTAAAATGTCCTTCTATTATTTACAGAGGGAACTATACAGTTAATAGACTATAGCTGAAACAGGACTGTCTTAGCTCACTTGTCTTTATTCCAAGACTTTTACTACTGTGTGTCTATATTATAAGCTGAAATGGCATCAGAATGGTGAAGGAAATGCTCTATTGTACTGCAGGATCCATTTTGTACAGCTGTATTCTCTAGTCTCCTTTTTCAAAAAGTCACAGTGTATCAAGGATCTTCACTTTGTTCACTTTGGAAAGTTAGCAATGCAAACATTCTCCTAACATGCACTTGACAACAGAAACTGTATAGGTATATCTCAAAAAAAAAAAAAAAAAAAAAAAAGAAAGAATGGATAATGAGGTGGATTTAGTTTCCATGTCATTATATAATGAAATAATTTATTTAGAAATGCATATTTAGGTTTGTGTAATTTTGCAGATTTGAAGTGCTTAGTTTATATAAAATGTGAACTCCATGCTATATTTCTCGATTTGGCTCTGTTTCTGCAACCTATGTAATATTATCACAGTTAATTCCATGATGTTTTATTACTTGAGGCTTTCTCTATGAAAGAAAAATCTATTGTTTTTCTTCTTCTCATCCAGTACTGCAAATATTTAAAACAAACAAAAAAAAAATATAATCCTGAAATTTCTTGCCAAGTAAAAGTATTTGCACAGAATAACACTTAAATAACATTCTGTAAAGTAAAAAACCAAAAAAACACAAAACAAACAGAAAAACCAACAATGACAAAACAAAACCAAACAGAATAGAAATTATTTGTTGTATTTAGTTACAAATACAGAGGTTGATATGGGGTACAAGATAGAAAAAAATCACCTTGGAGAGAAAGTCTATCATGACAAAGCATATTTTTTGTAGGAAGTGAGTAGAGTCATAGAAGTGCACACACACACACAAAACATATATATATATATGAATGTAATTACAGATATTGACAAGATAATGATAATTTTTCTAGTACTTTTTTGATATTAGGAATCTCTACAGAGCTTCTGACTACCTGCGTATGCTTCTGGATGATTGCTTCAAGAAATTCAGCTGCCACGATTCAAACGTAGATACCATGTTTTGAGTAGTCTGCTTAACACACACACACACACAGACACACACACACACACACACTCTCTCTCACAAAGAAAAAAAAAGGAAAAAATAAAAGGGAGTACAAAGCAGTAAGCAGCTTCCCCAACTCCTCCCTGGACTACAGTGCTGTTTTATATTCTGCTGAAATCAGCTGCAGTGTGTCATACTGGCATCGAAAGAAAACAACAGGTGGTGATTTCAGATTTCCCAGGTGAGGACTGCAATCAGTTGATCAAACTGCAATTGCTTTTTGCCCTGGGGTAAACACAAGTATGCATGGATCGTTCTTTGTGGTCTTGCTTCATTAGGGTCTGGTTAGCTTCTGACATCATCAGCTTAAAACACATCTCCTTTTCAGGCAGATAATTTTATCCTTTTGCCAAGGACATTCACATAAGTCACAGTGTTCTGTGCATGCCTTGGCTGTAGGAGACTCATTTGCTTTAAGTCTTTGAGAAATGAATGTATTTTAATGACAACTTCTCCATTCTAACATTTTTGCACAATTTGTTTATTCTTTTTTATATCACCTTGTCATTAAAGTAAACCAGAGCATTCCATTAAAAAAAAAAAAAGCAAAAAGCCTTGCTAATCAAGTGTCAAAGAATGTATAGTAGACTTTAGTAAAAACAGTGATTTATTAATTGCAAGTATAAAGTGCTTGAGCAGCCCCTAATCTAATATTTTCTTTTCCTTTTTTTTTTGTTGTTTTTGTTTTTGTTGATGCTGTTGTTGTTGTTATTTCCCTTTATCAAATGACTGGTAGGCTTTAGAAAACTCAATCCATTTTCTTGATTAATACAATAAAACACTACCTTTAATTCTCCATCACCATGAAGGCTATAAAAACATAGTAGCACCCTTGGCATAGGCAATATTTCAAACAGAAGACAAGAATGTTAAATATGGATAGTGTTTTTTGCCAAAACTGTTGATACAGGTCTGACAAGGAGGCATAAGATATCACCATGATATAAAAACTTTGTAGGTAGATGTTGTCTTTTTTATACTTTAGGGTTGTTTTTCTTTTCTGGTGTTTTTTTTGTTTGCTTGTTAAATTTGTTTTACACTGTCAGAATGTCTGGAACCTGACTGTATTTACAAAAATATCCAAATATCACTATATATCACTAAATATCTTTTTAATTCATGTTCACATCTTGAAATTGGTTGGAATCATGAAGAAAGTCAGTAGGTCAGTTTATATGACTAAAAATAATCACTGGGATCAAAATCTATTCCACCTTGTTAATTCATAATGTTATCAGGTAAATGTGGGCTTAACATCTTTTCTGTTTAAGCCTAAATTCAGAAGGCTGACATGAGTTTTGCTAGTAACTTGTATGGAGATATTTGGAATCATCTTCCTCTCCATTGTAGGTTTTGTATGGCAATATTATAATGCACTAATACCTTTCTTAGGAAAGAGGTGTTTATAATACTAATTTAGTTCTCATTAGTATAACTTTGGAGCTAGTGACAAAATGATGCAACAAGTTAGCAGAGTCTGAAAAGAACAAAGTAAGAACCTGTGCTTCAGGCAATAGCAATACTTCTAAAAATTAAAAAAGTAGGAGACAGGTAATTCCACTTTGACAAGCCACCTTCAGTATTGGTCAATGAAGGAAAATATAGAAGAAAAGAGGGAATGGAAAGTACAAAAAGTGGAGTGGGAAGAAACACAGCATTGACTATAGAGAAGTGATTTTCATGTATCACTTCAAATTAAGGAATTAATCTTTCACTTTATAAAATTTATAAATTTAATATTTCAAAATATTAAAAATATTTTAAGTCATTTCAATATGAAAAAAAACTGAATTTTTATGAAGGTTCCAGTATCAGCAGAATGAAATCATATAGTTATTTATTAAAGGGAAAATATTTGAAGCTTTATTAGTCCTTCAGAGAGAAATGTAAACCATTGTTATTAAACAGACCCACCCAAGACACCGATCTTATACTTACTGTCCTGCAGTGCCATCATGTGATCCAACTGACCATCCTTTATATACACAGTACTTTGTGTTGAATGACATTCAAAAGGGATAGCTGAAAACACCTTTGTCCACCTGTCTGCCAGTGTATTCATCCATCATTTGCAAAATATACTGTCTTCACTTTAGATGGCAATTCAGTGTAATGATATATTGAAACACTTGTGACTTGTTAGATTGGTACAAGACTTAGAGAAACAAGATACTGTACTTTGCAATTAATTATTTTTGCTTGTGAATATCATGCCTGCTTGCAAAACCTGTTCATTTTTAAATTATATTCTCTGTCATCCAAGACAGTTTGGATTGGGTGTAGGACAGAAGTGGATAATAAAGCAGGTGGCAAACTGAATCCAGAGGACCAGCTGACCAACTGGTGGTCAGCTACTAGTGATGTCTCTCAGGGCTAACAGGATCAGTACCATTCAGCAGCTTTGTTAATAGCTTCAATGAAGACATCGCCTGCTCCTTCAATGAGTTTGCTGAAGATACAAAGCTGGGGGAAGCTGCTGATGCACTGGAGTAAAGGGCTGATATCCAGGGTAACCTGAATAACCTGGAGAAATGAACCAACAGAAAGGTTCTGAAGATCCCCAAATGTAAATGTAAAGTCCTTCACCAGGAAGGAAGAATCCCATGTGATCATGCAGGATGGTGTTTGATTGGCTGAAAAACCAAATTTCTGAAAGAGATCCAGGCTTAATAACAAATTGCACAACGCAGGAATGTGCCCTTGAATTAAAGAAAACGAGGCACCCAATGGGAAGAATTAGCAAGAATGAACCTAATAGGTCAAGGGATGACATTATTCCCTTCTAGCACTTGTGAGATTGCAGTTGGAGTGATGATTTTGCCTCTGGGCTGCCCATTCCAAGAAAGATGTTAGCATACTGGAGAGAGTACAACAGGAGACTACCAATATCAGGAGCTGGAGCACATGCTGTACAAGATGAAGAAGTTTGGTTTGTTCAGCCTTGCAAAAGGAAGCTAAGAGAGGGATCTTATTTATGGCTTCAAACACCGAAGGAAGGAGTGTGAAGAAGAGACAGTTAATTTTTTCTCACAGTCTCACAACAGAAGAATGAGAGGCAACAGACGTAGGTTGGAGTATGGAAAATTCTCAGTAACAAAAAAAAAAAAAAGAGAGGGGTCTCTTTAACAGCAATCAAACACTGTCCTGTGTTTCCCAGAGAGACTGTGGAATATCCATCCTTTGGACATACTCAGAATTTGACTAGAAAAGGCCCTAAGTAATATACTTTAACTATTTGAGTTTATACCTCCTATAAGGAGTTTACACTAGATGTCTTTTGGCAGTACCTTCTGAGTTTTAAAGAGCAAAACTCTACATTTGCTGGCTCTGCATATGAAAATTTGGGATGGTGGGAAAAGAGAGATATTTCTTCTCCTCTGAACAAGAGCGATTATAACAAAGATTGTGAGAAGTCTCCAAAGGTGGGCTTTTAGAAATGACAGGACAATGAAGTTCACTTTACCAAAAATAAATACTAACTCTTGCTGTGAACAGAAACTAGTTTCTGCTCTGTTGAAACAAGATATCTATGAAGTGTGACTCAAAGGGGCATAGGATATTTTGGTTTTACTTTGAGATTCATTTAAAGGGTTGCTTGTGAGAAATCATAGTTTTTCTACATATTGCTTAACGGCATTCTTAAAACTGTTCCATATAGATGCTCTTGGCATCTATAATTATTACAAATATTCTGAGAACACGTCTGTCTTACATAAAGCAGTACCACATCTACACAAATATCCTACTGTTTGATGTACTAGCTTCAATAACAACCAGTCTGCACATAATTCTATAATCACAAAACAGTTTAGTTTCAATACAGTTGTATAACATTTCAAGGGACAGTGAGATATATTGTAATGAAGGTCACTTAGTCTAGTTGATGTATGGAGATATGGAAGACGTGCTATCTGAACTGACTCCTTGGAAAATGTACTCACAAAATCTCTTTCATTTTTTTCCTGATATCAAAATAACTCAAGAAATTATAAATTATCTAAATTTGAGCAACATTTCATACAAGAGAAAAAACTAGAATGAAGAGAGTTGAGAAAGCTTATAATTATTGATAAAATACTCTTACCTAGAATGCGAATTGGTGAAATAGATGCAATATGTAGGAAGAAAATATAATTCAGACATTGAAATTTTAATCATAGTTTACAGTGAAAATATTTAGTAGTATATAGTAGTATATAGAATTTTGGATTAAAATGTGCAGGATGCATTTTTAAGTGGCCTTGTTTGTATGGCAAGGGACTGGAAGATTACCAGTGACAAAGTATAATAAAAGAAAGAAAAATCACCTTCATAGAGAGAACATTTTTACTTTTCTCCTGATGCTTTAATCTTCATTTTATAAATTATTTTCTTAAGCAGAACAAGTTTTTACTTTATTTTAGTAGGGGTCTTTTTTTTGAAACACAAGCTCTTTTAAAGATAATTCTAAAATAAAACTGGCATATGTGCCTTTGAAATTTTAAAATCATCACCAAAATTGGGTCATGCCTTCAGTAACATGATGTAGGAACTTAGCTCAGACGACTTAGAATCAGTTTTAATCCTTATATTACAATTGGCAAGAAAGGTAAAGCCAGATTGAGTTTGGAAGACACCACTAATTTAGAAGGGATTTCTAGTGTGTTTGAAAAGAGCCTTTTACCATTTCTTAGTATTATAGAGAGAGCATTTACCTGCTCCTCTCCATTGCTATCATTTTATGGGTTTATAATTTCATTTTATGGTTTTATGGTTTAGCTGTCATGGTTTCAATGCTTGGCATTCCATTCTGTAAGGCCTTTGATATGGTGTCCCACAACATTCTTACCCCAAAATAGGTGGGGCAAGGGTTTGGCAGATGAACTGTTACATGGATAAGCATTTGGCTGGGTGGCTGTGTCCCTAGAGCTGTGGTCAATGGCTCAGTGTCAAAGTTGAAACCAGAAATGAGTAGTGTCCCTCAAGAGTCTATACTGGGATCAGTACTGCTTAAAAATCCTCATCAGCAACATAGAGAGCAGAATTGAGTAAACCCTCATCAAGTCTGCAGATGGTACAAAGTGATCAGCCTGAGGGGTGGACACATGTAAACCTCATTGTCGAAAGCAAGCTGTAAGCTTTCTAAACACCAGACTGTGTAGAATCCACTTTGTATTAATCACATGAAGGTGAAGACAAAATGGAGACAAAGGAAAAAGGACCTTTATTGCCAGGCACAGCCAGCTTATATACGATAGAAATGGAGTGCAGGGAATTTGGGAGGATTCGAGGGGATACATGTATATAATTGGTTAAACTAGGTAGAAACACATCCAAATATGGTTAAGGGAGATACAGGAAAAGGGGAAAGATATAAATTTTAAGTATCACTAACCAATGAACAAAAGTGTTAAAATAAACGTATAAGAAAAGTTGTTAATTCTAATCTAACTGTAGGTTACATATGAAGTAAGATTCTTTTTAATATCGTTGTTAGTAAATTGAATAAACATAGCATTTTTATAACATTAAAGGCAGTCTCTGGGGTAGGCTTGTCTGTGTCAGGATCCAGCTGCACTCCTACTTGTTTCTCCCACTCACTCCTCTCTTCCTTCAGAGATTTCTCTCCACCAGGCATATGCATTTCTCAGGGAACTTCCTTCACCTCATGAAGTTCAACAAAGCCAAGTGCAAGGGCATGCACCTTGGTTAGGGCAGTCACAGTGTGAATAGACACTGGGGGATGAATGATTTTTTTTTTTTTTAAAGGAACATTTCATTAAATCTTTTTACTTTATCAGAAAATACACTTTTTATTTTTCATGTTTAAACATAGTTTGAGTACTACTATTAATATATAGACTAGAACAGAACAGAATAGGATATTTTCAGTTGGAAGGGAGCCACAATGATCTAGTCCAGCTGCTTGCCCACATGAGGGCTGACCAAAAGCTAAAACATATTATTAGGGGCAAATGCTCCTTAAACTCTGACAGGCTTAGGGCATTGAACACCTCTCTAGGAAGCCTGTTCCAGTGTCCAGTATCCAGTATCCTCTCAGTAAAGAAATGTCTAATGTCTAATCTAAACCTTCCCTGGTGCAGCTTTGAACCATTCCTATGCATCTTACCAACCAATGAAAAGAGATAAGTACCTCCCTCTTCAATTCCCCTCCTCTGGAAGCTATAGAGAGCAAAGGGGTCACCCTTCAGCCTCCTTTTCTCCAAACAAGACAAAGCCTAAGTCCTCAGCTGCTCCTTAAAAACATTCCTTTATGCTCTTTCTCCAGCTTTGTTACCCTCCTTTGAATGCATTCTCGGACCATCACATCTCCCGCAAGACTTTATTCACAAACAGCAAACCAAGGAGAACATCTTTTCTAGCTGTGAAAACTACCTATACAAGAAGTTATTTCCTAAAAGAATTTTCAAGATCTGCTCTTCACAGCAGTAACACATTCCCTGTTGATGTTTGGGAAGTTGAACACTCCCATAAGGATGATACTGAAAAATTTGAAGTTAGAATTGTAGTACTTTGGAAAGGTACATACTCAACTTTCTCGTCCTTCTACCATTTTATTGCCATCAATCATGCTTTTGGACATTATTTATTTTCCTAAAATAGCAGCTAATTTCATCTGAGATCCCTTGGGTATACAAGATATGCACCCAGAACTCACAGGTGTGAGAGAAGACTTAGAGGAGACATATCTTTCTGACCAACAACTTGAAATCTGTAGTGCCTAAAGCTACTCCAGGTAGCTGCTCAGTCAGCTGACTCTCATCCATCCTCTTCTATACTTTGAATCTTATTTTAGATGTAAGTTCTTTAGAGGTTTTGGCTAGTTCTTTCAACTATTAGCATTAGTCAAACCAAGAAGGCCAATGGCATCCTGACTTGCATCAGAAATAGTGTGGCCAGCAGGAGCAGGGCAGTGATCATGCCCCTGTGCTCTGGACTGGTGTGGCTGCACCTCGAGTACTGTGTTGAGTGAGACCTTCACTTCAAGAAAGACATTGAGCTACTGAAGCAAGTCCAGAGAAGGGAAATAGAGCAGGGGTAGGGTTCAGAGCACAAGTCTTATGAGGAGCAGCTGAGGGAGCTGGGGTTGTTTAGCCTGGAGAAAAGGAGGCTCAGGGAGGATCTTATGCTCTCTACAACTGCCGGAAAGGAAGTTGTAGTGAGGTTGGTGTTGCTCTCTTCTCCCAGATAACCAGTGATAGGATGAGAGGAAACGGCCTTAAGTTGCACCAGAGGAGATTTATATTGGGTATTAAGAAAAATTTCTTCATGTGAAGGGTTGTTATGCATTGGAATAGGGGCATAGTCAAGCATTCTAGAGGTGGTGGAATCACCATCCTCGGAAGTGTTCGAAAGGTGTGTGGATATGGTTTAGTGGTCAACATGGCAGCGCTAGGTTTATGGTTGTATGCCATGATCTTAGAGGTCTTTCTTAACGTCAACAATTCTATGATTCTATGATTTCATATAGTATGTGGATTTCACTCTTAAGTGCAGGTTCCAAGTATTTCTTTGGATTTAAGATTTAGTCCATAAATCTCTACACTCTTAGCTCTGGATCTCCGTCCCCCACGGTGTAGGGGCGCACCAGTTCCTTAGTTCCTTATCCATGTTCGGAGCCATTTCTGATGGCGTAAGGATGGGGAAGGGGGAAAACTCCATGCAGCGGGATGTTCCATCCCAGCCAGGCGACCGGAATTCAGTCCCGGCCACATGGAGGGGGTCGCTGCTCACCCCTCCCCCCCCCACGTGGTCCCATGGCCGCCCCAGAGACAGAGACGGCACAGGGGACGTGCAGAGGAGGACAGAGAGAGGGTGATTTATTGTTGGGGGGTTACATATATAGTGTCTGAAGGAATCACAAAATGACCAATGACAGAATTCAGGGGGTTCAACTTCTCCAATGACACAAGGGTTAACAAGGCCAATGAGAGAGCTTCAAGTTATCTCTTAGAACATTCCTAAGGTAGAGATAAGACCGAGGCACTTTGGGAAGAAGAAAGCCAGTGACTCACAGAAAATGCAAAAGGCCATTTTTGACCACGTTTCACTTTAACATTAGAATCCTGACTCCTACACTTAGCAAATGTTAAGTCACTTCAGGAAACAGATGAAATAGAATCCTAAATTCATCACTGAAAATTATATCTGCTATTTGAATCCCAGTCTTTGGGTTCCCTGGTGTACAGATAATAAAGTGATGAACATTTCAGAAATCCTAACTGACAGACATATATTGTCTTGGGAAATAAGATTTTCAGTTTGCACTACTTCAAATATATCCAGTAATCAGTTTATTCTTTCTGAAAAAAAACCACATGTAATCACATACGCAAGTGATTTATTCAGTGGACCAAAGATCTGATGTTGCTTTCAACAGCCACAGTTTTACAATGCAATTCTGAATTCTCAACTTAGTTTGATTTGGCTCAACTTGAGAGGACTGCAAATCCCTAGATTTTTCTACGGAATATCTAATTTCACTACGTATTCTCTAAATATCACAGAAAAAGATAAAATGTATAAAGGTAAGAATTAGATTTTTTTTTTCTCTCTGCCTTAGATGCTCATTGTAAAGTTTATGAAATGTTCATTTCAACATAATAAGTATCTTTCTAAGGGCTAAAGTAAAAATCCATCTGTCATTGCCTCTTTTGACATTATATCAAGACACTTCCTAGGGGCTTTTCTGTACAGATACATCCAGACACCTTTATGTGGTCTTTCTAGATGCTTAAGGAACTGATTCTCTATGAATTTCTGCCTACTTTGTCTTCCTCCCTGCCCTCCCAGTGTTCAGATTTAGACTTCCTCTTTTGCTATCTACCTTCTGTCAGCCCAATTATAACTCTTAAAGTTGGAACTCATAAAAAGACAGGTAGTTCTGGAGGTGAATGTGTTTTCTCGACAATGTTGTTGAGGTTTTTGGCTTTTTTTTTTTTTTTTTGTGAACAGCTTAAATTTAAAGTCTATACTTTCTTCAAGTATCAGCTATAACTTTCTCATCTGAAAAATAGCTGACACATTAGCAGTTAAAAATGTCATATACTTCAGAGCACACATGGAAGTTATTAAAATTCATAAGAACTTCACAGTGGTCACAGATCATGTGTCTTTCATCTATGCAGTGCTCTGCACAATTTTTGTCAGACATTAAGCGAAGCATTTTTTCACTCCTCTCTGCTCAGAGCATACGCTTTCTACCTAAATTCTGGAAAATGGTCCTGTATGGGCTGCTGTGACACATTGTAAAGTTCAGTGGGGACATGAGGCACAAATTGGACTCATAGCATGCTCTGAGTTCTTAATGAACTAGCAGGAACAGCCTGTGTGCTTATCAAAGTGTGATGTTTTCTCTTCCTGGCTTAATCAATTTCTGTGTTAATGTTCCTTGCTGACCTGCCAAACCTGGCATCTGTTTGGTACACTCACCTTTCATTGCAGTAATCTAATCTATAAGTACAAAAATATAAAAGGCTGGGGAAAACCTTACACAAAGGGAATTTATTTTGCATTTCTACACAATGCAAAGGTAAAATAGAAGTAGGTGAGAAAGCCACAAAATACTGGATCAGTGAAAAGCTTCCATATTTAGTATTTTGCAGTATTATACCACTGTTAATACCTCCTTTGGTAGTTTATAAACCTGCTGCCATTAGCTCTATCTGGTGTTATGTTGTTACAGATTATTCAATTTTTAGTTTCACAGACCTTGTTCTAACATCATACAATTATCTCCAGAAAGAATACTTTATTGCTAGTTTCATCTATGCAAGGTAAATTTTGTACAGGGGGCTTTACTTCTGGAAATATTAATTTCTCTTTTGATAGTGGTGGGAAAAGTAGATACCAGTATTTATTTTAGTAATTTGTTGTTGTTATTGTTCATAGCGTATGACTCAGGATGTTGTCATGTTTTTTGTTTGTCTGGAAATACTGGATGAGTGCATTGTATCAACACCCTAAAATCACTAGTGTATCTTTTAAAAAGGAAGTTTTCTACTAATTCCTGCAGCCTGCATTAGTAAAATTCTTATTCTGTATGTTTTCATTATTTTCTGTTGGATTTTCCCTAACATCTTTCTGAATTATATCAATTTCTTGAATTACTTGATTTGAGATAACATACTGCCCATTTACAAATACTGAAGAAAAATGCTTATGGAATTGTTTCTTCTTGCTTTTGCCTTGCCTTGCATCAGTTTGCCTGTGTTTCCCCGTCATCTTCTCCCCCTTCAGTTTTGACTTTTCCTTCCTTTTCTTTCTTTCTTTCTTTCTTTCTTTCTTTCTTTCTTTCTTTCTTTCTTTCTTTCTTTCTTTCTTTCTTTCT
>JAWWLV010000001.1:69903708-69957245 GCA_035041135.1 Platyrinchus mystaceus
CTCTCTCTCTTTCTCTCTTTCTCTCTTTCTTCTCTCTTTCTCTCTTTCTCTCTCTCTCTTTCTCTCTCTCTTTTTCTCTTTCTCTCCTTCTTTCTTTCTCCCTTTTTTTCTCTCTCTTTCTTCTCTCTTTCTCTCTCTTTTTCTCTCTTTCTCTCTCTCTTTCTTTCTCTCTTTCTCTCTTTCTTTCTCTCTCTCTCTCTTTCTTTCTCTCTCTCTCTCTTTCTTTCTCTCTCTCTTTCTCTCTCTCTTTTTCTCTTCCTCTCCTTCTTTCTTTCTCCCTTTTTTTTTCTCTCTCTTTCTTCTCTCTTTCTCTCTTTCCTTCCTTCCTTTTTTCCTTCCTTCCTTCCTTCTTTTAGTGTCTACCTAATAATTGTTTGTTCTTGGTCTTGTTCTGTTTGGAGGCATTAAGATATTTTTACTCCTAAAAGAATTTTTTAAAAAATCTTTTTATTTAGCTCTGCCAACTCTGGTTTTCAATTCATAAAATTTCTTTTCTTCATACAAAATCCATTTTACATCATTTTTAACTGATATTTAATTTGCCTCTTAGCATCTCATATTCCTCTATTGTATTTGTATTTTTAATTGCTTGCTTCATTTACAGCTGACACAGGATTAGATTTTAGTGAAATTTGCATATATATACTCTATTTGCTATTAAAATTAATTGGTATTTCTTTTTTCTATAGAAGAGAAAAAGATAAGGCCTGTTGAAAGGGGATTCACAGCCATTGTCCTTCAGCCATAATTTTAATATATATTTGTGGACCAACGTGTGAAAATAATTATTGGGTGAACTAATAAAGTCATTTAGGAAGATTAAACCAACAACACAAAATGAATCCCTATTTTGGAGTACCCTGATGTTGCACATTGTGGCATAAATAAATGATGTTATGTTTTTATTTTATTTACTTACAAAGAAACCATAACAGGAAAATTAGTCACTTATCAAAAAGGAACTCTCTTTTTTTTCTCATAATCTTTTTTTTTTTCTAAATATGAATACAAATTAAAAAAAAATAGTAGGGGCAAAATCTGTCTTTGCAGGACTTAAAAATTAAATGTAGGGAAATTATGCTAAATGCATAATATCTATTAACTGTTCTCTGAACCCTTGTTGGACTTTTATAAAGAGCAATTAAGGATAGATTAGAGGGAATAAAATGTGAGAGAAGTTATGGCTAAAAATATTTGACCCTTTTCTATAGAAATAAAAAAACTAGCTGAGGACAAAAAAGTTACTAAGCAACCTAGGAAAAAGGATTTATGGTTATGTGAAGATAAAGACTTAAGGAATCCCATAGCAATTAATTTTTAAACAAACTGAAGCACTAAATTGTCAAAGAGGTCAGTAGTGATAAAGCCCAACATTAGCTATGCATAATTTTACTCATGTTGGTAGTCAATATCAAAGGAGATTGCCCTATTAGTAACATTTTTGCATTCCATTTGTGATTATAACATTCATGAAGCCAAACAGCCCCTTTTTGCATATACTTCTGTCTGCAACTATTAAATAAGTAATACTTCCAATATTTATAGATTAGATACTTCAAATTGTTTGAAGAAACAGTTAAAAAAGTTACTCCTCCTAGCAACAATAAAGTGCTCTGTGTTCTAATAACAGCCATAAATTAAATAAAATAAGCACAAAAATCATCAGAAAGAGAAAATTTATTTATTTTCTACCGCGTCTCACAGAAAACTTAACACTTGATGAGGCCTCTGAAAACCATCTAGACCAAATCCTGCTTGGAACATGTATATGTTGGAGTTACACAAGGTTGCTTAAAGCCATGCCTTGTTCAGTTCTGAAAACCTCTAGGTAAACTGCGCTTAGTGGGATTTTTCAGATCAATTGTCTTTCTGGAGGAGAACAGAAATGTCTGAGGAAAGGTTCCCTTATTCTCATATTTATTCACATATAAAATGTAATATAATTGAAGAAAAACTGAGTGATATCATTCATTTAGTAAGCATCTTGATGTGAAAAAATATCAAGTGATACCAAAACAATAGAAACTACATGTCAATCTAAATGACACTGAGGCCCTCTCATAGGGCAATATTCTAAAATTCTGTGCTATTGGTATTTACCTCTGGAATACTTCCTAAACAAAAAGAATAGTAAATGGTTCTTGTTTCTTAAAATAAACCTGAAAATCTTTTTAAAATGTAATCTCCTGTGCAATGAAATGAATAGTACCTTGAGAGATAGAGGAGTTGGAAATATAGTGCATGAATTTCATTTTGGCAGTAACATCCCCTTTTACTTTATTGCAAGTAATATTCATCTTAACTCATGTAACTGCTTGTTAGGAATGCAGTTTGTGGGTGACATTAATAATGCAAATAGCCAAACCAGTCTTTGATATGCAGGCATTCGAACTTCTTGCTTCACTGCACTCATTTCAATAAGAATATTATTCACAAAGAAGCTCTTGAGCAATTGGAGATTCATTTCTTATTTTAAAACACAAAATTTAGACATCTCTCAGCTGTGTAGTTGCTATCCATTAGTCTTTAGAATTCTTAAATTATGGCAAAGTTAAATAGTGACATTTTTGCTCTATACTGTTAGAAAAAGAGCAAAATAACTCTTTTTGGTATTAAAAGAGAAGAAATATTTGCATCTAGCATGAAAGAATTCAATGATATCACTTCTTAAGTTTTTTTAAATTATTTTTTAAAATGGCAAATGTCTGCGAAAGGAAGAAAATAACCACTTAGTTAAAAACAAGCCAACAAAAAACCACAACAAAAAAATCCCAACCAAAAGTAGAATGTTCTTTATTTACAGTGTCCAGTGCAAAGAAGTTCTACATTTCCCCCCCCCCCTTTTTAATGTTTAATTTGGACCATATTATTATTTTACTGACATCACTAAAGTGAACAGTGATTTATGAAACACAAGTGTTGCAAAATATTGCAACTTTTACCTGAATTTTCATTATTATCTTGATGGTTTTGTTCTTTAAGTTGCTACTGAAGTTGTTAAAATTGTTAGAATTGTAACTTAAATGATTTTTAGATTAAATACAATTCATAGTGAAATTAATCCATGTCTTCTAGCCAAAATCTTTGGCTTGCCTTACTAGCAGGTCTTGCCTACCTGTGAAGAGGAGATATGCAACAATTCATTAGATCAAATATGGCTGAAATTAAAGAAACAGTCTTTGTATTAGAGACATGTAGACTAACACACTATCCACATGATTTTCTCATATTTTATTTTGAAGACAAACTAGCACAGAAATATCTCTAGTGAGAGAGGAGACATCAGCTTTCCTCAATGTCTCTTTAGGTATCAGGCAAGAGGCTGATACACAAACAGCATCTACTTTTTTTTTTAACCACTGTAGTTCTATACAACATGCATATTTCTATAAAAGTTAGTCTCCTCATGATCCCATTCTGAAAAAATAGGTATATCTGGGAACTGTCTTCCTCTCAGATTAGACTGAAATCTTGATATTTTCAGGTTTTCCTCTCTTGTAAACTCTTCACAGACACTTTGTGCTTATCTGCATGTGTGAGCAAGGTCCATAACGTACAGAGATAGCATAGCCAGTATCTTCACCAAATTACAGAAGATGTTTTCTCAGTTCTTCTCAAATCTAGTTAAAAATAGAATAAAATTTATTTAATCCGATTTTTTCACTTGCAAAAAAAGCAATCAACCAAACAAAAACCCCCAACAAATGAATTCTTTATTTAAGTTTCTTTATTAATAAAAATTTAATTTAGAGGAGAAGGAGAAAAACAACTTTTTACCTAATAGAGAAGCAATCTTGCAGGTCTTACAGCATATTTTTTATTACTTGAAGAGACTGAGAATGTGCTAAAGCACATGAGGACAGGGAATTGATCTTTCATGGCAACAGACAAATTGAAGTTTACTTCTGCAGAGAATGTTCTCCCTTTATCCTATTTTCAGTTCTGACTTAATCAGGGAGCATATCAACTGTTTCTGCAATGAAAAAAAGTCAACTTTCAGCATCACATTCATATCATGACCTAATACAGTCTCATGGAACCATCCCTTGGATGTGCATGGTCCCATATTCCATTATGAAACCTCAGTTCAGAAGGCTAAATTTGAAAGAGGGTGAAATGAGAAATACAAATGAGATGCAAGTCAAACAAGTTTTCAGAATACTCTTTTTCTGACTAGATAAATAGTGCCTACCTGTAATGTCATGAAATATGGAGAGTATATGATAGCCACCAACTCTTTTAGACCCCATGATATTCTTGACCCTAACTTTTAATCATAAAAAAAACAAGGCTCCAGTTATCTGTTAAGGAATTCAGTAGTGCAAGGGTGAAATCTTATTCCATTTTCCATACCATCAATACAATTTTCTAGTTTCTCTTTTAAATTTATCATATAAATATCACTATGTATAAGCAAAGAAGGAGGACAGTTTTAGATTTGTTTAGATTTTTTGGGATTTAAATACTATGTGACTGCTGAGAACTTGAAAAGTGTTGCAAAAGGCAGTCCAAAAAAATAAACCTTTGATGTTGCTAAATCAATGCTGTGTTTAAGTCACCTTCAGTATTTTTAAAGGCTTACACTAACACAACTCCTCCCCTCCCAAGACAGTGACATTAGAGAAACAATCAATATTTAGAGGCTGTAGGATGACTGCCGTCAATGTTTGTGAATAATGTCTTCTGGAAAAAGATGCCTCAGAGTGAAGCTATTTAATTAAGGTTGCATCTGAATCTAAGATTTTGGGAAAAATTATATATGTGCAAAGTTTATATATTTTTAATGGACTGAACATTAATATTTCAAACCTTTTTCATTATTGTACTACATAAGTACAAGTATTGTATCTGAAAAACAGTCTGAGTCTTGCTTAATTGATGATTTTCCAGTAATTGGACCAAAGAAGTCTGATTTCCTTTGCTTTGTTATTTGCCTTGCCACAGAAAGGGAAAAGGTTATTCACATACCTGCAACTGAGGCTCTTGCAAAAATATTCCCCTTTCCACTCACTATGTGAGATTTTACTGTAAGCATTTTTCTTCATATCCACTTAGATGTTTAAATGTGGTCTAGTGCAGACCATATCAATATATCTTGCCAAAATGGATGCAGCTGTGCCAAAGATTAGCTAATGTCACTCCCATTTTGGGATAATTACATAGACTGCCCGCAGCTTCAACAGCAGCTTGGGGGTGAGGGCAGAGGGAAATAAAACAAATTTATTAGAACTTTCTGACTTCATCCATTTTCAAGTGTGTAAACCTGGGTCTATTTACAGAATAAGCTTATTCTTTGTAGGTTTAATTCCATACACTTCTACTCTAGAAACGTAAGAGCAAAATTTAATTCCATCTGTCATAGCACTAATTGTGGCTAAGCGAATTTCACCCAGGAATTTCTGCTTCATTGTGATTATGATTATCATAAAACTAATTTGAGCAGTTAGAATAAGTGTTTTCAGTATGTGGGCATTAGTATTTCCTGCTTTTTCTGTTTTGTTTGTTTGTTTTGTTTTGTTTTGTTTGTTGGGTTTTTGTTGTTTTTGGGGGGGTTGTGTTTTTTTTGTTTTGTTTTGTGGTTTTTTTTGTTTGTTTGGGTTTTTTTGTTTTTCTGGTGGTTTTTTGTTTTTTGTTTTTTTTTGTTTTTTTTTTTTGTTTGTTTGTTTGTTTTTTGTTTTGTTTTGGTTTTGGGTTTTTTTAAGGCTTTTGCCACAGCACCTACCCCTAAGAAATCTATAACCTCTTTTGGGACCTCTATTAATGATCACCATGGTCACCATTGCCTCATATGAATTGTTAGAGATTAACATTTTGATTTAGTAAGAAACTCTCTAAGTGCTTGTACATTGCTTAGAGCACTATAGCCAGGATTCCAATTTCTGCTTCTGAGCCACTGTAACAGAAGGAATAAATAATAGCTGTTCAAAGTACAAAGCCCTGACATACAGTTTTAACTGCTTCTGCATTTTCTAGCCCTGGTTATCTACAGAAGTGACAGTGCCCAAATTTTCTCCTGATGTTAGCAGCCTGACCAGAAAAGAATGTGTCGTAACTATCATAGAGCCTGCTTTCATCACACTGTGGCTGTTATGCAGGAAAACCAAGAACACCAAAATCTTTGAAGTACACTTAAGTCCACAGTCTGTTGACTGCCTGTGATAATAAAGCCAAGTCATTAGTTACATGAAGGGCTTCCAGTTTAATCCATACTATATTTTCTGCAGGATTTGAAAGCAGACTGTTCAGTTGGCATTGGGGGCTGGGGGAGGGCAATTTATCAGAATGAGATAATAGAAACCCCACTGGATGGATTTAATCTACTGCAGACAGATTTATACATTCCTGTCTTCACATTTTTCATGTCAAATTTCTTTTAAAGTGTCTAATACATATCTGAAGTGACTTTGGCACTAGGCATAGGAAACCTGATTGAGTTGAGTACTTTGATCCTAGATTTAGGGGTTAAATGATCAAACTGACAACTATTCATTATGTATTTCTCCAACTTACTTCAAATATTGAATGGTATTTCAAAAACTGTGTTTGAAAATATGAACCCCTGAGTTTTGTTTGTCTTCTATAGACTTTAAAACTTGTCAGAAATGTCTAGAGTTAGCTGTATCTCTAAACTTTAGAGTAACTATAGTTGGGGGATACAGTTCCCCCAACTTTTATGAAGTCATTTTAATGTAGTCTGATGGCCTAAAAGAGAGCAGCAGAAAGTGTGCAAAATCATTTCCAAAAAAGTAAAGGTCTTTAACTCCTTTCTTTTGGACTAACTCTGTCTGAGATCTGGAAATTGCAAATACTGGGTGCAAGAGAAATTCTATCTTTATTATCAGATGGAAATTGAACCTTTTTAGTAGAACTTCATAAATGCCAGCTGTATGATTAAAAGTTGCAGTATAGTCACTGCAGCAAATAAAGATCCTGGCAATAGAAGAACTCAAAAGTGGAAACAGTTAATCTAAGATAACAGAGAACTTGTAAACAAAAGAGGAAGGGGACAGGACATTATTTGTTAATCAACTCAAGATCTTTGATAATTGTTAAATCTAGATTGTGATTTGGATTGCACACAGTCTCCACTGAAAACACTTTTTGTCAGTGGTGGGTTGACCCTATTTGGATGTCAGCTGCCTGCCAAAGCCACTCTAACACTTACTCCTCAACCATACAGGGGAGAGAAAATAAAGCTAAAATCTACTGGTTTGAGATAAGGCAAGAGAGAGATAACTCACCAATTACCATCACGAACAAACTTAAAGACTTAACTCAGAGAAATTAGTTTAATTTATTACCAATCAAATAAGAGTAGGATAATGAGAAATAAAAAAACAAATCATAGAACCCCCTTTCCCCCAACCCCCACTTCTTCTCGGGTTCAACTTCACTCCTGATTTTCTCTCCCTCCTCCCCAGAGGAAGAATGGGTGTGAGCAGCTGGCCCTGCAGTCAGTTCATCACACATTGTCTCTGCTGCTTTGCTGCTCTAGTCCATCCTCCGCAGGTTTCAGCCTTTCTTTTTTAGGATCAGTTGAAATTGTAGTGCTCTCAATTGAGATATTGTCTGATTTGCAAAAAAATCTTCCATTCCTTCTCAGAGTTTTCCAGGAATTTTAAAACAATTTTTGTACTTCCTTCAGAGACAAATAAAGCCTGGAATCCAGAAGCTCAATGAAATATAACCTGAGCATCCTCTCCCAGCTTTGTCTTAATTTCTTGGACCTAAACAAGTCTGACTGTCTTACAGCATATATCTACAAGAATAGATGCAGGAGAAATCAAGATCATCTGCCCACAGCATCATTCTGAGCTGTCTGAACTGTTTGTATATGGGAAACATGTTAGTGCAGCTAACGATGATGTACCTTCTGACTGATCAGTAGCTCTGCCTTGAGTAGCTTGGTACATGCACAGAGTTCATGTATTTATGCATTTATCCACCTCCTTCCATTCAACAGGCTGTAGTTTCTCATGATTAATCTGTTAGAAATTATCTGTACCCTGTCAAGACTGACTTCTGTTTTTCATTAACATGAATGAACAGCCTTGTGCATATTTAGATGTTTAAAAACTCCTTTTGAGAAGCTATTATAATAAAATTGTAAATTATTTTCATGGGTAGAGGAGTGGGGGGAATTAAATTAGGTCTTTATCCCACCATACTGGTCATGTTTTATGTCAGTGCCATTTTTTCGTGTGTTTAATTGTGATTGCCTGTGTTTGACATTACAATAGGGAAAATTGAAATAAAATCTTCAATTAAAAGAAAAAAGAAACTGAATGTTTTTTTCTTTAATTATTCCTTAATTAATATTAATTAGTTCCTTAATAGTTTGCATTCCTTAGGAAAATACAGCCTTTGCAAATCAAACACAACAGGATTTGAAGAGAATCAGAAGATAGCAAATGTTGCCTTTTCATGGCTATAATTTTTCGGAGCTGGAATTTACCAAACTGTTACTGCAATCTTAAACTTGCCTGGGAAGGAGGAGGTAGTTTAATTTGCTATCTGTTTCTTTACAGAGTATTTAGCTTTATACCATTCACTAAATAGGGCAATTACAACACCAATCTTTACAATAAGCACATGATGTAAGTCTATTTTGGAAAATGTTTATTTCAACATTATATTTAAAATAAATGTTAATCATCTCCAGTGAACAATATTTTTCCTTTTAAATCTAGCCAATAATTTTCAACACACGTATCAAAGGGGTTTCCTGCACCTGTAATAGAAGACATTGCTAAACTCACGTGTTTTTGCTTTAAATATCTACCTATTAGGCATAATAACTTCAATACAGAAATTGAATATTAAATTGATAGTTTTAATCATCTAGGAACAAAAGAAGAACGAAGAGTTTGCTGCAGTACTTGCATGTGTGCATGTGTATCTTCTACAGGATATATCCCTTGAAGGACCCCTGGGCAATTCCATCTTGCTGTGCTACAAATGAGATGTCCTCTTGTAGTATACTGCACCATACTTCAGCAGCAGGCATCTTCCCAATGTCCTTCAAAATATAAAGAACTGCAGCAATGATGTGCCTGAGGGGAAACCTGGGAAGCTCTTGTTAAAATTCTATCACCAAATTAAGTGGAAGCTTGGAGTGATTTTCCATCTCTGATGCAAATTGCAAGTTCATGCAGAATGTTAAACCATCTCTTCCAGAGATAAATTATTTCTAAAGCTTTAATACAATTACTTTTGAAGAGCAAATATTTTGCCTGTTGGACAGAGCTGCACTGCTCAAAGTTCAGGTTAAAATATCTACCTCTAGGCTTTCTTATATTGCCTTCATATTCCTGATACTGTAGCTGTTGGATGTTATATATTTTTTGTGATATCATTGAATTTGTAATTTCTTTTTTTTTTATCAGCTCTTTAATAATTTTGGTCAACCAAATAAATTTCTTTGAAATTGATAATCTAGCTTGTATATTCTTGTAATACCTCTGAATGACTAGCACACTCATTTTAGCTTATAAGAAAAAAAAGAAAACAAAAAGAATTAGTTCTTTTGCAACATAAGAGAGTCTTCTTATGTTCCCGTTTTTTACAGGGGAATGGAGTACATAAGCTTTCATTATGTCTTTTATATGAAAAATACAGTAGCTAAAGGTTTTCGGATTAGAGGAATTTTTTTGAGAGAAGGACAATAATGATGACTACTTTTTCCTAATCTATATTTAAATTGATATTTAAATTGCATTTAAATTGAAATTTTTCATGTAGAATGTCATATTCTATCAGGTTAATGCAGAAAGATGATTGATCTTTATAAAAATGCTTATTGAAACACCATTTGTTTATTTTGTGGAGAAAAAGAAGGAAAAAAGAAAAACTATTTAATTGATTTCCAGAATTATAAAGGAAAGGAAATATTTTTAAAAGAGTTTTGGATTGTTATAACCATAACAAAAAAAAAAAAGCTTTTACATAACAATGGAAATATTACATCTACTCTACTCCATGAGATCACTGTGATCAGAAGCAATTGTGCAGTTGTGTTTTGAATATATATGACATCTTTGTAGCACCCTTGCTCATTAGATATTTGAATGCATAATACCCATCACTCCCTCTGTCCTCAGAACCTTCTCCAAGATGAACAGACTAAACTCCTTCCACCTTTCCTCATATAAAAGATATTCCAAGCTCTTGATCATCTTTACCACCCTTCCTGGATCCATCATGGTATGTCTGTGTTTTGCTTCTACTGGTGAGGCCAGAATTAGATCCCATATTCCAACTGTGTCCCACCAGTGCTGGGTAGAAGGAAAAGAACATCTCCCTCAGCTTACTGGCAGTGCAGTCCAGAAGGCTATTGGAACTCTTTTCTGCAGGGACACATAGATGCCTCATGAGCATCTTGATGTCCACCTGGAGATCAGGGCCTTCTCTGTGAAGCTGCTTTCCATGCAGTTTGTCTCCAGCCTGTATTGGTGCAAGGGGTTATTCTTCTCCAAGGGCAGGCAATTTCCTATTGTTGGAGTTTGTGAGATTCCTGTCAGTACATTTCTTCAGTCTGTTCAGATCCCTCTGAATGGCAACCTGCCTGTTTGGTGTATCAGATTTTGGTAGTGCCTGCAAACTTACTGCCAGTGCAGTTTGGCATATCTAGGTCAACAATGAAGATGTTAAACACTGCTGGACATAGTATTGGTCCCTGTGACACATCAGTAATGACTGGTCTCCAGCTGGAGTTCATGGCACTGATCACAATCGTTTGAGCTGAGAAGTTCAAACAGTTTTCAGTCTACCTCACTGTCCATTTGTTTCATCCATACTGTATCAATTTGACTATTGGAATTTTATGTAGGTAGGTGTCAAAAGCCTTGCTTAAGTTGAAAAAAACAAGCGATACTTCCTCCATGCTGATTCTGCCAGCAATTGAGTAATTTCTTCACAACAGGCCTCATGGTGCTATGCTTTCTAACCAAAACATAACGATGCTTTTTCAATTGCAGAACAGTTCTTCCACAGTGTCAAGGCCTCGTCTGTTTCTCATTCTGCTCTCCCAGCAAGTAAGCTGGGTGTGTGCAAGAAATTGAGACTGCCGACCCAAATTGACCAAAGAGATATTTTTCCATAAGATGTTGTGCTCAACAATAACACTGGGAAGACAAAAAGGGAGTTTTCCAAAATTGCCATTGCTCAGTGACTGGCTGGACATTCACCTGGTAGTGGTGAGCAATAGCTTTTACATCACTTATTGAAGTTCTGTTTTGTTATGGTTTAATTTGCCTGTGAGTTTTCTCTGTTTTGTCCTTCTCTTTACACAAATTCAAGGTATTAAAGAACTAAAAGGCTTTGCAAAAAAGTCAGTCAAGAATTATATCGGAATCTTAAATATAAGTAAAACACCTGGGCAGCTCATGGCTTTGAAAAGTCATGTAAGTTATTGTTTGTAAAGTCCTCCTTATAGGACTTTACAAACAATAAGGAAAACAAACTAAAAACCACACAAGATAAACCCAACACTCCCCTCCCATCAAATATAGGAGTGAAAAAGACAGAAATATGCTTTTTTAAAATTTCCTGTTCAGCTGAAGACTCCTTGGTCACTACAGCAGAGAAATCCACAGAAATATGGGATATGTTGTCATACCGTCATACCTCACAAACTGGAGGTTTGACTGAAGGGACAGCTGGAAGTCAGAAGTGGTGAGGCTATAATACGGAGAATTGGGTGCTGTAGCATCACTGTGGGATTGCTTAAATGCCAGTGAAAGTGGAAGCTACAATTGGTGTCACTAGGTTTAAGAGACAATGACTTTGGTCTATTATAGTAGCACAAAGAGTCACAGAAAAAAAGGGCTGGAAGAATCAAATATAGTTATAATAATCCTGATGATTTTACCTTACATATTTTAAAAGACTTCTACTGAAGCATATTGCACAGAAATGAAAGGATTCCTCATCACAGCCTCCAGTTGAAGTGAGGGTAGAGTAGTTTGCCTGGAATAAAATAGTAGGCTTTAATACTAGGAATATTAGGAATGTTGTGATAAATAACTAGCTCCTTGACTAAAAACACTGTTGAAATATCTTTTATACATACACAGTTAAAAGAACTACAAAAGTCCATCTGATGTTAATCAATACAACTCATATTGACTGCAGTAGAACTAAGTCAATTAACAGCCATTAAGGCCCCAGCTCCAAATTTCATAGTTCAAACTCATCATAAAACAAAGGAGAAATTTAAGGAAGCAAACAACATACAAAATTAAATTGTTCTGCAAATGTGGAATATTGCTCACCATAAATTAATTTGTCAGCAGATACTGGCTTTTATGAAGTAATTTCAAGAATCTCATTTAACAGTGAAGGAACTGAAGTGTCAGCCAATTGTTGTTTGTATGTTTTACCCTTCAGCATCCCCCATATAAATGACTGAAAATAGAGTTTTTAATAGAAAGCCTGCAAAATCCCTGTAACAACAGCAGAACAAACAAATTTAACTGCAGTAAAACAGCATAAAACAAATTTATTAGAATAATATGTAGGTATTTCATCATCACAACTATACCAACATTTTAAGTAACAGGATGTCTGCTCCCTGGGCACACTGCAATTAGAACGAGTTCACAACAAATGTGCTCATTAAACTGAATCTGCTCACAACAAAGATGTAAAAAGCGCCATCAGACAGATTACTTCAATGTAGTTTCTTATGTTTATCTTTTCCTCTTCTTTCCCCTCTTCTGTATTTGAAGGGAAGATAATTTCCTTTTATAGACACCCACTTTAGATGCTAACTTATGGTTGTTTTATTGATTTTTCCTATATAATCTTCATATGGGAATTTGTGTTTCTCCTATTGAGGTTCATCTTACTTATAATTGGATTAGATTATGGAAAAAGCATATGAGTTAACTGTAAATATCTCATGTTTCGTTTTTGTTGTAGCTCCCTTTTTGTCAGATATATGACTGATGTTTCCTTCTAGTTGCATGATAGAATTTTATTGCACTGAGAATAAAGAATGTGTCACAGGCACTTAAAATCTGTTTAGAGGTTCTGATTAATCTAATGGGGGAGCAGATGAGCTATCCTTTCTTTTTCTTTCTCCCTCTCTCCCTTCCTCTGCTATATTTCCTCACTCGCTAGTGGGTTTTATTATGGCAATTTATCTAGATCTAGCAGAACTGAAAGAGAATATAGAGGAAGAAGTGCCTCTCTATGTAGTTAATAGTTACTCTATGACATGAATGGTTGTTTCAGGTTACAGGAAGAGTGATGAAGCTGATAAGTCTCTAGTAATTGAACTTACTTGTCCTGATTCTATTCTCACTGATAAATGATGTAAATCAGGAGTAGATTTAGTTGCACATACAAAACTAGAGAAGGTGTACTGAAGATCAGGACCAGATGCTATAAAAATAACAAACTATAAAATAGAGTGGGTTTTCACACTTAGAAAGGAATCTGACTATTTGTTATAGGTCTGTGGAAGCTCTAATTATTTAAAATTATTAATAGTCAAATCTTTGGACTAATGAATTGTTAATTTATTTTTTTTCACTTTCAAATCAATGAAGCCACAGTCTAGCAAGAAATATGAAGTACTAATGCAATAATTCTCATTCAGGAAAGGGAAAGAAAATAAATGCAAAGTGGACTAGATCTGATAAAGACTAGTGCAGTTTGAGTGGATATTAAGTGGGCCTGATGTCCTGAAATCCTACGTTTCTGTGTTAAAGAAAAAAAAAATTGGCTCAACAGCTCTGTAACATGTAACACTTTTGCTTAACTTGAACAGTCACTGAGCCATTGCCTGAGCTCAGAGAAGCTTCATGGTCAGCATAAAGGTCAGTGTACAGCCAGAAACTTAATATCTTCACAATACACACACACACTCCAAGGTCACCTACTCACACAATGCAGACATTGCTTATGGACTTGCATTTTTCCTGCACAGTGGGTTAACTAAAGTAGATGACAAACTACTGGGAGACGGGTTAATGGGAATTTGAATAGATCTAAGTCAGGCAGCCTTTGGAACCCAACCTGTTCTTTATAACAGTGGTTTAGCTTCTAGAATATCCAAATAGGGCTGGAATGACCTCTGAGTATGCTCTAGCATTTATTTACAACAGTTAAGTAGCTCTTGATCACACCTTTGAGTCTGTGGATTATCCTTAAGGGAAAAATTTCTCTCTGCATCCCAAGTGGAAAGAAACTTGCTTACAACCTTCGGAGTATTATTTTGCACATCTTTGTGTTTAGTGTTTTCTGATGACTCGAGGCTAGTTTCTTTCTCAGCAACCCAGGTTTTTTTAATCATTGTTCTTAAAAAAAAACCTGCATTCATATATATATAAATATATATATAAATATATATATATGTGTGTATGTGTGTGTGTGTGTGTGTGGATAAGAGGTTGCATGTGGATATCTTAAGAAAAAAAATAAGGGGTTTTTTTTTAAGTAAAAGTACTTAGAATTTTGTGAATAGATGCAATAAATATTAAAGAACAATTCTAGTTATCTTTATCTATCCTAGCCCTTTATAGATTTTCTCCATCAATAGCTTTGCTTCTACTAGATATAAAATAATCTAAAATCTGCCCACTCCATCTTAAAAGGAACAAAAGCAGCCATACAGCCAATTACATCTCTCATTATTTGATATGTCATTATGCAATTTTCTCTTCTAGTGTTCAGTTCCCTAATAAAGTTATTTGATTTTTTTCCCACGTGGCTTTACATAATTAAATGTGTCTAATTATGGGCCAGATACCTGCCCCTTCATACCTGATCAAAGTGAGATAGAAGGGTTATTATCTAGCCCTGAGTAATTATGAAGCATCCTTCTGCCCATTTGGAACAGAAAACCTATTTTCCTATTTTTTCATACTGTCATTGGCAATCTGGACATAACTTCAAAAAATAACAAGTGTAATACTAACTTTGATAAAATGTTTATATTCCAGATAATTTTTTTTTCACTGTGGGATTCAGTCCACTTACCTTAGACATCTATTACAGTTAAATGTTCTGTTGTAAAGTGTCTTATATTAGATAAACCTGTTTTGTCCTTAGACATCTTAGTGCTTCTCAGATTAATTTTTAGTAACTTATTTGAACACCTTGAATCTGACTGGTTGCTGTGTTATATCCTATATGTGTATGGAAGGTACCTCTCTAATCTTATTTTACATGACTATTCCCACCCTTCTCAAAATTTCTTCATAAGTACTGTAGGAAAATATCCTGTGAAGAAAGGAGGGAGTAGACAAAGGAGATGTGTTTTCAAGTATTCACCAGAAGCAAAGAATGTAGAAAAAGAAAGGTAGCAGGGCCTGGTGATAAGTGAGAAAGAGAGAAAACATTAACCAACACAGTGGGAATAAAAGTTTCCATACGTGCCAAAAGCCAAATGACTCCTTTAGATCACCCTTTATTGATAGCCAGAGTGGCAGCGATCAATGGCTGGAAGAAAATTATACAGCCCAAGCATCCCCTGATTCCCCGTTATGCAGGACTCTCTTCTCTTTATGTCTGGTCTCTGTCTGACCAAACACTTCTCTATTACAGCTTCATTTCTTGGCCCTGACCCATTCTAGCCTACATCTTTCTGCTCTTTCCAGTCTGTGAGGGGTTCTTGATCACAGTCCAGGTGCCAGTGTACAGGACTGAATCCCATTTGACTTCTGGCAAGTGTATCCTCCCCAGCTAATTACGATGAGCAGACATTATACTGGAGTGTTTCTACTCCAAGCTGTGTGTTTCATACAAAGAGCATTTGTAGACACTACATAGACCATTGGTCTCTGGTGAAGTGCTGTATCCTTATTGTAACTTTTTTTTTTTTTTTTTTTTTTTTGGGGGGGGGGTGGTAGGTAGAGGGGAGATGTAATAAATGAATGATTTATTGCCTGGCACCACTTAACTGAAACTTCTTAGAAGCATCAAACATTTAAGAAATAAGTATTTTAGGAAAATGTGATTTAATCTTACTGAGGCTTTTTCTTTTTTTTTTTTTTTTTACTTTTGAGGGGGCTGTTTGGTTTGTTTGTTTGTTTGTTGTTTTTTTTTCTTTAAACTATAATTTGTTGATCAGAAAAAAAATTATACATTTTTTAAAATTTCCATCTCCTGTGTATTTCTACTTTTGGTGGGGTTTTTAAGTGCTCTGTTCTTCCACTCTTCAATATTTTATTCAACTCCGTTAAAATATAGTTCTCAATAGTCTCTCAGAGTCAAGGAATATGAAAGGTTTCTTTAAGTGATTAAAAGTATAAAGGGATGAAATCTACATAGCAACTGGTTTCAACCAGCTTTTGTGGAAAATTTCTTATTAGGAGCACATTTTTGCATCTTATATACTTACAAGCTACGCAGATATCTATGGGTACTTAAACAAAAAGTCTTGTTATGGTGGTAAACTCTGCATGGCAGGAGTGAATGTACGTATGAACACTTGAAACAAGAAGTTACCTATAGAAGAATCAAAAGACTGTCTTAAGTAACCACTCTTACAGGTTTGTTTAGATGAAAAGTTAACACAAATGGAAAGGTTCTTTACACAACGGGATGAAATTTTGGAACAATGTTTCAAAAGGAGCAATATTATCCCAAAAGGCAAACTAAAAGTCTTGTCTTATAGAGTTGTATGTTATTTCCCCAGAAACCTCTCTGGTGAGTAACTTTACAGAAACACAGAAAGCAAAATTGCATAATACTCTTTCTTTTCAATGCAGTTACTTTCCAATAGCCCATAACTCACTAAAATCCTCATTTCCCTTCCTTACCCTTTAATTGCTGGATTGAACAGGGCAGTGCTGCAGCTCCACCCCACTCATACATGTGCTGACTGAATTCCAGTACTGTGCTGCTCTGTAATAGGCACTGCAAAAGAAGGATAGCTGTCATGATCATATGTCAGCTTTTCTTTCACTGAAGGAGCTTAAAGAAACACAGTACACTTTCAAGACAATTTTTCTTGAAACTTGGTGGAATTTTGTATCTTTCAAGCCTTCAAAATTAGTTACATTTTTTCAGTGGACTTGAAGGTACCAGATGAGTGACTGACAGCCACACAGTTGAACAGTGTACCAGAATTTCCAATTTCCTTAGGAAACTGAGCAAAACAATATGCCAGTGTGATGTTCTTGATTGGTTTAAGGAAGAAATATTTTTTTCTTGTCCCATGCTTCTGCTTGGCTATGAATTTTCAAAAGTGAAATTGTGTGTCTGACCTCAAAACAGAAATTTGTTGAACAGCTAGCAACTCAACTCCAATGGTAACAACCTGAACAGTTGTTAAAATAGCTATTTTAGTACATAATTATATATAATTTTTTTCCACCTCTCATCATTCAATATAAAGGTGTTGCCATTCTGCAGTTTTGTGTCTGAAATGCAGAGTATCAAGTTAATGTATAGCACAAAAACAATTGTCACACCGAAGCCACACAGCCTCACAAATCAAATGGTGTATGAAAAAAAAAAACACACCAAAAAAACCCCACCAAACAAAAAAAAACAGCAGTTAAAAAAGAAAGACAAGAATTGGCCAAAATAGTCAATTAGATTTATTTTCCCTTAAAGCTGCAGAAAAATAATTATGAAAAGAACGTAACCTAATTTGAATTTGAATTGTATTAGATCAGAGGCCGTCAAAGTTGACCACTGTATTTTGAACATATGCATTTTATCCCTTCTGGGCTACAAAGATTGAGTGTTGTGATGTCATGTTTGGCATGGATCCCCTTGTACTGTGCTCTATCTAGCACTAGCATATAGACACACCAATTAGTCCATTCCAATTGAATACCCATATTAAGGGATTATTTAACTGCCTCACTCCACCCATTTGTGGATCAAGGTATAAAATACTTTATAATGAGGCTGAGTAAATTTTAGTGGAGAACAAAATATGTATTTAGGGTAGATTTTAATGTGCATGAGGTATATTACTTCGATAATGAAGAGGTACAGTGTTCAATTTGGTTCAATTATTGAGAAAGAATCTAAGACTGATGAGATTTACAGAGTATGAAAAGGGGAGTCAATAGGGTTAACTGTGGAGAGAGTGTCAGAGAAAAAACAATACTAGTTTTCAAAGAAAACACAATTCTTTAGAAAATGGCTTGGTCTGAAAGTAAAGGTGAAACTGTTTTAGATTTTGTGCGTGCAAAATTGTCAGGATTAACCCAAAGCAGACACGTGGGACATGGCAAAATTGGCCACTGCAAGCAACCTTGTCACTAGAAGTGAGGTGAAACAGGATTTGTAGAGTAGAAAACAAAGAAAGCCCTGGGAAGTTGATACATAAATTTGTCAGAAAGTGAAATCAAAACAGGTTGTAATTTCCTCTCAAGGTCCCTCAGTAATATCAAAAGCTTTCAACTGCTCCTCTGAATACTGCAGCTGAGACCTCAATGTAAGGGACCTGATTATTGAAGAAACCAGGCAAAGGGAAAACTCACACCCTTGTGCGGTTGTCAGAAGCATTTGTTATCAACCACCATTTGTCCTGAGTGTGTTTAAAGTCAATAAAACAAAATCCAAGGCATTTGCAGTGGGTTATATATAAAACTGGTAGAATTGCTGCTGCTTGACTCTAACATCTAAGCAAAAATAAATATCATTTTCATGTATTTTCTCTTTGGTAGTCTTTCTTGTTTTCAGTGATTCAATTTACTTTCTCAGGAATACATTATGGTAGTGGTTCAAACTGGATTTTCACTGTCTTCAATTTGTTTTAATCTTACCGATAATGACCTGGACAAAGTCTCTAGTTTTAATTACTTCTGTCTCCTTTGATTACCTTCTCCCTTCTAAGATAAACTAACATAGGCTATTATTAATTTTTTTTTACAGAAATAGAGAAATCATTGTAAAAAATACAAATAAATATCCCCATATTTTCTGTAGTGTTCCACATGTTAAGCTTTGGAAGCATATAACTGAGGGTAAGGGGATGTACAAGACTATCCTGAAGGAATCATCTGGAAGTGCTGTCTTGCTATGGGACAGGAGAACCTTAAAAATCTTTTCATATAAAGAATGCCCCATCCTTTTGTTTATTCTCCCAGTTACATTCTTCTTGCCTAACATATAATGCAGAAAGAAGTATTACCCATTTCCCAATTTTTTCTTTAATTTCTGTGAAATGACTTCCTGGGAGAACTATTGTATTGTTTCTTTCTGACATGGCAGAATTTGAAATAAGACTGTGAAAGCCTAAATATTGCCAACTCTAAAAATTAAAAAGCTCTTATTTGCCTCTTCTAATTTTATTTTTTACTTGGGTATATATTTATTTACTTTAAGTTTAAAAAAGTTCAGACATGATGGGGATGAAAAACTGTCATTTCAGCTAAAAAAAAGATTAGAAAAGTGTTAATTATTGAAAAATCATTTTTATTATGGACACTGTAAGCACTTTGGCACCCTGTGATTAATTTTATATCTATCAACACAGAATACCTTTGTTGCAGTGTCTCTTTTTGTTTCAAATCTCTCAAGCTTTCCAGAGTTGGGATATTTTGGTAGTACAATATCTCTTTTATAAATTTATAAAATTACTAGTGAAGGTAGAAATATATACCTAAGCATTAATATTGTGAATGTTAATATTAAGATTCATGATTGTTATGTGAAAAAAGGAGATTTCCTTGACCCTTAATATGAGGAGATTTCCTCAATCCTCAAGCCTTAGTGATTTATGTCTGTCAGTGTTCCAGGAAAGCCAAGACCCTTGTGCCTGACCAGTCTGTCAGCATCCTGTTATGAGAACACTTCACCTAACGGTCCTGTTGGATCAGAGAGTGATTTGACTGCCCTTTTTAGGGGACTGAGCCAAAAGCATAAGGAATACACCTCAGAGGATCTTCCCACTTTATTTGAGTGTGTTGCCTGCTGCTGGCACCCACTACCACCTGTGAAGGACTCACACTAACAGTTTACAGAATAAAGCTTTTTATTAATATAAAACTGCAGCAGGTTAAGGTTTGAAGGTTGCCAGTGATAATATCTGACTGCAAAAATGTATTTGAAGCAAGACAAAGCTCTAAAGACAAGCTCTAATCCCAATAAAAGTATTCAGCACACATAGAGAGCACAATTCTCAACCAAAAGGTGTCCATATGGGGGAAGAGGACAGGTTCAGCCTGTCAACTGGTCCCAACAGTTATGATGCTGTCTTGCCTCACTTTCCCCCCATTCTCGACTTACTTTTATACTATTTCTTTGTGTTTAGGTGGAGCTTAACTGACCTTATTCATAAATACTTTGTTTCTAATTGGTGTAAAATAGTCTTGCTTTGCTTTTAAAGATACAATCAAAAAAGTGTGGACCACAGGCCCAGTGTGTGGTGGTCATACCTTGGAGGCAGGTAACTTTGGGATGGAGGTGCACATTAGTATTACAATTAAACTTAATAAATCAAGTTCATCTGAGGAGAATGATTTAGCCACCACTGTTGGCTCAGCAGGAGGACATCTGCTCCTATCTTCCTTGGTTGGCCTGTGCTATACCGGTAATCAGCTGCAAAATACCATGCAAGGGTTTTCACAGAGACTGACCCTGGTGCATCCACTCTGCTCCAGCCTTCGTTCCATCTCCCTTAGCAGGTGCTTACTGTCGTATGGAGGATCATCATGGAGAATGTCAACCAGATATCATCCAGGGAGTGAGTAGCAGGTGCATTTTACCCTACAATTGCCATACTGTTATGACTTCTGTTAGGATGTGAATATAACTTCTCCATTTCCTCTAATTTTTACCCTCAGCCATCTTCCCACAGTGATATATAACAGAATTCTTTGCACAAAAATATGCATAGTATTTAGTGTTTTCTATACTTTGAAAATAACTACTGTTGCAGTAATTAACTCCCAATATTACTTACATGACATACCTAAATTTTAAAGATAATTGAGAAGATGAGTTAATGGTTTCTGCCAACATACACAGTTCAATGTCAGTCTCCTTGGTTATGATACCCTTATAACTGACATTTCTAGATTAAGACTACTGGAGATGCATCTAAAAGATACAGCCTTTAAGAATTATGAATTTAGGAGCAATTCGTAAGTCTTTAATTTTTATCAATTTTTTTTAAAAAAAACACATTTGGATCAGAGAGAATCATGACAGAAATTAAATTCTACAGTGTGTTATGAATTGGAATAAAAAAAAAAGGAAGCTGAGAAAACAGCAATAAAGTGTTTTGTTTTGTTTTGTTTTGTTTTTTAATGGGAACAAATAATGATAAATATTTTTTTTTCAGAAGCAAACAAAAAAATAAAACAATTCCTGTTGTTCTCAGTTATAAACTGAATATTATTCTGAATAAACAGTGAAGTGCTCCTAAATAACTATTTTCAGATTTTCCTGCTGTTTGAATATCATATGCTCTGCACGTGATTGTGGTCAATGTGATTGTGTCAGTCCTACACAAACCCTTCAGGTAGACCCAGACTGTTTTGCAATGCTAAATCCCAAACAAAGGGGATCAAGTTGAGCACAGTATTCCTGATTATCCACACTGTTCAACTGTTTGGTCTACACCGTCACTCTGCTTTGTACCTTTCTTATGTAATTTAAGAACAAATCTGCTTAAAGATACTTTATCTAAGCTGTATCTAAAATGTTCTGTTGCTTCCTTATATGAAATAAAACATGCCTGTATATGTTGACAGTTTAAACCCTTTCCATGCTGGAAAGTGAGTATTTCCCTTGACAGAGAAATATAAAAGAGGTACAATGTTTGTGAAGTAATTAAATCTGTCATGAAATATATACAAGTTGTATTAGGATGGTACTTAATTGCACCATAAATTCTCAATTTTCTCAACTAAGGAGTCACAAAATTTTAATGCAATGTGAAAAAAAAACCATTTAATGAAACTCATAAGAAAGATAGCATTTCCTTGTCTAGAATTTCCTCTGATGAAATTGCTTTGAGGTCTCTGTATGTTGGCCTTAATATGAGAGGCCAACCCACCTAAGAACAATAAAAAATTTAATTCAGAATTTGTTAAGTTTTGGTTTGATTTTATAGTTTTTTTGATGAAGTATACCTAAAGAAGTACCTATATCCAGTGTCAGGGGCTTTTCTCTCATTGTCTTATCTGTCCTGACATCAGTGGACTTGTTCCTTTTTTTTTTTTTTTCTTTTCCAAAGGGATTTGAAACATAATTGTCTCTTTCAAACTAAAGTAAGAAAAAATATATTCCCTTCTTTACATTCGTGTCCTATTACTACTTTCATAAAAACTTTGAAGGTATGGTTGTGATGTATTTTACCAATTATGCAATACTGCAAGTGTACTGCACAATAAAAAATATTTGAAACAGAAGCCAGAAAACTAAGTCATCCACTCAGTTGCTCCTCTCTTCGCAAATAATCTCCAATTACAAGAGAAAGTGGTGTCAATAATTTGAGTACATCACTAGGACAATTCCACTGTTTGCAAGTACATGTTTTATTAGATTTTATTTATAGTTCATTACATTGTCTATTTTAAATGGTCATGTTCTTAAAATAAGACAAAATTTAAAGTACAATATCTCTCAAAGACTGTTCAAATCTCCCATATTTTCATATTAGAGGTTTTCCTATTACAAAAAATCAGAGCTGGACCTCTGTTGACAACAGTCAGAGTTAGCTTACCAAAAAGTAGAAGTAATTTCAAGTGAGCTAGCAATTGTCAAGTACTCTTTCAGAAAAGCTTCACTCATTTGTTACTGATTCAAGATTTGAAGGAGTACACTTCAGTTCTCTTTGCAAGTCTTTGAGAGAATTTTTGTTTTGCATTGTTACTTTGATAGATTATTATGCTCAAGAGGATAATTAGTAGTTCTGGATATTCCTCTCAAAATAAATTATCATTAAATGCCATGAAGTCGATGAATTACGGTGAAGTAAACTTGTAAGATGTGAATAGGACTCAATAGTGTTTTTGGAACTACTGTTCACTAAAGTACAAATAAGGAAACAGAGAAAAGAGAAATGTAGGAAAGCCTTTATCCTTACAGAGTATGTTTTAGTTGTTTGAACTTAAGATGCCACTTAAGAAAAATAAAGCTTTCTTTTTGCATTTAGGAACAGGGAATGAGATACTGCATTTGTTTAGTTTTCTTTATTTTCATCTGTTACTACAAGTAGTCCTCTCTAAAAGCTGAAATTGTTTTGCATCAAGTAATATGCCTAAAAAGATTCCAATAAACAAACCAAAACAAAATAACAAAACCCCACAACACTTAATATATTCTATTTGAAGATTATATATACTAAACAAAGTTCAGCCTACCCTTCAAAAATTTCATAACAGAAATTCATCTTCATTAAGACTTCATTTAATCATTAGTGGTGATCTATTACAGGTCATAATTTCCTTTCCTAAATATTTATCTCTGATTTTATCTTAAGGACTCCCTAATAATATGACTATATAAAATCCATAAAAGGTTTTCAGAAGTCAAAGAGGGAAAGTTAGCATAAAATTTCAGAAAATTCTTCAAAATACCCTACTTGAGGCAAAGACTGATCTCTTGTTCTTTTAGGTAGTTAGCCACAGTTCACATCCGGGAATACAGTTCACAGTATAATTTCTATAGGTTATCTGCCTCCCTGCAATGTCTGCAAAGGAAGTCGGAGTGACCAAACTTCAGCTGAAATGTATTTTCCCTGCAAAGAGGAGGAAAAGTAGTTTTAGGAAAAAAACAGACAAAAAGTCCCAAACAAAGGAACATAGAACTGTAAATCTGACAATCTCTCGACTGCAAGGACTTCAAGAAAAGCCTGACTAGCCAGCCACAGTGAGCCTCTAGAATTCCTATATGTTGACAACTGAGGTTTGATCACATATATAATTCCTTGGGGTCCCTGACTGTGTGATTACTGATAAATTTTATAATCTAAGAACAATTTTTATAATCTCATCTTGATGTTTTAGCATATCCTTTCTGGCCTCCAGTTGTCTATCTGCAAGATCAAGCATCTCCTGTGGGTCCTTATTTGTCAGCCTCACATGGCTGTCTTAGGTACCTAGGTCACCTCAGCTGGCATTGGGCACTTAAATGTAGCATATTAATTGAGTCCTCAAATTTACTTTATTATTACAGGCCCTTAGATCTTGGTCTTGTCTGTGAACACCTATTGTGAAGACAGCTGAAAGTCTGAATGAACTGTAACACAGGACTGAGTTCAAACATACATCCTACTGGAGCATTGTACCTTTCTGGAAAGAAAACTGGAGATCAGGCAGAATACATTTAAATGGCTTTTGTGCATGACCAGATAGACAGAAAAAGAATATATATAACAATATTTTCAAATGTTGTTCTTTTTCTTATTTTACTGAATGTTTTCTGAAAATTTGTTTTTCAGTCAGCTCTTTTCCAAGAGAAAAACACTTTCTCTTCCACTACGAAACACAGACAGTTATGAAAGGAAGAAAAGAGCTAAGACATGCCTTGAAGTTGAGCTATTTGTGCATTTAAAAAAAAGAAGCAGAGGGACTGTATGTTACTATTCAAGATAATCAAACAGATCAATGGCTCACTTCAGCAGAACAAAAAACCTTGCAATGAGTGTAACTATAATATAATCTGCATTGTGTATACTATATCATATTTATGTATGTATAATTTATGTATATTTTATATTTTGTATGTATAATTTATGTATAATTTAAAAATATTTCAACATATCTTGTTTTGATAACTTTAAATAAATATTTGCAAAGTAAAAAACCTAGAAACTCTTACTCTTGAGTTTTGTTTAGGAACTACAGATAACATATATATTATTGAATGAACATTTTTATGGATCTTATTAGCATAAAAATCAATGTTTTATTCATGACTGAATGTGCAGGTCTGTAAAAACCCAGCATGACCTCATTGATTTTTATAATGGAGGTAAGCATAGCTTTTCTGCAGGATGCATTTAAGACATAAATGATTCATATGTCATTTTTCCTGTGAAAAGGTGCTACACTTCAGTGCCTTTATTGGAACCTTAGAAAATTTTATCTTCCTGTATGAATATCACTTGTACATTTATCTGATTTACTGCGACATCTTTTTCTTATCAGCCTTCTCCCCCATTTGGCTTAAACCCCATCTTGTTGCTAAACAGAGGTCAGTTTGTTGTGATCATCCACTGGTAGTGGCAGCCCCTCTGCACTGGGCTGTCCTTATGCAGATCAGAGATTTCACCACTGAACACCCAAAAACTTTCCCATTTATTTGAGGGGTGCAAACCTAGTCTCAGCAAAGCACCCTGCTGCTTTTGCAAATGGCTGATTGTTTGAGTCATTAACCCTTAACATTTCAATCCCTCGCAATAAAACAAAAATTGTCAAGGGTAACTTCACAAGGACATCTCAGCACTTATGGGTAAATCCTGTCAGGGCCCATGGACTTAGGTATGTCCCATTTGCTTAAGTATACCCTGATCGCTTTCTCTGATGGTACATCTTCCTTGCTCCAACCTTTCCCTTCTCTGGGATTCCTAAAGGCTGGTCTTGATAGATTGTTCATGCTCTGCTGTGTTCCAAAAGACATAAAGTCTGCCAATGAGGACCAGGATCTGTGAACAGGAGACTATTTCCATCTCCCTGTACAAGGTCTCATCCACTTGTTCTGTGTGATTCGGTGTCCTATAGCAGACTCTCACTACAACGTCACATCTTCCTGTCCTCTCTTTAATCCTAAATCATAAATTCTCCAGCCCTAGGGAGAGCTCCATATATTCCAGCTTCTCTCTCACATAATGGGCAATACCATTGAGGTGTGGTCATTTATTCTACCCCCTCATAACTGCATATAGTTCACCACTAAGTCATATTCTAAATGGCTTCTTTCTCTGAAAGTATCCTTCATATATACTGGGTCTGGCTGGGATAGAGTTAATTTTCTTTATAGTAGGTTGTGCATGACACTGTTTTGGTTTTGTGCAGAAAGAGTATTGATATTACACGAATGTTCTCATGCTGCAGTCAGGGGATAGGGGACAGTAGCTAATCATACAGTCTACTCGATTATGTAGGAGGAGGCATTTTCCTTAACTTCACAAGCTTTCTGTATATAGACCCCATGTACAATTTATATATTCTTTCTTTCACTGGGATGAGGATGTGTGGAGATCTCTTTTCTCTCAAGTATTTTCTTTCATTCCATATTACAGCTGTTTTAAAAAGACCAGATGAGGAGTACAGAGATTGCATAGCGTTACCCTTAATATATTGCCACTCAGGAGTCCATGACACATGAAAATAGACAGAAAATTTAAGTTTCATTGGGAAGTATAACACATTATTTTCTTAGTACAATGTTTCCACATCAGAATGAGGTATATTATTGGCAAAATTGACTGCCAAAGAACAGAGCAAGAAGGGTGCCTAGGGTCTCTACTGGGGCATATTTACCAGGACAACAAGCAGTCTCACTCACTCCTTCTGTAATGAGAGGAGAGAGCGTATCAGCTTTCTGGTTCCACACCACAAAGGTATTGCAGTGTTTAATAACAAACATGAGTCATAAAATCTCTTCAGTGACATATTCAATATTCCTGTTTCATTGTATGTATTTTACTTGGCATATATACTGACTTCTTTTTTTTAAAGAATTGCATTTTTCATTCCTGACACAAGTGTGAAAATAACTGGGTTTCATAGAACTGAAATAGGAGTTTGTTGTAATTGTATGAAAGCATGCGGCTTTTAATCAAAAGTTGTAGTTAGTTCTTCAACTACCTCTGTTTTGAAGCAAGTATAAGGAACTTATTGTTTCATGTTAAGCAGCACAGGGCTTTTCTGGCAAGCAAAGTATGGGAAGGGATCAAAAGCATTTCCGTATTCAAACCAAACATTGAAATTGAGAATTTCCATATATTTCCAGATTTCATATATCTAGATTTCAGATGATAAGAAATACAATAAAAGACTGAGAAACTTAGATGCAAAAAAATGCTTTATATGAATAATCAGAGATAATGAGTTCATGTTGCTTCAGATGCGTCTGTTCATGCTCTGCCTTTGTGCTGATGGAAGTGAAATAAAAAAATTAAATACTGGACAGCTCCTTGCCTTCCCAAAGGCTAGAAACTGCTACATTTTTACTAAAAGAAATATGCCACCTGGGTATATATAATTTCAATATATCGACATAAAGTTTCTGACTTCTGTGAAGTGTTAGCAAAGTCAAATCCATCGTTTTGACAGTACATCATGTATGATAGCTATAGATCTCAGTCCTTTTGTAATTAGCAAGTTTATGAGGAAGTAATGGGCCATTATTCTCTACTGAGTTGTTTGAAATTTGTTCTGTCTTTGGAAAGGGTGACTTTCAAATTCACAGTATATTAGTAGGTGTGCTTTGAATTACGGTGTTCTGAAATCAATCAAGGTTATAGTAACAGCAGAACAAAACATAACAAAACTCAACTTACAGTCTTTACAATAATTCTGATTTTTAAATCATCATTTAAATTATGAAACTTTCCACCCAGATCCTTAAAGTAAATTAACTTTTTTCTCTCTTTCAAGTTTTCTTTTTCTCTTTTGTTTCCTATTGCAGAAACTTAAAAAAAAAATATTATTTCAGAGATATTACATATGTACAAAGTGCTGTTGAGAAAGTATACTAACAAAGAACTACAAGTTTTTTTAATGTGAAGAAGGATCTGATGGTTTGACATGAGAACATGTGAACTGAAACTGGAAATATGGATACGTTTTAAAGACAGCGTGATTAAACTTCAAAATTAACACACCCAAAGACAAATTGTAGCCGGTAAACAGAAATTGTGGGGTTCAGCTGACATAATTGAATGCAGCTTCACTGACTTGAAAAAAAAAAAATTAATATTACTTAGGATATGTTATTTACCTGCATGTAAATAACATGTTGCATCCAGATTTTTTTTCTGGTATAAAATAGGCTTCCAGTGCCTTTGCCATCTTCATGATCACATTCTCATAATTGGTTTTTTCCAGTGCCCACATTCTAAAATGCCTAATATATTGCTACTGTTTCATTCATATTGTCCTCAGGCCAGGTTCAGTTCCTTTTGAACTGTTACTGAAAAAGAATGTTGAAATAGAGATGAAGTTTGCCTATATGTTTATCAAAAGCACAGGAATTTTGTTAAGCTATGTGTACCACATTCAGTTACAATGTATTTTATATTCAAGGTAATACAAAAATCAGGTTGAAAAGAGTTTTCGAATAAATCTTTTATTTATGCTGTGGTTAGTGCTTTTACCAACGGACAGTAGCTAGCATTTTTGCTGCTTTTGGAATTCTGTTTAATTTCTTTGTATTAAAATTCATGTTTATATACTTAATTCAAGCAGATTATTTCCTCCTAAAAACCTGCTATGATTACTAGAAACAATATATGTATACATTATGTTCAGTAAATTTCATTTTTTCAGCCTAGAGAAGAAAAGACTCCAAGGACACCTTGTCGTGGCCTTTCAGTTCAAATGAAAGAGAGGAAAAAATTTTTCATCAGGGTCTGTAGTGACAGGACAAGTGTCAGAGGTTTCAAACTGAAATAGGTTAGGTTTAGAATGGACATATAGAATACCTTTTTTTTTTATTATGAGGGTAGTGAGACACTGGGAAAGATTGCCCAGAGAATTGTGGATGCACCATCATAGGTAGTTCTAGGTCATGTTGGATGTGGTGTTGAGTAACCTTATCTATCGGAAGATGTTACTGCAAAGGGGGTTAAAATAGATGATCTTTAAGGTCCCTTCCAATCAAAACCCTCCTATGATTATGTGATTCTAAGATTACAGTCTCACTTTCTCACATTCTTCAGCTGTATAATTTCATTAGATGACTTCAACACTTTGGTTCATAAGTTAAATAAACCAGCTGTTTTTATACATAAGAAACTGATAAGCTTTGAGTGTGTGATCAGCTCTGAATGGACAATATATGCCTATATATATATGTTATTCTCCAAGGGCAGTACTTGGCATTTCTTGTAGTTGAACTTAATGAGATTCTAGTTAGCCCATTTCTCCAGCCTGTTCAGGTCCTTCTAGATGGCAACATACTCATCTGACATACCTACACTGAGTTTTGTAGTGCCTGCAATCTTGCTGAGGGTGCAATTTGTCCTGTCACCCAGGTCATTAATGATGATGTTAAACAGTGCCGAATTATTGATCCCTGGGACACATCACTAGTGACTGGGGTCCATCTGGAACTGATGTTGCTGATCACAGACATCTTAGCTTAGCAGTTCTGATAGTTTTCAGTCTAAGACCGAAACTTCAATCTAAGACAGTGATATTCACTGTCTATTTTCCCATTTTTAAATAACATATGGATGACAACAGTAGAAAACTTCTTATTGATCTCTGGCTTGAGCTATTTAACACCGGTACAGGACAATAGTCAAGTCGCTAGAAAATGGTCTTGTTTTATTGGGAATATAGTTCAGTTAAACTTTCATAGACTGATGAAAATGGAAACTCAATTGAAGAAAAATTTATATTAATCAGAAACATTCAAATTATTTTTTTTTCATTATTGCAAAATATTATTTTCTTCGAGTCTTAGAATTTTTTCTAGTTATTTGACTAGTAGTTAAGATCATCATTCTATAGATATGAATTTTTAAATAGTGTATTTTCTGACTTCTTGCTTGAGTCGTATAGAAAAAAGCTAAATCAAGTATAAGTGTCTAATAGTAATTGCATCTAAATTCAAAATGTTTGTGCATCAGCTTGTGTATGTGACTCCCTGCACATTTTTTTCTCATTAAAATGTCTCACAGAGTCTGCTTTGAATAAAACTAACTAAATAACAAAGCCATGCTTGAGATTAATCCTTCTTTTGGAATAAACACTTAATAGGGATACACATATGAAATCTACTCAATCTGTCCACAATAATATTTCTGATCCTTATTAAGAATATGAAAACATAAAGGAATGAAATGTAGTTTGCATTTTTCGTTCCATAAATTAGCACAATATTTAACAAGCTATGAAACTCCCTCAAAGTTTGCATCAGTTTAAAAGGCAAGTTTGAAGAAGTTGAGTTTCACTGCTGACAGTAAGCAAATTCATACAGAAGAAATTCTGTACTTGACTAATATGGTGAATTACATTTCAGTCTCACAGACATTTATTTGCCTATTTAATTTTTTTAATAATTTAAAACCAATATTATTAAAATGCCTGAATGCTGACAATATTTTTAAAAGGTCTATTAAATCAAAAATTGTCTATATAAATAAAAGTATATACATACACATACACACTGTCTTGATACTCCTGTCTTCTTGCTCAAACCCTTGTTCAAAGGTAAATAACTAATATAATGTGACAACTGTTTGAGCTGGAAAGTACAGAGTGTATCTAGATCATGACATTCCTCACTGAATCAAAGAAAAAATGTCGTTTTTGAAAATCAGAGAGATTATTCAGTGGAAAGGAAGCAAAAAGAAATAAACCAGGCAGTTTAATGAACATTCATCCTGCATTAATTGAGCACCAGTTGATGTATTTAAATTATGAGTTTAGCTCATTTACACTTTCCTAACACCACAAAAGAGTTAGGTATCTCCAGAGGACAATTCAGGTTTTAAATTTAAAACCTTGGTTAGCTTTTTTTTGATATTTGCCTAAAGCATCTTTAAATTCCTTTTTTTTTTTCCCCAAAAATCTTTTATGTCATAATTATAGTTTAAAAATTTATTGGAGTTATAATTACTTACATTAAAAGTTGCAGACAAGAAACTTCTCTTGCCTTCAGTGGCTTACATAGGCTTCCAATTCCTGTGAAAACAATATATGTGGAAATTTGAAACTCACTTTTTTCACCACTTTCAGATGTATGCACATCTGCTCTGTTCTTGTTTTTGATCATATAATTGAATTTACATGTCTTGTAAAAATGGAATTTTAATTTCTGGTGTTTAATGAGAATTTGGTTGAAGCATAAACAAATTATAAGAAATATAAAATTTCTGTTAGTTGCCAGTTTAATAGTCTAGACTGTGCTTTTGACAAGAAAGTTTGGACCTGATGATCCTTGGTACTCTACCTGATATTCTATGATTCTAGGAATACTTAGCTTCACTCAGTTGAATCTAAACATTTTTTTTTTTTAATGTCACTTTGAACTTCATGATGCCAAATTCTGCATACTGTGCAAAACCTATTAAAAAGTGCCATTTTCCTGGACAGTTAACAATGGGTTTTCGGGGTAGTTCAGCTATAGTGCCTGTCATAATTCCCCAGATCTTGTAAGTCTGTTTCAGACAGGCTACATTAATAGCAAAGAGCATGTAATTTTCCAAAATACACCTTAATCAAGCCTGGGACAGAAACAGGCTTACAGAACTCTTGGGTTTCAAGTTGCCAATGAGCATCAGTTCTCACACCTGAGACACCTCACCAGCCTTCATATTTGGCTTCTTGAGAGTTGATTCTTCCTATTTAGATAGTTTTAAGCTACCCAATCAGTTTCTGTATGTCTGTGAGTTTTTTAATAGCAGTTCTAGCAGTTGCTTTCATCTTGGTTGGTGTGGAAAAGATATAACTACAAAATAGATGCACTTTTTGTTACACTAAGTTCTAACCAGCCTTTCCTAATAACATTTATCTACTCATATTTTGAATGCTGCAGCTTTGAAAGAAGCATAAAAAGAGTACAACCAAAGAAGAGACTTAGTGTACAAACTTGGTCTTTCTCTTGTCTTTCCTTCATCACACTGTGCACTTCCTCCTAGCTAGGAGAATGTAATATAGTTTGCAAAAACAAAGATGCAAAAGATTGGAAAAGCTGAAATGGAGATTATTTATATTCATCATGATACTCTAGCTGAATAATTTTCTGGCAATTTTTAATGATGTCTGCCATTAAATGTGCATATTTAATGTAAAATTTATCAATGCTGTACATTTGTTCATATTTTAATCTGCATGTCATATTTTAATCTGCATGTCATATGTATAAAATTGCAGTTCTTAAAAAGCATTGTGTAAACTTTACCTGCACAGGAAATCATGGTTTTGATCTCATTAAAGAGTGAAATAATATTTGCATGGCATATCCTGGCATTTAGAAGCCTAGGTGACCATCACCGATTAGACTTTAAAACCTTTCAGCTGCAGATGGAACCTGAATCTTTCTTTGACAGCTATTGAAATGGCACGATGCTCAACATTTCTTTCTTAGGCAACACTGAAGTTACTGTGTGATTCAGGAATTTTTTGAACAGCTTTTTCTAGAAAGATTAATCATATCTGCTTGTGCTACAAAGAGCAAAAGGACTTGCAGGACTCCAAGCATGTCTCCTTGACATAGGCAAATTTCTGGGAAAGCAACAAAAATAAATTCTTTTTGTTTTCATCTTTAATGGAATGCAAAATAAAAAACACACAAGTAAAATAATGCAATGGAAATTAACTCTGCAAAATAAAAAATAGACTATATTACATCTAAAAGTCTACACTAAAAAAGTTAGGTCACAGGAGATGCAAGAATGATATAATTTTTAAAATGAAGACATAAGGATTAGGATGGTGCTAGATGGAAGTATTACAGTAACTTTAGAATTCAGGGAAAATGCAAAGACTTCAGCAAGCTAGGAAAAGACAAGGTCAAATATGTTTTTGACAAGACAGCAAAAAGAACAAGAGATATAGTTTATTTTTCTGTTAATTTTAAAACTATATTGTGAAGTGACGAAAAACTCTTCTAGTTGTCTCCTCATTTATATCTGCACTGTGTGTATATGTTTGTTTATGTGCATCTGTGATGAGCATAGATAACGTAATTCAAATCCAACTTCTCTGAATTCTCTAATTTTTTATTCACTTTAAAAATTTTTTTGGTAGCAATTGTGTTTTTTTGGTATATTTTAATTTTAAAAAGAGTTACTGGTGTAGCTTATTGTCAGGATTGATTTGAAAAAAACTTAAGTTATTTTTGTGCTAAAAAAAAATTTTGTTATTTCTGTCTTCATTTTGCAGCCTGTTTTAGGAAGTTATTAAGAACTACAGATTGACCAAAAAATCCTGACCAAAAACCATCCTCAAGAAACAAATAATAATCTCTCTGAAAAAATGCAGTGTGGGAGAAAAACCCAAGACAATCCAACAACAATAAACCCAAATAAAAACAAACAAACACACAACCGATGAACAAACCAAAAAGTCATGAAGTCCATTCTGAATGAAAACTGATTTAGAAGTAGGAATTTATGTGTGTTATTAGCTAACAGAGTTTGAATCCTCACTTATTTTAGCACATAGCAAGTCAGAAAATATTACATTCAGATATAATGAAATTCACAAGCATCAAAATCTGCCAATGAATTGTAAAATGTTGCTGAATAAGCACAAAAGAAGACAAAACTGAAATAAAACTGTGTTACTCAGAGATTAATGCATTAAATGCTACTAGCTGTTAATTAGATAGTATGGGAGGAAGTTTTAAGCAATATATGTGAAATACATTTATTTTTGGTTCACTTATTGTATCCTATAATTTGTCTTTGCAGAGAGCAGAAGTGTCATTGCAACCTGTGGTGTCTGCAACATTTACTGAATGGTGCACTCTGGGATGTCACAAGTGATCAAGGAAATATTAAGATGGCTTTGCAGAAAGATAAATAATTAATGAAAAGCTAGTTATATGTTGGTTTCTTTCTATCTGTTCTTAAAGACTGGTTGTTCAGGCTTTTCAACACAATTCAAAATAATTGTGTTTTTTTGGTTAGGGTTTCAGTATACTTGGAAGATCATTAAACTCTGTTCTTCAAAGACTCAAATATTGTCTTGTCTTCAGGAGGTTTGCTCAAGTATAAATACCTATATGTCACGCACTAACTAATTAAAAGTTTATATTCTAGTTATTTGTGCTAAGCAGCAGTCTTTGAAAACTAAGCCTCTTTTAACTTACATGGAAATAAAAAATGTAAAAATACATAAATAAAAAATTATAATTTATTTTGTATTATTGAATATTTTAGCAACTGGTACAAATCATAGAAATGTCCATTCAGAAAGGAATGTTTTATGTTTGTCTCAATATAAGAAATAAAACCAAGCTGAGTAATGCTGTCCTTGACTGAAGTAAACTACTCATAAGAATTATATTGACTAATTCCTGACAAAATGAACATTTTCCAGCTGTAATATTGTTTTTCAATCTTAACTGAAGCACACACTTGTATCTTCCATATATATAACAATTGTGCAGAACATTTGAATGCACAAGATTCCATGTGAATAACCTTTGAGCAGTAGTCAAATTGTGAAATATCTGTGGTTTGATGAATATTATTTTAGCAACTTTTGGCAACAAAATTAGAATGTTTGCCCAAAGACACATATAAGTGAATATCATTGATGAAATCTGAGTATTTTTCCTTGCAACAAAGACAATGAATTTTTAGCAAAGACTATGAACTTTTGCTTATGTAACTTTTTCTCTACATGACTGATAAATTGATATATAAATCTCTAATCATTAAAAATATTTTTACTTCTCAAAACTTCAGTGTGGAAAAATATTTCCAAATTGTGATAATCATGAAGACAATTGTAATGGATGTAGGGCTGTTTCCTTGCAATGCACAAACACCATCATTGATTTCCACATAACTAAGGGGAAGAATAGAAGGTCAAGATTAATGTTTTATTTTACTTTCTTTTTTTTTTTTTTTGAACTACATTGAATCAAAAAAAAAGGTAAATCCAGTTCAGGTGGGCATGGAAACTTTAGCCTTGAGTATACTAGAGAAACATCTTAAATGCAAATTTATCACTAATGTGGTGTTCTCATTAGTGCCACCACTGCTTCAGTTCAGTGATGTGTGAGGATACATGACAATGCATTCATTGGTCACAGACAGCATGACTTTTGAGTGGAAAGTCCTGCTTATCAAACCTGATTTACTTTTATGACAAGGTAACTCACCTAGTTAATCAAGGGAAGTCAGATGATGTAATTGTTTTGGATTTCAGGACAGCTTTCGACACTGTGTCTCACAGGATCCTTCTGGACAAAATGTCCAGCACACAGCTGGATAAACACATCATGCAGTGGGTGACCAACTGGCTCACAGGTGGAGCAGAGAGGGTAATAGTTAATGGGGGAACATCAGACTGGTGACCTGTCACTAGTGAGGTTCTGCACTTAGGCACAGTGCTCTTCAACAGCTTCATAATTAACTCGGATGCAGGACTGGAAGGGACACTAAGCAAGTTTGCAGATGACACAAAACTGGGAGGAGCTGTTGACTCCCTCAAAGTCAGGAAGGTCCTGCAGAGACAACTCGACAGATTAGAGGACTGGGCAATCACCACCCATATAAGTACAGCAAGGGAAAGTGACAAATTCTGTGCCTGGTATGGGGCAACCCTGGATGTTTGTACAGACTGGGGAATGAGATGCTGGAAAGCAGTGCCACGGAAAAGGACCTGGGTTGATGGCAAGTTGAATCTGAGTCAGCAATGCCCTGGCAGCCAGGAGGGCCAACCGTGTCTTGGGGGACAACAGGCAAAGCATCGCCAGCCAGTCAAGGGAGGGGATTTGTTCCGCTCTGCTCTGCACTGGTGAGGCCTCACCTGGAATATTGTGTGCAGTTTTGGGCACTGAGATATCAGAAAGATATTAAGCTCTTGGAGAGTGTCCAAAGGAGGGCAACAAAGATGGTGAAGGGCCTTGAGGCAGGGAAGCCATATTAGGAGCAGCTGAGGTAACTTGGTCTGTTCAGCCTGGAGGAGACTGAGGGGAGACCTCATTGAAGCCTACAATTTCCTCTTGGGAAGAAGAAGGGCACACTCTGATCTCTTCTCTGAGGTGACTAGTGGCAGGTCCCCAGAGAATGGTCTGAAGTTGTGTTATGGGAACTTGAGGCTGGATATTAGAAAAAAGTTCTTCACCTAGAAGGTGGTTGGGCACTGGAATAGGCTCCTCAGAAAAGTGGTCACAGCATCAAGTCTGACAGAGTTCAAGAAATATTTGGATGATACTCTTGGGCACATGGTGTTGTGCTGGGCCAGGAGCTGGACTCAATGATCTGGTGGATTCCTTCCAATTCAGCATATTCTGTGATATTTTGATTCTGCGATAACGATGCTCCACAGCACAAGTCAGATTATGTGACACTTTTGCCTAGAGATGATCCAGAATGAAGAAAGCCAAAATTAGCAGCATCTTCAGTAGCCCACTCTTACGCAGGAGAGCATAAGCTGTGAAACAGAAGCTATCTGTACAGTGTTGTTTTGAATTCTGTGTGATTGTACTCCAATGACGAAACTTCTAATACAACTTGGACTATGACCAGAATTCTGTATGTCTAAGATGATTTCTTGCTCCTGAAAGTCAAAGAATGGTGCTATGTTTAATCCTGTGCTACATGTTGGTCTGATTTGGAATACTAAGCTAGAGGAGACATTTTTAAATGATCACAACAGCTGTTTCAGAAGATAGAATCTGTCGGAAAAACAAAGGGAAATAGCTTACTTTGTAAGTTTCCACTAAATGCCAAAATAACACCTAAATCTCAGGAAACATTTTCAAAGTGCCAGATTTTGTCTTCTCTTTTTTTTGCTTTATTTCACAACTGCTTATATATTTATACATATAAATAACTTGGGGCTTTCTTTTCTGGACTGGGAAATGCATAAAAAACTTGGAGCTCTTAAAACTGCTTCTGGTTGCAGTATTCAATCTAGCACATCAAAAAAAAATGTCCTGAAATCATTGATCTTCTATGCAAGCATGAAGGAAGCAAGGTATCTGCCTTCCAAAAACCCTTTCACAAACCGTCTTTGCATACTCAGTTCACAACAATGTCATAAGGATAGACAAAAATTTGGTTTGTAGCAGTAAAACAGAGAAAAGATTCTAAAATTATTACTTGCTGAAGCTTTCAGGGGAAAACCATATCAAGAGGCTAAAAAAGCAAACCAGAAATAAAGCATTAAAAGGTACAAGTAATTTTTTAAGTCTCATCTGTGATGTCTACAGCAGAAAAATATATGTCCCATTACTTTGGTGTTGATGTTGTGGTTATCGAAAAAAGAAACAGAGAGATTGTGTTGTGTTTCAACTTCCTAAGAAAAACACTATTACATAAAACAATAGGAAATTTTATCTCTGCAGACTAGTAAATGTATATTACCATTACTGGTAGCAGGCCAGAGGTTGGTATTTAGCTGCAGGTTCCCAAAGAATTTATCAACTATGATTTTCCAAATTTGTGAAATAGCCTGGAGCTCTTTTTATCTTTTTTCTTATCAGTAACAGCAATTGTCTAACCAACAGAAGACCGATGATTTTTGTCTAATTTATTTTAGTTTTGCTTAGCCTTGAGTGACTGTGTGGTGTAACACATTATTATATTCTTATGATATAGTTATGTAATTAATTGATGAAACAGGACTCTTCTGTGTAGTGGAAACAGAACTGTGAACTGTTCATTGTAAGTGTAAAGGAGTGAAATGTAAAGGAGTGAAAACAGAATGACTGCAGAGGCTTCAAAAGCATGAATGGAAGAGTCAATTCCTGTTTTGCAAAGGAACGAAACTTAAGCAGCTGGGTAAAATTAGTTTTATGAAAGAAAAAGAGAAAACAAACAAGCAACAGACATAAACCACAATTTACCATGTAAATTCTGGTATAAACCAGAACTGCAGGCCAGTGAATAAAAAAGAATGCATAGTGCATGCTGTAAAATTTGAAAAAGATGAAAAAGAAACCACCACCTTCACTATCAGTATTATGCTCCTCTTGAGCAAGGTCTCCAAAAGCTGATGACTCACCATAACCTTCCTTCTCTTCTTTTTGAGGAAGAGTATGACCATCAGTCTTAGATGCACTGAAACTGCAAGAATACCTAAAGGATGAGTATAAAAGCAGAACAGGGAATACATACAATTTTTCCCATCCTGATCAGGAATTCTATTCATGACAAAACTAGCTGTTTGATTTCCACAGAATATTCCATTTTTGCTGAAACAGCATTTAGAAAAATGAATAGTTTTCCAAAGCTCTTAAAATCATTAAAAGTATTTGCAAAGTTGCTCCTAGAATGAGTCCAGCCGAGGGGCACAAAGATGATCAAGGAACTGGACCATCTCTCTTATGCTGATAGATTGAGAGAGCTGAGCCTGTTCAGCCTTGAGAAGACTGAGAGGGAATGTTATCAATGTCTATAAGTATCTGAATAGACGGTGCCCAAAGGATGGAGCCAGCCCCTTCTTGGTGCTACCAAGCAATAAGACAAGAGGTAACTGGCAAAAACTGAAGCACAGGAAGTTCCACCTGAATTCAAGAATGAACTTCTTTACTGTGAATGTGCCTGCACACTGAACAGAGGGCAAGATTCTGGGAGGGGACCCAAGTAGACCAGCTGACCCAAACTGTCCAAAGGGGTATTCCATGCCATATGACATCAGCTCAGATATAAAGGCTAAGGCAAGGAGCATGAAGGCAGGCATTCATTGTCTCCTGTGGCTGCCTGCTGAGGAACTACTGCATGTGCTGAAGCCCTGCTGCTCGGAATTGGTCAGCCATGGCTGCTACTGGGAAGTAGAGAATAAACTTTAATAAACTGCCTTATCCCAACCCATGAGTGGTTTTTCCACCTTACTCTCTCCCCCATCCGGCTGGGAAGCAGAGTGATAGAGCAGCTGGGTGGGCACCTGATGTCCAGCCAAGGTCACACCACCACAGTGAGGTGCATATTAAAAACCAGTAAGAAAAACCTCTCACATAGAATTTTAGAGTGGGGACACTCTGAAGTAATCATTCTAGGTGGTCTTTAGAGACAATGAAAAGAAATAGGTGCTTTGAGCTTCCTTTTAGCCTAAAGTATATGTTTAAAATAGTTCAATTAAATCTTAGCCCAGAAGACACATTTCTTTCCTCTTTAAACTACAAAGGATATCTAATGTGACCATTGAGAAGTGGAAACTTACATTGTAGATGGCTGAAGCTATTCAAGATCAATCTTGTTACTCTTGACTACTCATCTTTTCCCAAATCTTTTCTATATTTTCTGCAGTGAATAGACAAATAGCATCTTGCTAGGCTGTGCCAGCAGATGATAAGATTTTCCACTTTCTGAACTCTTTTTATGGACATGTTTTATTATAAAATCAGTCTAATTTAGAACTTAAATTTAAACTAGCACAGTCTTAAGGAGGAAAAAAAGCATAAAAATATTCATTGATTTTGTAAAGAAGGAAATATGGGGTAAACCGAATTGCAGTAAACATGAATCCAGTTATAACCAGAGAGTTAAAAATTATAGTACTTAAAAAAATGTGAAAAGAAAATATATTAACCGATGCCCGTAAAAAACTAGGAATATAAAAAAAAATAAAAATTACAAATTTTTTTTAGTTGCAAAATTACAGACAAAAATTATAAGTTCAAGAAAGTAAAGAATATAAAAACTTTAGAATTGTCCTTCTAAATACTTTTTATAGCAACATTAACAGCCATAACAGCAAGTAACAGTATTTTTATAATAAAAAAGAACAGTACTGTAGAAAGTTGCAGTACAGTAAGTTAGAAGACAAGGATGGAATACTCTTTCATGTTCAATAGATACATGAATCACTTGAATTAGTGCCCTATTTCTAGCGGTGACCATAAATGGATGCCAGGAAAGAACAGTAGGGCAAATATCTCTCCTAAGAATACATCTCCTAGGAACATTCCAGTCTTCATCTAATTTCACCTCAGGTGATTTCTGCAGATATACTACTTACTTAGTAGGTTAGTAAAAGTTTATTCATTCTGAACCTGGTTTTTATTACCTCTATTTGGCAGCCCATAGTTCTATATTCTGTCTCTTGAGATGGCTTCTGGCTTCCCTGAGATAGCCAAGTCAGTAAAACTGCTATAGCAAGAAGGAACACACATTTTAAAAATCTAACCATAATTATTTTGCAGCTGGTGATCTGAAAAGGCTGCCTAATATGAGTGATGTGAGAGCAGAGAGCAGATTTTAGAAGCAGGTACGGGTAAAAACATTTGGTGTTGGAGGAGGGGGTATAATCCCAGCAAATTCCTGAGTATGTCATACTAGTGACTATCAATTTACCTCAAGGATTGTGTATTTTTTATTCAGAAAGATGGCAGATATGTAAGGAAAAAACCATTTATAAACCAAAAGTTTATTCCTGCAATAACTGCATCTTTCAGGCACAGAATAAATTATCAAAGATATAACATCTGATAGATTTCAACAGTATCTCTATATATATACCTTAACAAACTAACATTTTATTTTGTTGCCTTCCCAGAAAACTACTGATATTTTGAAGTTCTGCAGCATTTTCAGACTAAAGCTTTACTTTGATATATTGCTACCACTGGGAAGGCGGAAAGATAATTAACCAGATAAAAGTGTGATCCGAGAGAAAGAATGTAAGAGAGGAAAGCTGACAGTAAGTCTTAATTAAAGGCTAAAATCCAAGAAATTATTTAGGTTCAAACTTTTTCTCTGTGACAAATGAGACCACCATTTGGTCCATAGTCTCTTTTTGAAAATTAGATTCTTGCCTATTTTTATTGCCTATGTTTCCACTAAGGGCATGGGCTACATTCCACTGAACATAATGGCCAATGTTCATTTTATTCCTCGTATAATTTAAATACTGCTTCTCAAATCGGAAACTGACCTTTAATGGTTACACCTGAAGGATTGTAACTCACACGTTGTAGTGTGATATCTGTTAAATAAGCTATACATGAAAGATCCCGAAGGCACTGTAAGAAGGTACTGTATTGTGCTTCATATCCAGAAGTTATCTTTTTTAAAAGCTGTTGTTCATCTTACTCTTCCAAATTCCCACAGCAAAGCAATGTGAACGTAGAGGTCTAGATTTCCCTGACCATGAGATTATAAGCTCCAGCTAGCCTTTGTCTGTCTAGAGGATCTGTCTTAAATGAGATGTGAGGAAGAATGAAACCAATAAATAATTGTGATTTTCCAGCTTGGAGAAGACAGCTGTCTATGAGAAGTTAAATTTGGCATGAATATTTAAAAGAAAATAAGCTAGCACTTGAAATGAAATCTAACTGCATCATGGAACTGTGTTATTAAACAATGTCATTATCATCTCCAGACAGTGAGACAAGAGTGTGTTGGAGATCTCCTTTGTGATTCTAGTTGTACTATATAGGAGGGCATGATCTATTATAATTCATTAATTCCCAGATCCTCTGGACTTTAGAATTTATAAGAAAAATCAGTGTTCCTTATCTAAGAGCTAATTTAGGAATGTTCAGTTGCACTTTGAGTTTGGTATAATTAATAAACTTGAACTACAAATTTTACTTCATGTAGTAATCTTTATATTATAATGCATCACCTAGAAATGTAAAAAAAAATAAAATCCACAGATAAGTATTTCTGAAATTATTAGCAATAATTTGATTGATCAGGTATATGTGAAAGGTTATGAGTTTCATTTTAATGCTGCAAGAATGGAAAATTTTTCACTGACATATTTTCCAGCACATATGAACTTTAAAGTGAGAATTTAAACTTTATGGTTGTTCAAAAAAACCCACATTTTCTGAGAATGGGCAGGGTGTGTTTTAAATCACACTGTCATTTTCATTGGGCAGTAGTACAACAGCAGTTCAAAACAAAGCAGACAACTGATTTCCAGCAATGATCTATAAGACTAGTTATCCATCAAGACTTCCACTGACTGACTCCTCTTATGATTTCACTGTTGAGATTCTGTACTCCGTAGTCTATGAAGTTCATTTATTTCATTATATGAGTATGCCTGGTCCTCACCAAAACTTCAGGATGTCATTTGTCAAAGCTTTCCAAGACTGGCAAAATAAGAACTAGTTGACAGCAAAATTTTATCTCAGTGGAAGTTCATGTGGACTGCTACTGCATGCTTCAAAAATGCTTGCTATAAATAGGAACATTTTTCACATTTTTATTCAATACCAATCCATCTTAGAAGTTTTCGGGACACTTAGCAGAAGGAATGATGCAACAGAATCTGACACAAAAATTTAGAAGAGAGCTTATGGGGTGAAAAAACCTGTGGCCTCTGCTGCACGCTGGATCATTTTATAAAACCAAAATTAAAAGGAAAAGAAGTTCAGTGTGTCTGAAGTGCCTCCCAGCTCTGATGTTATAGCTCCAAGACTGATGTTAGTAGTCCATAACATTGAAGACACAACAAGAAGAAATCAATCAGAGCTGCAATTAAATAATAATACATAGGTCTGAAAATAGATTTGCTAGCACTCTAGAGCACTTGAGGACTCTGTGTACTTCCAGAGTGGTTTGTGACAAACTTCTCCATATACGTCTACACTCCCAAAAGGACCCTTTTTTCAAGTGGTTTTAGCTTTCAGCATCCACAGTTCCCACAGCAAGCCTAACTCCATATTGAATCAAGAACTCCTGTCTATTTTCTGTTTTGAACCAATGATCTGTCTTGGTATTGTCTGTTTCACTCTACTTCTAGTGCTAGAAAATTGAATCATGAGACTCTGTTCATCTTTCCCTTTGGCATTTTGCAGCTCTCATGGTTTGGGCCTCATTTCAAAAACAGGGGAGTAGTTTAAAGGGATCAGGGAGAAATCTGGAAGTGGCCTTGCGAGACAGCCTCTAGAGAGAACAGAGAGGACTCTATAACCTGGACCTGGAATGTCACCTCGTATTCTTGTGCTGACTTATCTGACCATGTTGTCACCCATGAAAGACAGAGGAATCATGTCTCTCCTGAGCATTGAACTCACCTGTGACTAAGCATTTTGATATTTGAGCATTGTAGTCTTCACACTGTCAGTTTAGTCCAAAGCTGTGACAGGTACACAGGATTTCAGTTTCTTTTATATCCCACTTCAGTCATCTGTTTGCCATGCTGAACTGTTCTAGTCTGTTGCTGTTACACATATGAAACCATTTATTTATGTCTGGTTTATTTATATGTGGTTAATGGCAGGCTTTGTTTATTTCATTTTGTTTTGCTTTAAGGTGAATTTTCTCACTTAAACCTAACTGGTCACTCATACACAGTCTGTAATCTGCATATAACCTGTAATCTTTCACTGTCAGCATAGAGTTCTTGAAGTTTTCCAATAATTACTGGAAATGGTTGAACATAGGTAATAGGTAAATCAAAGAATATTTGCAAAATTTCTAATCCTAACCATATGCTTTATATCTCATTCCTTGTTTTCTTACCCATAATTGAATTTATTTCTTCTTGAGAGCTGGCAATTGACACAAATGCCTTTTTGGGTTACAATATATAGCTCTGATTTTAGTCTTAAAATGATTGTAGCATATAATAACTATTTAAACCAATTACCTCTGAACTATTAATATATGCTGAACAGCTATACGAAATACCAATAGTAAACTCACAACTACAAAACCTGGATATACATCAAATTCTAGGTTCCACTCTGGAAATCTTGCTTCATATACATTTAAAATGCAAAGCCACAAGGGTATGTTATCATGTCTTAAAATATATAGTGATGAGTTGAATGGTTTAGTTTTCTGGCCACTGTCACAACACAAATGTAGGTAGATTTGGCTCTTCAATGCAAACTAGAAAACAATCTTCCTCTTATAATAACCAATCACTAATGGTTTGATGCTCTGGGCAATTAGTTTTGCTAATATGGTAGAACATACCCAAGGTCATGCTTAAAAACCAGATTGATGAGGCAGTAATGTAAACAAGAGGTGTTCTTTTGGTTAATGAGGAAAATGCATTAATATCTGGAGCAGAGTAGAGGAAGGTAAGATTTAGTAATATAATTGTTACAGATTTCGAAGGGATTAGAAATGAAGGAGCATAAAATTGCCCAATTATTTGGAACTTTTTATTTGTGGCTGGATTGTAGGTTGTCAATGTAATTTAATCAATGGTGACTTCATTTTTATTTCCTTTCATACAGTAAAGAAGGGTTTTAAAAAATCACCTTCTTAAAATTTGTATTATATAAATGTTATTCAAAAATCTCCCCTATTTACTTCATAGATTATTTCTACGCAAGTTGATGTTTAAACTAGAAAAATTCCTTGTTTCAAATAACTTTACTTAATTGTTGAGTTTATATTACATCCTTTATCAAATGCATTGCATCATTGTCACTAAATGTCTTTGTAGAATTTAGGAATAAAACTAGAAGTAATATCCCTACTTAGAGAGGCTTATAGTTTAAATTAGATGGAAAAGACAATAAGAAATGGCAGCAGACCATGGAGAGAATGAAGAAATAAAATGGAAGATAGCAAACTGAATGAAGAAAATGACCTTGAGAACTTTATTTAAGAAGATAGAAGTAGTTCTTCATTTTTTCTTCATTTTAACAATTTTTCCACCTTATTTTGGTCTTGTTATTTTCTCTCTTTGTAAACATGTAAATTCAGGACAAAAAGGGCTCATGCCATCATTGGTACATTCCCTCTCCCTCGCCATCCATCCCATTAATCTAATCTATTACAATGATTTATTCTGAAAATTTAGAAGAATGGAAGTAAAGTTCTAGAATTCCTATGAGAGTAAACATTGCAGAAATATGGACTTAAAGATGAAAAAAAAAAAGTGTGTATAAAATGTTGGATGTGATCTCTTTCCAAGTTAAGGTTGCTGAGCCTAGTGAACAGGAACTCAGGAAAACCCTCCATACCTTTAGTTCCCAAGGATGAACAGTGACATGCACAGTGCATACATACAATGGAGTGCTATAAGTCCAGATTCTTCCCTGAGTCAACTTCACAGAAACATTGGTACCTCTACATTATTTTTAATATCAGTGACTGTGAATGTCTCACAGGAACCCCAGAGACAGATGGCACAGTTAAGTTTTTCTTTTAATGCATAGCTTTAGTGCAGACTATCCTCTGTCATGAAATTGAGTTTTACCACAAAGAAGACAGCTATTTGTACTCTGAGTGCAAATTAATGCACATACTGCCAATTCCGAGAGTCACGAACTGGAATGAAACAGGAGGCAAAGCTACATTTTCAGTATGAACATGCCAATAGGAAATTAATCTAATTTTCAAAACTGCACAGAAGCTTGTCCTCTCTTAATGTTGGGTTGTTAGCTTCATCTGTGCTTGATAAGCATGGTATTCATTAATTCACTCATTTGATGTTTGGGTTATTCAAAGGCTGACTTTAGAAACAGTGAGTTTACAGAATCACAGAATATGCTAAGTTGGAAGGAACCCACAAGGATCATCTAGTCCAACTCTTAAGTGAGTGGCCTGTATGCAGGGGTTGAACCCACAACATTGGCGTTAGTAGCACCGTGCTCCAACCAACTGAGCTAATATCAGGGTTTTCAGAGACAGTGGACAGTATAATTTAAAATTACTATTACTTTCTATATCCTTTAATTATTTTTCATACTTTAAAATAATCTTTTTGGTAATTCAAAAAAGCACTTATGCTGCACTTGCTTAGTATTCAAGATTTAATAATTTTTAACTGGATAAGTTCGGACTAATCATGTTACACTTACACTGATTTTATATAAAAATTAAGTGAATTTCCAGAGTCCAAGCTCTCTAATAATGTAACTATAGATGAGGATTATTCAAGATTATAAAGTAATGTCAGTAACAGAGAAATTCAAATTGCTAGAACAGTCAGATAAGGGTTTTTTTCCACTTTCAAAATATGCTTTTGTTTTAAAGTATCCTATTCCTATTTACAGGAGTCATGTTTGTAGAGGAAGGTACTAGAGTATCATGTAACTCTGTTAAAATACTATAGCATGCAAATCAGTTTCATGTACAAGAAAGCTAAAAATAGATCTTAAGCAGTAAGATGTGAGAAATAGAATGGCCCTTTTAAGAACTCAGGAAAGTCTGGATCACAGTCCTACAATCTTACTGGTGTTATCTGAGGAGTTATTTTTTTGATGGACAACAAAGATTAATAGTAATTTCTTTTTCCTTTTTGTTTCTGTCTCTGGCTCCAAATTCATGGCAACTTTCTTTGTGACAGCAATGATTTTCATCAGAAAGATTGGCAAGGGAATGAGTAAAATAATTCCTCCCTTTTTCTACTGAAATTCTCCAAATAATTACAGTTTTCAGAAATAAACCCCATAAATTCAGAAATTAATTATTAAGTAAAATTATTAAATTAATAATAAAGAATAGGACTAAATCCACAAAATTCACTTTATAGGATTTTATTTTGGCTTATTGTCCACTTATTCGTTTAGCAAAGCATAGCCCATCACAGAGTCATTAGCACTCTGGAACTAGAGAAAAGACAACTGTGTTCAAGTTCCACTTTTCAATCAAGCAAAACAACACTTAAAGCACTTTCTAAATGCAGTGCCATGATTGCAATAATTTAGTGATATACAGACCTGATATTTCTAACTAGATTTGGTATTTTGATCTGTTTTCTGACAAAAGCTTTGGTAACTATCATGCTTTTCTGTATACTAGCTTTCAATTTGAGCTTCAATGGTAATTAAAATAATGACAGTTTTTGCTAGCTTTAGCTGGCTTTTAATCTATAATTAAGACAGAAGGAAATTAGTGTTGTACTACCAAGGCACACAGAGAAATACTTTAATATGAAGGCCAGGTTGGATGGTGTTTTGAGCAACCTGGTCTAGTGGAAGGTATCCCTTCCCTTGATAGGGGGTTTGGAACTAAATGATCTTTAAGGTCCCTTCCAACACAAACCATCGTATGATTCTACCATTCTATAATGTTATTTTAATATTATAGAGAACAAACATTTCCTATATTTATTTTTTTTTTTTTTAATAAGAACTAGAGAGTAAACAGTAATGATTGGTGTACCTCCACTCTCTATAGAGGAACCAATACTATTTAAGATCTTCATCAATGACATGGACAGTGAGACTGAATGCACCCTCAGAAAGATTGCAGATGACACCAAGCGAAGTGGTGCAGCTGATGCTCTAGAAGGGCAGGATGCCATCTAGAGGTACCTTAACAGACTCGAGGAGTGGGCCCACATAAACCTCGTGAAGATCAACAACTCGGGAATAAATGGATTGAGAGCAGCCCTGCCAAAAAGGACTTGGGGGTGCTGGTGAATGAAAAGCTGGACATGATCCATCAATGTGCTCTCCCTGCCCAGAAAGCCAATTGTATCCTGGGCTACATAAATAGTGTGGCCAGTAGGCCAAGGGAGGTGATTCTTTCCTTCTACTTCACTCTTGTAAGACTACACCTTTAAGCTCTGGAGCCACCAATACAAGAAAGCATATTAGAGTGTGGCTGGAGGTAGGCTAGGAAGATGATCAGAGGCCTGGAACACCTCTCCTATGAAGAAAGGCTATGAGAGTTGGGTCTGTTACTTCTGCACAAAACAAGACCCTTGGGAGACTTTATTGTTGCCTTTCAATAATTAAAGGGATTTTGTAAGATGTATATAGATTTTTTTTACCAATCATAGAATCATAGAATCATTCCTGATTTTTCATCTTCTTCACTGGCATGTCACTTGAATTTTATGATATAGGTACATGAAGTAATACTGCCTACATTGCAGTGACAATACAAAATGTCTTTGAAAGATCCAAATATCATTAATTTAAACCGTAGACTCAGGATTCATTAATATATTCAGGAGTTCTTTGGATGACAGGACTGAGATTAATTTCAAGACTGTGACATTTAAATTTAGATGTCTGCTTCCATTATCATCAATGGAGATCAATGGAACTCACAGAACAAATGCCATGTGAGGGTCAAGTCAGTTAGTCAGTTGTCCATAGATAACTGATAATACCTTTTGAGAGGCACCGGGATATGTTAAGAGATCCACAGAGATGGCAGATATGACACTCAGGACACGAGCATTACTAGAGGACAGTATTAGCTGGAGGACAGCCAATATTTGCTAGGGCATCACTCATCTCCCTGGACAACTCTGTTGAGGCATTTGAACAGAGTCCAGTGTATCTGTTAAATGTCTTCATGGAAGGCCGGTAAAGAATTACAGTTGGCAAGGCTGAGCTTTAAAATTAATTTAGTGGTTCATTTGCACTCTATGGGCAATTTTCTTAATGAAAAGTTTTTACTGATCAGCATGACTGGATGTCAGAAAGGCATAAAACACAACAAAGACATAAAAGAAAGATTTAGGTGCACAAAGAACTTACTGGAATAGAAGAATCCAAAATGGTATTTTTGAACTGATTGACATCTTCAAAATTCCAAGCTTGTTTGTTCTTGCTTGCTGCAACTGTTATTTTCAAGACTAAAATAATCTAGAAGAAACTGTATAAAATATGGTGACATAATGTTATGATGCAAAGATAGTGTACTAAAATCAGATACCAAACATTTTCAAAAACACAGCCAAGTCCAAATGTCTGCGAATGCAAGGAGTTCCTCAGAGAGAAATAAATAAATAAATGAATGAATGAATAAATAAATAAATAAATAAATAAATAAATAATCTTAGACCTGTTAATAAGTTTTTAGTACTGAAGTAGTTTAACATTTTGTCACTCTACTGAAAAGACCAAAAATTCAATATTCTAATTTTTGCTATGGATAGATGATAAAATTCTGAAATGTCATATATATATTACAACATCAGTGAAACTGTGATATTTAGTTTCATATCTACAGTTTCATTTTTGTCTGCATAATAGCTAAGCAATTATGCCACCAAGAACCATTGTAATTTGTTGTAAATATTATGTATCAGCAATTTTATGGACATTGATTTTTTTTATAATAACAAAAATTAAGATCGTGTTTCTTATTACAGCTTTGACAAACGTATAGGTATTTACATATAAAAGATTTACTGTTCATCTTTTGGTCAGATATTTTACTATAAAGGTGCAACCAAAATGTGAGTCTCATTACACTAAAACAAAATTAGTCCATCTGATTTATCTTTTTTTGCCAATGGCTGTTATTAAAATGATGATGATCTTTCAATATAGTGTTATTTATTATTCTTAAAATATTTGGTATTTATTTTTTAAAAATTTCATTCTGTGTGCTTATATAATCACACATATCTGAGTGTATATATATATATATACTATATATATATATGAGGGTATTTCTACATCATCAGATAATTTAGCTGCCTAGTTTCCTCCTAGCTTGCTTTTTTCTATCATTTCTTTCAAAGGAAAATAAAAGTAATTTTTTTCTGATCTGTCTTTTGGAATGAATGCATTTTCTTTGAAGTAATTCCTGTATGCAGGTTTGTGTATAGAACTCTCCAAGAATTTTTTTCAAAATGCAGTCTGTACATCACTGTACCAGTTTCCTCTGTCCTATACAATTATCCAGCATGCTCTGAAAGCTTCTCACCTCAAGACATTCTACTAAAATTCCCTTCAGATAACAGTTTTCCACAAAAATATTAAGTCTTTCCAGTTGTTTCTATGATAGACTCTTCAAACTCTGTATGATCATGCTACCAATCAAATTCTTCCTTATTTTTGAAATTCTAGGAGTTCCTATTGTAAGTCAACAAATATATTTGAAGGTTTTAATCAATTCTTTCACTGAGGGATTCTTCAGAATCTCAGTCATTCTTTGGATTTACATTTACTTATTATCAATGCTAAAGGAATGGGACTGCATACACACAATTTGGTTTTAGGGATTTTCTGCAGATCTCTCTCTGTTTTTCCCTTTTATTAGTGTTATTTGACAAACCAAAGCCGTTGGTGGCATTCAGTTCACCAGCATTCCCAGGATTTTGCTAAACTGATGTTTTGACTTCACACAATTACATGCTATCAACCTGTGACTGTTTTCAGCCACGGTAACCCATGCACGCTATCAAGCAGTTTTCTGCTTTGAGAACACAGCACTCTCTTTGTCAAAACACCAGTAAAGGTCAAAACACTCCTTTTTGGTTCTAATTAACTGAACCGCAGGTGCAGACTGGCTCAGTTTGTTCCCACCATTTATCTTTTGCATATGCTTCAGTTACATATATTTTTCTTAGGATCAGTTACTTGGTCCCATTTTCACAGTTTTACGGCCTGCCTACCATACTAAAAAGTTTTCCTGGTGTGTGCTGTAATTTTATGTCAAAGTTCTTAAATCCTGGGAAAGCTCTTTACTTTGAGAATGAGCAGTATACTAACTTGTTAAGACAGAGATTTCCGCTTTTCACACGTAGATCTACATGGAAGACCAAGAAAACCAAACAATAGCAAGGAGTAATGAAAGTCCTGCCATGTTTTGTCAGAGGTTCCTGAAGAAGAATGAACTCGGATATAAATCATATAATGGAGTCTTCTATTTTATAAAAGTTTTGAATCAATGGTATTGCAAGCATGATAATTGAAGTACAGTTTGGGAATCCATGCTGTGAAAAACAAAGCAGCTTTTTAATTTTTATTTTTTATTTTTATTTTTTATTACTACTGCTAGTTACAAATTGGACAATTAAGGTTATTTGAATTGGCAGAATTAGGGTTTCTGTAAGGCCTACTACAGAAATTTTTAGAAATGTCACTTCAGGTACTTTCAAATTCTAATTTGCTCATTAGAGGAGAAATGAAAGTGAATAATTTAAAAGTATCTGCAGGCAAAGCAGTTTTACCACTCTTTATGGATCAAGAAAAAAGTTAAGAACGTCATCTATTTGAAGCTGTGTTCAGAGATGACAGCTGGATTTTTGAGATCCAGTACTATCTGAGATACTGTGTAGATATCTAGTAGACTGTCAGACTTATTCCATATATTACCTCTTTGTTGCCTCACCGATACTGGATTCTCTATTTAGGTGGTGGGGCAATTACAGACATGTTAAGACAGACAAAGGATTTTTGTTCTGTTCACAAAAGGCAGATTTACTTTCTTCTTAAACTTTATGAATGTACATGTGAACTTGATTCTTTATAATTTATTGATGTTTTGAGATAAATCTGGGTAGAGGTATCTCCACAGTTTAAGATAAAGGGGGAAGAGGGCTACTCCTTTCTCATCTTTTTACCTCTGGGCCAATTCTGTGTCCTGACATAGATGTGCAGACAGTCAATAGAGGAGTTTCCATGACCATCCATATCATACTAAAATCATGCTATCAAATATCATTAATGTCTCTTAAAAATACTTGTTTCAGCTAGAATAATAACAAAATTTTATTTCAATGTCTAGTCTTTAGACATAACTTGTGATGGAATTTCCCTCTGAGGATGTTAAAAAATTTATTTTTAAGAATAATAAGAATAAGAGTTACAATAATGAAGGTACTCATATATTTTATATATAATATGTATTATAACAATTAATTAAGCAATTAAAATAGATAAGTGTTAGGTTTAATTTTATTTAGATTCTGGAGCTCAGTAGAAAAATAATCCATCTTCTGCTTTCTGAGAGTATAATATAAGGCACTAATGTTTTCATTTTCCTCAAATCTAAATGAACTGAACTAACTTGATACAACCATATCAGTCTTGACCTCTTCAATAGATTGGAGATGTACAACATTCCCCTAATTTTTACTCTATACACATATACAGTATTATAATGCAATTAGCTATCTCTAGCAAGAAAATACTGTGATGAAATATTAGGAAACAAGCAATCACACAAAAAGGTAGAAAAAGGAAAGTCAATAAAAGTAAAGACTAAATGTTTTTTTTACCAAATACACACTTTAGACAGCAAGATGTGGGATTCATTTGCACAGCTTCTGGGGAAATAATTTAATTATCTATTCTCTTAGCCTTGAAATTCAAATTATTCATTACGTACCCAATAAAAAGAAAGACAAATATCACAGCAAAGTAGACAATTATTTTAATTTGGAATGGTGAGTAAATAAGAGTAGAATGACACGGACAAGTGAGGTAATATGGTTATTTAAGCTGAAAGAAACTGAAGAAGAGATTCTTATTCTGCAGTGTACACATTATACTTAGAGGGGCTGTTCTTCATATTGTCAAACTATCTTCCTAGCAACAGGACTGGGTAAAATTAATAATAATTTTATTCAAAGTTAAAGAAAACATTCCTTGATGTTATATTTCTAAAATGGAAGACATAACCCTTCTGATGAGAGCAAAATTTAAGATTCTCCAAAATAATGAAAAACCCCTAAGCTATATATACAATTTACTTTGCAAAAATTTGTACTATTTTCCTTAAATAAGAAAAAAATGAGAATCCATGCGACAGATCAGGTGGACAGTTGATAAAAGCTATTGTAAGTCCACTGACTTCACAAAAAATGTATTGAACCAGTGGAAAAGTTGATCTGAGAGTACAAAAAAAGCAACAAAACTCTTTCAGCTGTTTTTTTCCCCCCCAAAATATATAACAGGTGAATACAGCAATAAATGATGAACATACATGCATTTAATTACTTATTATTGAGTTTTTACTATGCAGTTCTGAATTATGGCAGTGTTGCATCTTAATTAGAGGGCAGGACAGATGGTGAAAGCTTAGTCTGTTTTAATATAACCTCAGGTGCCCACTGACTATGCCATTCAAGTAACATTTCATAATAAAAGAGCTAATTGTCCAACAGAAATACTTAAGATGTTCTGTGGAAATTTTTAGTAAAAAAAGTCATTGAAACTGTGTGACTTCTCCATATTTTTTTCCTTATAATTTCATGTCAGCTCATAGCTTAAATTGTTGAGTTTAAAGAAAGAAAGCCTTAGACTATCCAAAAGAATCTAAACACAACAGTTCTACCCTCCGCCATGCACTGTTGTAAAGATGTGCATTCACTCATGCAGATTTTATGGCTTTGTGCAAAAATTTTTTTGTCTTGAATGTTATATGGATACTTAATGCCTTAGGTGTCAGGCTAATAATGGTTCTTTCTTCTGCTCAGAAACTGATGAATGCACTTATGAAACAACAGGTTTTAAAAAAAACAGTACCAAGACCACCACAACAATAAACTGTCCTGTGTCTCACTGGGGTACTAAGTACAAACTCTGGTATAACTGCATCAAATATGAGACAGAGAAATGCTATCTAGCTCCCATATCTCAATGAACTTAATAACCATGTCACAGCAGCTGTGGAGGGGATATCTAAATGGCATTGTTATCCTAGTGTAATGGGTTCCTTTCAGAAGAAAATTTCTGTATATGGGCTAGAATGAACTGCAAGGTATTTTGATATCCCAGTCCAGATGATATTGCAAGATACACTGTGATATTTACCCACCTCAACAATACAGGACTTTGTTTTAAACCAGTTTGACTATGTTTCACAAGTATTTTTCTATTATTTCTATATTCTTATGCTGCTATATTTTAACAACCCTTTAATTATTTATTATGTGAAAGTAATTATGAGAATTTAGGAGAACAAATCTCGTGAGGGGACTTATGAGTTTGTGTGTTTAATTCCAAGCCAAGATATTCTATGATTCTAAGATAGATGAACCATACTCTAGAACAGGGGTCCCCAAACTTTTCAAACAGGGGGCCGGTTCCCTGTCCTCAGACACTGTCGGGGGCTGGTTCCCTGGCCCTCAGACACTGTCGGGGGCTGGACTATAGTTTGGAAAAAAATGAATGAATTCCTATGCAAACTGCACATATTTTAT
>JAWWLV010000001.1:69957345-69998161 GCA_035041135.1 Platyrinchus mystaceus
CCTCGCTGATGCTGCCGCCCCCCTCCTCAGCCCGGCCGTGCAGTCCGGAGGGGGGGCCAGAAGGGACTGAAGGAACTTTGCCACCGGGGCTCTGGCGATTTGCCCGAGTTGAAAAGCTGCCGACACTGCTTGCTCGGCAGAGGAGACGCCCCCGCCTCTCGCCCACCACGCATCACAGAGGAGGAGGAGGAGGACAGGGCTGCTTGGTTTCCGCCCCCAACCCCCAGCAGGGGGTGGGGCGGGCCGGATTAGGGGCAGCCCCGAGCCGGACCTGGCCTGCGGGCCGTAGTTTGACGACCCTTGCTCTAGAACAAGTTTTCTAAATACCAGCCATGAGGTGGATAACTTCAGAAAAAATCCAGTCTGATATATTTTTTAGAAACTAAATCTAGCCTTCAATTATTCTAACAGTTTATATACAGTATACAATGAAATGTTGCTCCAATGGGGCCTAAACCCCCAGATTTACAGTAAAAAATATAAGCTGCAAAAAAGCAGAAGATTATACAAAGGTCAACCAGTCATGATTAAACCTACAAGTCAATTAACCTCTCAAGCTTCTTTATGTTGAACAGGCAACAGTTATTTAAGCATTTTCTGCGTGTTGAGCATTTGCTGCAGCTCTTAGAAAGCTTGTGCTAATTTTGCTCACTGACAAATAACATTTTTCAAATACATCTCTGAGGACAGTATTCTCCATTTTAAGGAAAATGAGGTTGCAAATGCAAGTTCCGAACAGCAACACTCATATAACAGTATTTATCACCAAGCAGTTAGAATAGATTCAAATATGCATATTTCCTAATGTACATTTCCCAACAGAGCAACAGTAAAAAGCTTTTACAAATTACTTCCGCCCCCACTACCGCTTTTTTGTATTGTAAATACATAGTGCCTTTTTAAACAGATTTGCTTGTTTTCTTCATCTACAGGAAATATTTCCCAGACTCTCTGCAAGTACAAACAAGTGTAGTAATTCTGAACCATATGGAGTGCTGGGGAAAAGAAACACAAAAAAACCCCAACAAAGAACCCAAAGAAAAGAATAATAATGAATATACAGATCTCCAGAAAATTGAACTAGATTAACAGATTTATTATTCTTATCTTTACCTCCTTAGCATCTAGTGATGTGAACTAAGACTGGTGGTGCGCGAACACAGCTGCAGGCAGGCATGTCCTTTAAAACATGGTTTTGTGATAATGGCTCCCCAGTGAGAAGGGATGCTTGTTCCTTATAAATCTCATCATAAGGTGGAGAAATTAAATTACAGAAACAGAGACTGTAACTGAAAGGAACACCTGAGTCTACATATGAAATTCATATTGAAGTACAAATGAAAAAATTTGAAAACAACTGATATGCAGGGAACACTATGCCATTTTGATTCAGCTCAATGAGAAGTACAGGATGCTGTTTTACAGCTGCTAGGAAAGCCACACAAGGAATAGCTGAACAGTCAACATGTGCTTCCTCATCCTATCAGCAAGAGGGCATTTCTAGGGATGATGCAACATCAGTTTTAAATATCATTGGTAGAGTTAAATCGATATGCATATAGGGCGATTACTACTGGCAGTGGTCTGTATTCAGACAGGGATGTTATTCTGTGGAATGCCATCTGTTTAGTTACTGTATATGTATGGAGTTAACAGTTTCTTGAATGACTAAACAAAGTCCCTCTTTGCAAACTTATAAATAACCCTCCCTTATGAAACAAATACCTACTGCCCCCTTATGTCAAAATAACAGGCTCTTCTTGCAGAATTCAGCCATCTGTACTTATGCTAATGCCAAGCCTAACACTCATATTACCAATTTCAAATTATAGAATCATTTATGTTGGAAAAGACCCTTAAGATCATCAAGTCCTAGCATAAACCTAACACTGCCAAGACCACTAAAGAAAAATTAATTGAAATTAAAGTCAATATAAGACAGGTAGAATATGGCCTGACACTGACACAAACAAATAAGTAGAAGTGCTACATATTTGAAGTTATTTATTATCAGAAGACCATATTCATGAGATAGAATATTACATAGAATTAAATTAATCTAGCCAGGTAATCTTATGGTAAGACAGATGAGTTTTGATCCTTAATTGATGAATAAGTCAATTTTTCTTAAAATTTAAAGAATTCAGGCACAGTAAATTGTCAAAAGCATGTTAGTTCTGTCTGGCATACCACAGAGATGATGACTAATAGGTGACTATGTGCAGAGATTGAGGGGAAATGCTCCCCCTTCACCCCTCCCCCACAGGGCCTCAGGATGCCTGAATGAAACACACAGAGTCCACCAGGAGTGGGGCAAGAAAGAGAGTTTATTGCTATGGGTAAAGGAATTTACAGGTTTTTTTGGGATGTTATCTACGACCAATGGGGAATCTAGGTGTAATAACCAATAGGAACAGGATATACAAAGGAACCAATTAGAAAACTTATACAAACTTTCAGGGGCAGTTTCAGGCATTCCTGGAGGATGAGATAATGGGTGTTTCAGGGGTCTTCTGGGAAGGAGAAGGGTGACTCAGGGAAAAAAGGAAAAGGAATCCATTTTGTAACCTATATTTACACAATACAAAGGACTTCTGATTTTAAGGCACTTTAGTTAACTTCTTCATTTCCTTTGTGAATCCACTTCTTACAGGATTTTTTCCATTCCTGAAACTGTTTGTCCTTTACCACAGTTATGAGCAAACTGAAAACGGCTTTCAGGTGTTTTTGACTATCTAAGTAGTTCTGATTTCCAAATCGCAGGACTAGAAGCCTTCACGGGTTTATTTTTTTTTTTTTCTCTATGTTTATAGACTATTTAGATGAGCTCACAGGTACGTGTCAGAAGTTAGGGTTTCTTTTTTTCAGCCAGGTATGCTTACTTGCACAGGGTTATTTAAGTGGATAAAAGGAATATTCAGGAACTGGCAATCTCAAAACCCTTTGAAGCAGTAAATGTATGTAGGCAGGAAGAAACATTGGTATGCAGGTGGAGGGATTGGGCTAGAATTATACCTACAACTTCACTAGTACTGTAACAGTTAAAACCTTATATTATTGTATGAAATTAGGGCTATTAAGTGGTTACTGATTTACTGTTTTCATTATAAGAACTCTATTTTATCTCCTATATTGAAAAGGTTCTGCTTCTGTTACTTTTAATTAGCTTTTTTTTCTTCAATCTCCTTGTTGCTTATGCATTTGCTACTCTTCTTCACCCTTAGGATACTAGTTAAAAGATCATAGACCTTCATACAAGCATGAAGGAAGAACCTTAGAAGAATTTAAAAATATTTATATTGAATTAAAGTTATTCCTATAAGGCAAACTCAAAATTTCTGGTTAAAATTATTATTCAGCCTGGCACAAGAGGACTTTTCCCTAAATCTATGTCTCTCTTAGGGTATTAGTCTAGTATTATCTCTTTACACAGGTGTTAAGCACATATGCTTAGCTAACCTATCTCTCTGACATTGGTACTGTATTTGTACATAACTGTTTAAGAACATACACATAAAGCTTTGGTGCAAAAGTGACCTTATTATTGTTTTAGTTTTTGCTGAGAAATAGTTTGTTCTGGCTAAAGGTCACTGAATCTTACCTGCTAATGTATCACTTTTTGTGCTCCAGTGTTTCAATAGTTGGAAAAGAGAACATGACTTTTCAAAAAAAAGAATAAGACTACCTTAAAAACAAATCAGAGAAGATCATCTGAACGCAAAAAAACCAGAAAAAGATAAAAGAGTAAATTAACTTTTGGTGTGGATTTGAGGTGGAAAGGGATGTCTTCCTTGTATTTGTATTTATATCCATTAACTGGAGCATGTGTATATGATCAGATACAGCTTCTTTTGATGTCAATGGGAAAACTTCTATTGATTTCAACAGAAACAAAAAAATCTCAGACTTTTTTGTTGTTGTTGTTGTTTTTCATGCTAAGTGAAATTAACCCATGTGAGGAGATCATAAATGGCTTGTGAAGAAGATTATACGTCTTGGGGAAATTAGTGGTACATTAATTTCAGAGAAAATTTGTGGGTGTTTTCATGATAAAGGTTAACTGTATTAGTAGAAAAATGAAATCTTATGCATTAACAGATTCACATGACAACAAGCCATTGATTAGTTACGAAGATGTCATGATCCACACCAAATCATAAACCACAGTTTATATATGTGAATATATATAAAACTTTAAGCTTTTCTATGTCTGCAAAAACTAGCATAAGAACGTAATAAAGCAAAAAGAATGAGTTAAAAAAAAAAAAAACCAAAAAAAAGGGAAACCAACCAACCAACCAAAAACCCCAACCAAATAACAACAACAACAAAACCCCACAAAACAACAAACAAACAAAACCAACAAAACCAAAACAACAAAACCCCACAAAACAGAAGACAACATGTTATTTTTTTTTATTGCTAAAATGCATTTTTATTGTGTTGGTTGGTTCACCTGTTATGCACTTGAGTTGCTAAGAAAAAATGGATTTATTTCTTACTTATATCAAAGTATCATTCATATTAAAAAATAAGCTCAATTTTTTTAATGTTACTTTTTAAAGACCTATTGTATTAAGATAGACCAAATTTTCAGATTACACGATGTTCCTGTAGTGTCTCCACACACAAATTATTAATATTATTATTCCATTCATGCCATTTAATTTAAAGCCTGATTATCTTATTTTTTCAATTTTTATGTCATTTTTATTACTAATTCTGCAAAACAGAAGAAGAAAGTCCATGGTGGAACACTCTCCCTCAATTAGTTCTTTATTTTATAGCTACCATTCCTGCTCATCCTGCATATAATTAGTAAAAGCAATTTGATAGTAAAATCCAGTAACACTTTATAGTCTTTCTTTGTATTATTTTATCTGGTGCATACCAGTGCTATTTGTCTCTTTCACACTGTCTGTAATTCTAAAAGATTAGTCAGTGCACAATATTGCCAACTGTGTAATATTTTATATTAATCTCTACCCAACCTGCTATAATAATATATAATTCAACTGCTAGCATCTGGACAGAGTCCCATCTCCTATATTTAGTCCTTATATCTATGTTACTATCTACTTTTTAATATATCTTATGTAAATGAGGTAATTCTGATTTCATAAGACCTTTTTTCATCACCACATTTTGACAAAAGACTTCTTGACTATCACTACTGAGTGAACTTTCACCAGAAAATATTCTAATCCATTCATTTTGTTTTCTTCTTGAATGGTTTGCTGTCACCATCTGTTTGTGGTCCAAAGTATCCTCAGCTTCTCTGAGTCCTTTTCTTCAATCCTGTCCTGTCACTTTCTTTGCAAACTTCCTATTCAGCTTCCTATGACTAAACTTCTTCAGGTTTCTCCTGTAGTAGAATACTGTAAAAAGAGAGAAACTTAGATGCTGATTATATTATTCAGTGAACTTTGATTCTGAAAGATTTATGAATCTCTCCACTGATTTATTATTTTTAACACCTATAGCTTTTCCCTATGTTTTCATCCCAAGCCTTTTTATTTTTGAAAATACTTGCATAATTGCAATGTTTGTCACTATTTCTATTATTTCTAGAAATAATTCTATTATTTCTACTATTTCATTATCGAGGTTAGGTAAGGGATGAATTTCATCTTTTATTCAACTGTTACATTCAGATTTATGCCTATAAAAATAATCATTAACTAGCTTCTCCTTTTACTTATCAGACATTCAGTCATATAGATGTTTCTAGGTCTTGGCAATGAGGGCACTAGAAGCCTGACATAACAGCAAAGAAAGATAACAAAGGGTCATCTGTGCAATCATTCCTATCTAGAATTTGAATCATAATTGTACTATTGTATTTTGCATTTTTTACCATGAACTATATGCATTCACCAAAATCTCTCTGATCACATACTTTTACAGTTCCTTTATGTGACACACCATTCTTATGACAAATCTATTCTACCACAAATGTACTATACAAGAATACTCTTGAATATTTCTTTGTGTCCCTTCACCTTTTTTTTCCCTCCTATTCCATTCTTTTTTTTTTCAGCACTGAATAACAGTAATGCTATATTCATCAGATAGCTATTCTCTTACCCTAGCTCAAGAAAATGTATGCTTAATTTCTACTTGATTATTTCATTATACTTCTGACTCTAGCATGTATTCACAGTTATATGTGTCATGTATGTCATTAGGGTTTTGCACCATCTCTTTTCTTTGCCGTAGGTCCAGTTGTCTCATCCTGTATGCTATTGATTTAGCAGAATATATGTATAACTATACGTATACTACACATGGACACACCTATATATCCACACCAGTAAAGGAATTAGAGATCACTGTGACGGGAGAGTTTAACAGGCTAACAAGTCAAGACAATTTTAAACTTTAAAACAAGATCAGATTGACATTTTGTAACAGCACACCTTGTGCAAAAGACCACTTTTATACATCATGACTACTTATTACTATGTGTACAAAACTGTTTGTCCATAACCTCCTACCCTCATAACCTCATCATTCAATGCTGTGGAACTGGTGACATGTCATTACCCTTCTTGGCTAGAGTCCCTAGTCAACAAGGGCAAGGTGATCAGATCAGAGAGATCTTTCTCTCACTGCAGACCCACAGCAAGCTTTTCTTTTTTTCTCCACAGTTGCTCTCTCATTCATGGTGTTTTTTGTTGCATACCTCTTGTTTATTTTTCCCAGTCCTCCTTCCTCCTTCTGTTTCAGGCAGAACATCCTTCCTAATTTCAGTCTATCATGTTTATCTAGGTTTTGTTCTTTATTCTTTATCTAGCAAATTCTCCTGCAAAATAGGAGGCTCAAAGGGGACCTCGTCATAGTATTCCCGTACTTAAAGGGAGCTTCAAAGAGGATGGAGGCTCCCTCTTCACAGTGAGCCACATGGAGCTCTCTAAAAGCAGGTACTGGAGAAATGTTTAGGATGAGTGTTTAAATTCAGTCTTTCTCTCTCATTCCTTTGTTCTCTACTCCACAAGGAGCCATGTGAAGAAGACAAAGGTCAAGAGGTACAGGTTGCACCAGGAGAGGTTTCATCTCAGCATAGGAAAGATATGTATTACAGTGAAAGCTATCAACCACTGGAAAAACTTCCCCAGAGACATGGTAGATTCCCATTGCCAGATTTTTTCAAATTATGATGGGACAAGGTCCTAGATAATCTCATCTAGGCTCCCTTGGCCATGAAAGGTTGGACCACATAAGCTTCTGAGGTCCCTTCCACCCTGTGCTATTCTATGATACAAGAGCAAGTCTTGCAAAGGACCACAAAGAAGATTACAGAATCACAGAACAGTTGGACTCAGAAGGGACCTTTGGAGATCATCTAGTCCATCTGCCCTGCATGGTCAGTTTAAGCAGGTTGCCAGTATGGTGTCCAGCCAGGTTTTGTATATCTTTGTAGGCAGACTCGACAATCTCCTTGGGCAACCTATTCCTGTGTTTGACAATCCTTGAAGTAAAGGTGTGTATTTTCTGATTAAGGGATTGGGGATGAGCAGGGAATTGAAGAATCTCTCATATGAAAAGAGGCTGAGAGAGCTGGGACTGTTCAGCCTGAAGAAGAGAAGGCTCAGGGGGGGATCTTATCAATGTGTATAAATAACCAAAAGGGGGATAAACAAAGAAGATAAAGCTAGACTCAGCTCAGCAGTGCTGAGAGACTATAGGCACAAACTGGAATACGGGGTAGTGAAGTCTACCTATCCATTAATTTCACCTGCCAGTTTTGTTATTTCTACCTTTAGAAACATGTCTTCCCTCTAATAAAACATTTTACTCACACATTTAATGAATGCTTTTTACAGTTTTCTATACATCTTGTTGAGTTGCTCATTAAGCTCCTTCATTTAAAAATTTCTTTGTTGCTGGTTTGCTTTTTTTTCTTCTGCCAGGAATTCGATAACAATTTGTGTTTGTAATTGCAATGGATAGTTAATTACACTTGCTAAGCTGAGCAGTACCCATAACCTGCAGTTTCTAGTTCTATATGTTCAGACCTGTCCATTCTATGAAAGGCAAAATTTTTATTATGCAGATTAGACACCTCATATCAGCCATATAGGTTTGAGGTTACTAAAGAAGTTCCCTAGTAATTCTTCAGCAAGCACTTTCATTTTTAAGGTACATAGGTCAACCCAGGCAACCACTACTTTGCTTTAAGAAATAGAAAGTTTAATCTCATGATAATTCAGGGAGGAAATATTTTCCTATCTTTATGAAAAATATGATATATAAATATTTATTCACTTAAACAGCTATTATTCTTTACTGTAATACCTTGACATATAAAGGAATTAAATAGATTAAAAAAAATCTAGATGAATATGATAAAACCTATATCTCTGAGGCACCAAAATTTTCTTTCATTTCACTGTAACATAATGAGAGGTCTTAGATAAACACAGGGCAAATGAAAAATTGGATATTGTTACCTTTTTCATTACAAAGCATTTTTACTTAAATATTACTACAGAGAACAAGAAAGACAAAATTAAACAGTCAAGAAATATCTGCAAGAAAAAATTATTGGTAATATCACGGAACTGGTTGATTGTACTAAAAGTGAGTTTCACTTCCTTTGTTTTTTATTTCTGTTTCAAACTTCTATTGTAGTCTGAATCAGCTCAGTTTCAAGTCCAGCGGAATATAATTCAGCATTCTCTGGAGATCCACAAAAAAGTAGTTACAGAGTTATTCCTGTAGAAAAGCATATTTATTTATTTATTTATTTATTTATGTTTTAATTCCCGTGAGATTTGCACATAGCCTTGATCTCTCTGCCTTTTTTCCTTTTTAATATTGTCTTGCAGCTTGAAATATAACTGGAGGTTTCCATCTTTATTAATATACCACTGTGTAAATGGGAAAGGAGGAAAAGATAACTTCTCGCATGTTTATTCATGTAACTCTCACAGAGAATTGGATGGAAAACTGAGTGTTCAGCAAAGTAAGTATTTATAGACAAAGGATGACATGGACAAAACAATCACAGACTAGTATAGTTATATCAAGTAAACCCTGTTAATTCCTACTACATTAAAGTACAGATGAAAGAGGCTATAGGACACACCTCATTGCCTAACATTTGCCAGAAATATCATCTGTCATATTCAGGGCTCAAATAGCATCCAGTTGAAAAACGCTTCAGAAAATAGCAGATTATATCTCCATATATAATTGGTAAACAGCTCCATGCAGTTAAACTGCAAACTTGACTGAAGCTGCCATCCTTCACTGTTGTTCACTCCCTTTTGTGAAGATAAATATGTGAGTACTTCTTCCTGGCTAACCATGATGACAAGGAGCAATGAGGATGGTGAAGGGACTCAAGCACAAGTCCTGTGAGGAGAGGCTGAGGGAGCTGGGGTTGTTTAGCCTGGAGCAGAGAAGGCTCAGGGGAGACCTCATCACTCTCTACAACTACCTGAAAGAAGGTTGTAGCCAGGTGGGTGTCGGTCTCTTCTCCCAGGCAGCCAGCAGCAGGACGAGAGGGTACGATATTAAGCTGTGCCAGGGGAGGTTTAGGTTGGATATTAGGAAGAAATTTTTTACAGAGCGAGTGATCAGATGTTGGAATGGGCTGCCCAGGGAGGTGATGGATTCTCTGTCCCTGGAGGTTTTTAAGACAAGACAGGATGTGGCACTTAATGCCATGGTCTAGTAACCATGGCAGTGTTGGATTAAGGGTTGAACCTGATGGTCTTAGAGATCATTTCCAACCCGGCTGATTCTATGATTGGTCTGGGAACTCTATCAAATAAGTAGCATGCCTCATGTCTTAACCATTAGCAGCTGGAAAGCAGGTATGCAGTCATCTGGTATCTTTTAACAACACTTCAGGCCCATATTGACTTTCATCAAATAAAAAAAAAATTAAAAAAACTAAGAGACTGCTTCATGGCACAACTTTGTACATTGAAATCCTGTGGAATTTTTTTAATTTTTAAATTTGGAATATTCATATAAGCATCTTTTCCTGCCAAAATTGTTGGATAATTAATTAAAAACTTATCAGTATTCACCTGAAAGATAGGTGAGATTTCAAAGTGAACCTAAATTTTCACTAACTGAATCTCATCCTGGATATTCATTGACTGTAACAGGAATACAAAGACCCAAACTACCTAGCTTAATTAAAAGAGTAAAGTTAAGGCACAAGACCTAGGATCTGTAGAACAACCTAACCCTTCTGGATAAACAAGCAAAAGCCAGACTTGATAACAGTGGGCATCACAAACAGTATTTTACAAGTATTTATTTAGACATTTAAAAGTAGAAATCACAGTCTTGAGCTGAAACCTGCCTGGAGTACTGAACTAGCAAGAACTTAGTCTGCCAGAAAAAAATTTTCTACTGTATTAACATTCATGCTAAATGCTCTTACTAACCTGAGAGAAATGTGGTTCTTTATTCATCTCTGATCTTTATGAGAATTTTGTAGACAGTTGATCCAGATGTTAATAGATCCCTTAATGTGTCAGACAGTTGATCCAGATGTTTATAGATCCCTAAATGTGTCACAACAGTGTTTTGATCACTTTCTGTAAAATTTGATAGTGCAGCCTAAGTTCACAATAGACAGAAAGATGCTATTAGCTTTGCACCCTACAGAAAGACATTGTTTAGCACCCACCTATCAGGATGTAAATTAAATAAACCTGCCTGTGAAAACTTTTGAAGTTTACATTTAAGCAAACATACTTACCATAAAACAGAAGTCCCACATTGGAGCAGGTTTACCCTGAAGGATTGCAGACTGCAGAGAGGAACCCTGCTGAAGCAGGGGAAAAATGTGAGAAAGAATGAGTAGCTGAGAGGAACTGTTAGGCATTGACTACAAACTCCTATCTCTCATCCCACCCTGCACCACTTAGAACAGTGGGAGGCAGGGGATGTATGAGAGTTATAAAACAAGAGAAGCTGAGCCTGGGGTAGTGTCTGTATTCACCATCCAACTCCATTTTAGTTGGCAGTAAACTACAATAATTTTCCCCAGGCCAATGTTTTTCCCATGGCTGTGATTTTTTAGTCACCTCCCTATCTTTATCTCAGCCGACAAGATTTTTCATCTTATTTTCTTCCTCTGTTGAGGATATGATGTAGTTTAACTTTAGTAGGCCGCTAAACACCACATATTTGCTTCCTCCCACCATGAAGGAAAAGAAGAATAAAAGCAATAAAATTTGTGGGTCAAGATTAAACAAATAAATAAGCAGTTTAAGAAGTGGAAGAAGAGAGAAGAAAACAGGGGAGATAAAGGCAATCACTCACCACCTTACATAGGTAGATCAGTGCCCAGTCATTTGCAAAGAAACAGATGGTTAATCCTCCTACACCCTTCTATTTTTCCTTTTATTGCTGAGGATGATATTATGGAGGTATGGAATATCTCTTTCATTTGTTTGAGTAACCTGCCCACTTGTGTTCCCTCCCAATCTATTGCATCCTATTTTGTGTTTTTATAGATAATGGGAAGATAAATGAGGTGTTTATAAATAACAGGACGATAATGAGTTCTTTTAAGGTGTTTTGGTGGTTTGTGGGTTTTTTTCCCCTTTCAGAGCTTGTTTGCAGCACCTTGCTTCTCTTAGTTGTTGTAATAATTCACTACATTTCCTGTTTTTCTATTAAGGTAATAGGAATAATCCTTCCATAAATCAAGCAATACTTTCACTTTTGGCATATTTTCTAAACCGTTTAAAAAATACTTCACTCGCATTTCTCTTAGAAAATATTTCTTGTGTGTTTGTGTGTGAGAGAGTGGAATTTACCATGAATGGACCTAAAAAGCATTCTTTTCAACTCAACAAGCATGTTTTTAACACGTACTTTAAACAGTGTCACACAGTTTTAAAATTCTATATCTCTTCTCATAAGAAAATATATTATTATTTTTATTTGTTTTATCAATTTCACTACTTTTTAATAAATAAATTTACAGGCATATATATTTGAATTACTCTCCACACAAAAGAAATCTTTGTGTCACCTCTAAAACCAAAAGTTAGCAATCATTTCTGAAAAGCTCACTCTCACCACTTAAGAGAAGTGTTAAAAAGAGCATTCTTGAGAAGTTGAATAGAAAAACCATAGACAAGGGAAAATAAAAAAAAAAAAAAAAAAGAAAAGAATGAACTTGTTATGTTTTGTGATGTGTCAATTAACAATTAACACTTTTGACATTGATGGTAGAAGAAAAAAAGACTTTGTGACCTTATTTGGACATTGTAGTGGCTACCTCTTATCTGAGAGGTAGGAGCAAATATTTATCACACAATAGGCCAAAAAATAGTGGGTTTATCTATCAGTCTATCCACCTGTTTTACTTGCATTTTGATTGATTGTAAATCCAGCAGGCTAGCTTCAAGACATCCAGGTTCGTCAACTGGTAAATATTTGTCAATGCCTCATCCCTGAAGACATTCAAAGTCAGATTAAACACTGCTCTGAGCAACCTGATCTAGATGAATATGTCCCTGATCATTACAAGGGGGTTGGACTAGATGACCTTTGAAGGTCCCTTCCAATGCAAACTATTGTATGAGTCAGTTACAAACCAAATGTGGAAGCAAATTTGGGACAGAGCTTTTAAGGATGCTTGTGACCGATGAAGATTCTTCAAATATCTGGCAGAATGATGGTGAGAGAATTTCTGGAAAAGCCTCTAATCTTATTTTAACAAAAAAGGGAGGGTCTGCAGCTGTCTAGGCACTAAACTGTTATCTTTAGTAGGACAAAATCTGATTTCTCAAATATTCATATGGTTATGCGGTATCTCAAAATTTTTATGTAGATATAACATTCATGATCAGGTTGTGGTATTGTTCTACATCAATTACTGAAAAGATCTTTAGAGGTGTTTTGTATATTCGGGAATTTTTTCTAAAGTATCAACATAGAACTATAAGATATAGAGAAGAGTCAAACATTAATAAATTGTACATTTTTTCTGTGGTTTATGGTAAAGTTCTTTTTAAATTTATAAAAAGATATTACCTTAGAGACTATATGATACTCAACATTGCTCAGAAATGAAGATATTTGCTCCTGGTCATTTGAGATTAAAAAAGGAAACAAAAGCCCCATTCTATACTTTGTGATCTTGTAAGGTTTATTGTTCTATACTCTATTTTATATCAGAACTTAGATAGCTAAATTCAGTATGGTAGTCAACAAGATTTTCCGGTACATTATTTTGGCATCAAAGTCCATTTGGCATTACCACTTTATGCAATGTACATGTACAGATATACTATCATTCAGATCAAGCTGAATATATATGGGCACTGAAGGAAAAAAATGAGGCTGCACACACAGAGTGTGTCCACCGACACTTTTTGGCGTTCTCCTTTTATTCATTTTCTCTTGTAAACAGTAGCAGGTGTTTTTCTTTTAGTCAACCGAAATTCCCAGGATCATCCCAAAAGTGCCCCGATCCCACACATTCACACTTGCATCATGTGGTGGCTCTGTTCAGAGAAAAACACACGTTTATCATGCAGGCTGTTTAAAGTGATTTTTCACTTTGAGACATAACATTCTCTCTCTCAAAGCACTTAGCCAAGGGTGATCCTCCCTTTTGATACTGATTAACTAAATGCAGGTGCAGAGTAACACAGCTTGATCCCACAAATATATTTACCCAGTTAAATTCATTGTCCATAGACTGGACAGTATATATATGCAAGCCCTGGTAGTTAATCCACTACCTGTTCAGAGCAGAGACATAAAACTGAGCTGGTACTATCACTGCCTTTTTTTATAATAAGGTAGAGGCTAAATAGGCCTCAAAAAGTCATCTGTCCTTAATGTCTCTTTTAGCTTAAACTCAAAAGTTCCTCCATCCAAAAACAGTGTCTTAACCACTGAATCTAGTTTCCTTTTTTGCCTTGTGTCACTAAATAGATTAACTCAGGTGGGAAGATTTTATAGGAATTCTCTGGTCTAATCTCCTGATAATACAGGGCAGTTCTGAGGTCTAAAGAGGTCCAGTTGGGACTTGAAAACTGCCAAGGTGGAACTTCTCTGGGAAACCTTCTACACTGCAAGGTGGTCTTCAAGACCTCAAGCCCTGGTCCTTCAGTTCTTCCTCATAGGGCAAGTACTCCAGCTCTGATTGTTCTAATGGCCTGTTGATGAACTCACCCCACTTTACTGATGTATATCCTGTACTGAGGAACACCAGACTGGATGCAGTAGTATTGGCGTGACCTAACACAGGTAGGGTAAGGGGATGATAATCACTTCCCTGGACCTGCTGCCCATGCTGCTATTAACACAACTCCCTATGCCTTTGGCTAATTCTGCTGCCACTACATACTGCCGACTCCAGTTCACTGTCCCCAGAGACTTTTTTCCCAAAGCTGTTCCCCAGCTCGTCTGTATCACTCTTGAATTTTCTGATGTTCCTGTTTTCTATTCCTACAGTCTGTCACCATCTCTGTGGGTGGTAGGGGCCCTGACTGCATATTGACTGGTCACTCAACTTTCTAGTCAACAGAAAATAAGAATGAACTGTATTTTCTCCACCAGATACTTGGCAAAGATTTTGAACAAGATACATTGATGTTTTCCAAAACACTGCTGGACTTAAGTGTTAGTATTCTAAAATATTTGTAAATAGATGGAATTGCTTTGTGTAGTCTACTTTTGTGTAAAGTGATGTCTGAAATTTATAAATATACACACATGTTTTAATAGAAAATTCCTAATATAATTTAATGAATCATAACATTTTGATTTGAAGCATGAAAATGTAAGTAGCTTAATTAAAACTAAGGAAATTATGAAAAGCATGCTAAGCATTCCTTACAGATGTTCAGAATGTAATGATACACCATTCAGGCAAGTCAGCATCAAAGCTAAAGTCTTTGAAATAAAAATCTGGAAAAGCATTTTGGGTCATTTGTAAAGCTTCTTTACGTGTTACACAGCTGCTGTAATTTCCTAGCTTTATTTGCAGTAGGCTGGTGAAATGAAAATTGTTTTTAAGAAGACCCAAGAATGGAAGAAGGAAACAAGACATGACTAAAATAATGCTGCAGTTTAATCCAAGAATTAACTGGTGTTCCTCCTATTTGCCACCCTCTAGACTTGGGAGCCTGAGCTCCTCAGTTATGTAATTACCTCTCGCTACGTGGATTGGCATTGGTAACAGACCGCTAAATCATAAAAAAATTGAGGAAGACTTTTTTTTTTCCAGATGCAAACTATGTTTTGCTTGGTAGTTTTTCTTTATTTAAATCTGACTCTTCAGCATCTGTAAATTACTCTTTGAATAGCTGAACATATTTTTGTTGATGTAGTCTATCAACATATTCTTACTACATCCTGCTACATCAAAGTGATGAAAAATGTCTAAATAGATTTCAGTTCCACACAATGCTCTTAAATGATTAAGTTGGGGTTTTTTTTGATTTCTAATGTGGAACAATAAAAAAATCCTCTGTAAATCAGAAAGTGTGAAATGCTTCATTATTTTCACGTAGAAACTGTCTTAAGTTAAATTTTTAACAAATGTTAACAAATGTTATATATTGATTTTGTGATGGTACACCTGAGTTTGCAAGAGTTTTTCAAACACATTTTAACTTTTTTATTGTATTACATATTAACAACAACAACAAAACAAAAAAAACAAACAAACAAACACGTGCACACAAAAAACAAACAACCAAACAAGAAAAGGTCTCGAGGAATTCTTTTCTTCCAAAACATTCCCAGATAAGAAAGCTTTATTTCAGCTTGCTGAAACAATTAACCTACTTGAACAAGTATTTTATATGTTGGCACACAGAGATCAAAGGCTTTAGGGCTCAAACATTTGTTTAAAATCACAGAATAAAACCATTGCTGAGGTTGGAAAGGACCTCTACAGCTCACCTGATCAAATCATCCTACTGAAGTAAGACCACCAGGAGCCATATACAGAGGACCATGTCCAGATATATTTTGAATATCTCCAAGGAGGAATATCCTGCAAACTCCATGGGCAACTTCTGCTGGTGTTTGGTCACCCCTAGCAGGGTATAGTTTTCTGGGTCCTCCTTTTTGACATTTTTTAAGTCAAAAGAAGGAGTGACATTTGACTTCTCCCAGTCCTCAGGCACTTTTCCCAGAAGTCATTTTAAAAAAGGTTACACAAGGAGTTGTGTATTCAGCACAAAATCTGTGTTGAAACAAATCTTCCACTTGTTACAAAGTGAGCAAAGGACTGACTTGCTATCACATACTTGCTCCTTGGTAGAAATTTCAGTATAAATATTACTCTTGACTGTGGTCTCTGAGACCTGATGTTCATCCAAAGTCATTTTCCAAAGGGTATCCCAAAGGGATAACCAGAGGCCAGAGCAATTTGGATGATATTAGGCTCCACAAGACAATATACAGTCTTGTAAATGATTTGTGTGAGTTTCCAAATTTGTGCTTCCTTTTCATGAGGCTATTGTCAGCAACATACCAGAGAGGATGGTGACCATGCATATTCTGGGAGCAGCATGTTGAAAGGTCAGAGATTGTGAAAGCAAAGTAATATAGACAGCATTGCAAGACCTAATTCATGGCACATGTGGTATAACTTCTGTAGAGAAACAAAGTCCTGACATGTACACTTCTGGTTGTGTCAAATAGAGTTCACAGATACCTTGTAATGTGAATGTCATGTTTCATCAAGTGCATTGCTCTAGGGTATCTTTTTTTTTTTTTTTTTTTTTTTTTGCACTGCCTCTTTATAGATATTAAGCAAGTAAATTAATAATAATTATCTTGGATATCTGGGTTGATGTACAGGGTGCAAATCTGCTAGTTTAAATGAACTGTGATATAGTAGTAGCTTTATTAATCTGAACAACTACAGACTTGAAGGCATATTGTACATATTGAGATTCTTTGCAAATATCACTATGTTTAAACCAGGTACTTGAGTTTGTATTTCTCTGATAACTACATACTTCTATGGTATTGGTCACCTTAGGTTCCCTTTGAAACCAGTAGGAAGACACATAATTTTTATATTATTTTACATCTGCTTTCAAGGTAGCCTTACATAAGAAGTGCTTCAGAAACACTTATTTTCTCTTCAATGACTACAAGTAATATCTGATTAGTCAGATATCGACATTACACCTGTCCAAATTCAGGTGAGATGAATCCACTCCAGATTAAGAAACCAATGAAAATTTTAATGTTCTCACAGCTTTTGTCCTTCTGGTACAGCAGTAAGAATTGCTAGAAAGAAATTAATTAAGAAGTTAATAAATAAAGCGTGTATGCATATGTATATACACAACTTACAAATTGAGTAGCTATTAATGCTACAGGCTGTTACTATAATTTTTTTAAACGTCTGCAGCATGTTTAATTCTTCTGTGTTCTTTCCCAAACATTTCATTCCATATTTGAAGGAAAAAATACTATTTCCTACAAAATCTCCTAAAGCTTTCTATAAAAACAGTGCCTAGATGTTAAAAACATTTTATTCTAACATTTCCATCTCCCCTTTCAATATGCAGTGTTCAGAGGTGGCAATCGGCAAGAAATCAGAGCATGGAGCTATGATATACCTTTAGTAGTTAGTACAAGAACAAATGTGTCAGTAATGTAAAATGAAAGCTCATATGTGCAAACATAATGGTTTTAGGCGTCAAGCTGCTAATACTAGCTTTTCCTAGTATAAAATAATTGGTTGAAGAAGAATGTGTTACACAGTATTGCATTTCTAAAAGGACCAGTTGTCCTTGCACAAACACACCTGATGGTATATGTTACCCTTCTCAATAAATGGTGTTCTAAATAATTAGTGATCTATTGCATCTAAACAAAGAAAAACTTTCAAGATAATGAGTTAAATTCATTAACTTCCAACACTTTTAATCCCAGTATTAACAGTAAATTAAAACTTGTCTTCTTCATGTAGTTTAGCTCATTCTTCATTAGTTTAGCTCCTGATGTATTTCAATATTTTTTCTGTTCTACTCACTTTATTAATTATTGCCTTATATCCTAACTCATTTAAAATCACACTTCTCTTTGAAGTCAACAGACTTCAAAAGTGGGAATACTAGCTTAAAAGAAATTCTTTTTTTCATTCATTCAAAGAGCCAGACACAAGTCCAAAAGATGTAGAAGAGTATTGATATAAAATTATTTATACTTGACTATTCATCACCTAGAATGTAATTTTTGATCATTTATAATAGCCAATTCTCAAATTATGCATATGTAAACTCAATAGAAAGGGGGAAATAAAGTCATTAAAACCATCATATAAGGAATGACACAGATTGACACCATTGTAGGCTGTGTGACTTAAGGCTCCTTTTTAGAGGAATGATTACAAGCAAATTGCATGTGAAACTTCTCCAATTTCTTTTTATATTAATATTTTAATCTGAAAACTGTGAAAATACAGAAGATACTTCAGAATGGCAAACTGTCATAAGTTAGGCATCTGGAAACTCAATTTTCAGTTTCTGACTTCAATTCACTAGTATTGAAGTACTACACTAGTGTTTAGAACTAATGTACTCAAGAAAACTGTTTATAAACACCACAAAAATATAGAAATAATTGTTTACAAATTTTTACACTATATGGAAAACTCTTCATTATTGATGCACTTTTATATTTCTAATAAAAACTTTATTACAGAAAAATGTTTTTAAATATATTGTTTAGGATTTTATTTTTATCATAAATGTTGTAATGTTATATTAAAACTCCCTATTCTTTCACATAGACAGCTTTGAAAGTATGCTTTATATCTCACCAGAATCATTCTACCTATTTTTTTTTCAATTTAGCTGTAATACTTTAAAATGCAGCACATAAAGCACAGAATCTTAATTAAGTTGCCTAGCTGTAGACATCTGCTGTCATTTGAGACCCTCTTGTCTCTGGTACCTGGCCTCCACCTTCTCTTGTTTGTTGGTGTAGGTTTACTATTGGTTCCATACCATATCTGTCAGCCCCCAAGCTGACAGGGACATCAGATGTATCAGAGATAGACTGAGGAGTTTTAGATGACAATTCATGCAAGCCTAGAGCCAGTCACATTGACTCCTACTTACCCAAACTCCCATCTGTGCTCAATGAAGAGTAGGCAACTACCAAGTGGATTAAAAGTGGATATCTAGTGAAGTTGACAATTTCTACAATATACAAGATATCAGCCTGAGGCTCACAGATAAGACCTACAAAAACTCAAACCTTTCTGAAAAGAAAGCTGCATACCAGATAAGAAATCTCTGATAGCACCAAACACCTGTGTTTGGGCAACTGGATGAGCTCCTTAAACTGTAGAAATCCACACTATGTCATATGAAACCCACCTTAAACGTCATTGATATCTCCAGAAAAGTATTATATAGCTTTAATATCTATATAAGAAGTTCTATAAATTAACAATGAGTATATTTTTGCCTTAGTTAGAACTAACATTTTTAAATGTGAACCAAAGAACTAATGCATATTTCCAGAAACAAAGCAAATTTGGCAAGCATAGCCATGGGTTTTTATAAACAGGTTTTACTGACAAATGTTTTGATTTTCTGATAATCAAAGCCTTAAACTTTTATTCACTAATTCCTAATGAAAAACATCTAGCTTCTTGTGGAGTGAGAACTCTATGCAAAAAATACCTCATCTTGGTTTTTTAAAATTTTTTAATTAGAGTTCTTAACTATCTTGAGTGTATTGGCTAATTTTTTTCAATTTTCAAACACCAAACTAAACATTTTAGCATGTCATTATTAAAATAGAAATCTTAACTGCAAGAAATATCTCAATTTTAAATGGACATTTATTACACTTTGAAATATGTCAAACATGCTCTTGATCTGATGCCTGCTATAAGACATAAAGCAGAAGGTCTACAAAATCAATCTGTGTTATTTTTTTCTTCAATGCTATCTTAACAAGCACATTGCATCAAGTCATTCTCTGACACTGTGAATGCATCAGTTCCAAAGTACACTTAATATACAGCTTCTCTGTATATTCTTTATTTTATTTTTCTGATCAACCAAGAAGCTTTGACAGCTGTAAGGGAAAAGAAAATACAGTATTTTCTGCACAAACGTGTTTGATTTCTTTTTTGATATAGCAAGTAAAGATGGAATGCCCACATAAGAAGATCAAAGTTCAGTAAGAGATTGAGTTTCAAAAATAATAAACAACATTTCCCCATAGACTACAGAAAGAAAGAGAAAAATATAACAAGTTTAGCTATGTCTGAGGTGTTTCTCAGGCAGCTAGAAAGCCCTAATCTAATCTGGATCAAGCTACTCAGCTGAGCCTAGGTTCTCATTTCCTCACTTAGGTTTATTCAGTCTCAAATGCAGAACAGGACTGATGCTGATGAATCATTCAGTCATTTAGTATGAGAGATTTTGAGGCTTCTTACTTCGGGGAAAAAAAAAAAAACAAACAAAAAAAACCCAAACAACATATCCACTGTAACTTGTATTACTTTTCTTTTTCACTATCTTGACTACATGTGAAAATGTACTTTTTTCACAATTATTGTGGTGTCTTTCTGGGTTATTAGTTAAGGCCTGGACAATGTACCAGCATTTAAACACTTCTGTTCATAAGAATACTATTTAAAATGTGAACGACTATATGGAACTGCAGAAGGTATCATATGATTTTTACTATATAAATATACAACAGACTTAATTTTAAAGAGGTCAGTGAAAAAATCTGACTGGCATTTTCAAGGTTGGACACATTGTACTCCATTTTATTCTTTTTTTTTACTAATCTGGTGAGAAGTAGGACTCAAACTGGTCACTGAACAATGTGTTGTACACATTTAGAATCTCCGTGATAAAGACCTTCTCAAATATTTTCACTTTTTTTTCTGAGCTGGGTATGGTAAGCAAAGGGCCTTGAAAGTTCTAAGATATACCCTCCATAATAATAGAAAGTTTCCAGTAAGAAATCAGGATGCTATTAAGCATTGGTTTTGGGGGTGTTTTTCTACTTTTGGATTTCTATGAAATCAGAGAACTTGTGTATCTCTCTCCACTAACTCTTTTCTTCTTGTCCTTTTGCCATAAAGCAGGCATCTTACACTTTCATCAAGCAACAGCACTTCTCCTTCTCTTCAGTCTGGGAGTTGTCCATCTGACACAGCTGGTTAGCCCAATAAACAGCCAGTGGGATTTGGAGGAGATATGAGTTTTGTGCCACTGTGGGGAAACACAGGCCTCTTGCCCAGCTGCAACCCCATAGGGACTGTGTGGTCTGACCTGTAATTGTGCCTCCTGGTTGCTGTGAGGAACTACACTCTCTCAACTGCAGTTCCTGCCAAGACAGACTGCACCAGGCAACTTTTATGGTGACATGGTAGATAAAAGGGATGATCAAAAGCAATGACCATCACTGTAGCAGCTGAGCAACATGGGAAGAAGACATAGGTGAATTAATAATAAAAGGTTTGCAGGTAGCAAGTAAAAATTCCTTGAGATTAATTATATTACTCCAAAAATGGAACTAAGGAACTGCCATTACTTTGATTACTTTGCTTATTCTACTCCAACTTGCCAAATAATGCATTTCAATGCATTTAAAATTCCTTTAATTAAACCCTTCTCTCACCTTTAAAGATAAGTGCCTTTTGGACTGTAAGCTCTTCAGGACAGGGACTATGTAATTTTATTGCATGTGATCGTAGGGCTTTTTACACCATGAACCCTCCTTGGAAATTGACTTTAATCAGTAATAATAGTGCTGCCCAAATTCTTAAAATTTAGTTTTACTGGAAAGTTTCCACTACAAGGAAAATGGCAAGTGAAACTTGCCCTGATGAATAGCAGCAACACAAAAAAGCATCAAAATAATTGTAATGGCTAAGTTCTGCTGGCTACCGTATAATGTAATGAAGTCAGTGCCTGCTGTGGCCAGATAAATGAAGCATTGCTTTATAGTATTCAGCTGGTCTTTTCAGTCAGATTACGCACAACAGTGCTACTCTCATCATGGCCATTATGAACAGCACATTGAAAAATTAAATAAATACACAATATGCTAATGTAATTTTGTGATGGTTTAATAGCAGCATGAGAAATGTTCCTAGTTACTACTGTGCTAAGCAGAGGAAATCTTACTGCTGGCCAGAACACAATGGTCTATCAATCTTTATATTGCAGATACCCAAGGTCAAAACAAGAACCTTATCAGAATTCTTTCTCTCCTTCTGTGATCTTTGGGCTCAATACACAAAGGTAGGAAACATTTGATAATGTTCATAGTGCAAATGAAACAATGCTTTAAGTGCAGTGGGAAGACCACCATTTTAGTACACCCAGAGGCTTTTGGATCATTTAAGATAAGTAAACTCTTTCTACAGATTTCTTAGGGCACAGTTTCCTCTAAGATAAATGTCCTAGTTTTTGATAGTGAAGCTTAGAGTCTGATACAAATTTCATATCTACTTGTCTTGTAATCATTTGAGTCTAGGATTCTCTTAGTAATACAGCAATAAAGGTAGCAGGCAGAATATTGTGACAAGCAATGATAATACTTAACCCAATCTCCAACTTGGTCATCCATTTGCATCCAATACACCATGTGTTTACAAGATATTTGTACTTGGCTGTCATAATTCATCTGAATATGTGAAAGACTTTTATCTTTACTGATGTTTTATTTACTCAGAAACAGTAAAACAGAAAAAAATCTTTCAACAATATGGTTAAAAAACTTTTTTTTTAATAAATCCACACTGTTTATATAATGATAATGGCCAGAAAAAAACCCAAAACCAGACCTACACCTTTCTGAGTTTTTCGAAAGCTGATATCTGAGCTTCCTGTTCCCAAGAACCAACAGATGCCTAACGAGCACCTGTTTTTTAGCAAACAGCCTTGGAAACTTAGTTTTCTTGCCTGAATAACAATCTAAGTGGAATAAGATTTTTGTTGTTGAACCTTCAAAGAATGTTACCAACTCAAATGGGAGCCAGGATAGAAAATTATTGTGTACTAAAGCCCACTCTCTTCTGACCCTATAAACAGTCATTCAAAGTAAGACTCTTCAAGCTCACTATTATAAGGGGCTGGGACTTGTAAGTCTACTCTCTAATGACCCTATAAACAGCAGTCAAAAAGGAGACCCTTTTGAGCTCTCTATTCTCAGAAGATAAGGGTCTAATGCAGGGGTCGTCAAAGTACGGCCCGGGGGCCAGAACCGGCCCCCAAAGCTGCTGAACCCGGCCCGCGCCCCCCTCCCCCGCCGCGGTGACTTAATACGCGCCTCGTTCTCCACTTGCCTCCAGGGGGCGCCTCTCGGCTACTAACCGGCCCGTGACTGCTTTGGGGGCAGTGAAACCGGCCCTCTGTCTAAAAAGTTTGACAGCCCTTGGTCTAATGTGTATGTCTCAAACAGGGATAACCAGATGGCTATGGAGCCAGCTAAGGACTGTTAGTAATAATAGACAGGAATTGTTGGTAATAACCAAAGAGTATTGGTATTAACATGAGAAAGAACAAGATTTGGCTGGAAAAGGGGGGCTAATCAGAGGTAGGGCAGCACTTTTTTATGAGAAAGAACCACAACACAGTACAGCATAAGCATAGTAATGAGTGGCAGAAAGTAGGAATGGACTATTGGGTGGGATTAAGACCAGCAAACACCCCTAAAACCCTTCTACCCGTTTCCAGAAAGGCCTCAAAGAACAGACTGTGCGTGATAATTAATTTACACAGAAAGCAAGAAAACTGTCTTGGGACAGAGAAACCTATCCATAAAAAGGTACATCCCCAAGTCTGGCCAGCGCCCCCAGGACCCTGGACATCTCATCTGCAGGACCAAGGCAGCTGGATTAACGCTGGAAACAGAACTCTTATCCTCTCTCTCTCTTTCTTGCTGTAATCCTTGCTTTTCCTCTCCCTTTGATTTTTCTTTCTCTCTTTAATTCCTCTTTTCCTTTTCATCCTACTCCTTTATCCAAAATCCACTGTAATGGGCTTATATAGCAGGTTAGGGACTAATATACTGATTTTCAACCAAGTGTGTAATTTACTGATAAAACTTTCTGATTGTTTGCGGACCCTCTGACTTTTGTGGTTCCTTTCAACCAATAAGCATTTATGAATCTGAGGTACTTCCTTCCCCTTGAGGGTGGGCCATCAAAACGGAGAAGTTAAGTATACACAAGTTTGGGCTTGAAATTTGCATGCAATATGACCTATTTTTTAAGCATTTTGTGTAGAATTTAGCTAGATCCTATCTGCTGGTTTGGTACTTAGTTGCCTACACAGACATGTTTGGAACTACTCACCAATAAGTCCCCTAGAGAAAAAATGAGCTCTTCTGATTCAGCACCAGTGGTTAGAAAAGATACCCAAGGGCACCGTGTAAGAACTAAGAAGTGCTTATCTTCTATTAAGCAACTCTCACCCCCAAACCACACAACTAACAAAACAATTTACTAAATCCCCCTTACTGTCTTTCTAGTATATAACATCTTGATCTTTTTAGATTTTATTTAGAATCTATATATTTGGATCAACTATTCTTTTAACATTTAATAATTTTATCTTTTAGTATAGAGTAAACTTTCAGTAAACATAAACATCTTACAAAGAGATTTGCTTTGTTTCTACATAGTACAGAATGTAGATTTTCAGACAATCAGAAGCTCATATCTCTAATAGTTGAAAAGGATTAGGTTTTGATGTTCTCTATCAGCAAACTTTATTTCACTTGAAAGACAAAACCTAAAGAAAAGAATTTTTATGAAGAAACTATTAACAGTCTAGTACATTCTTATTTTTATTGGGATTTATTTTTCAGGAAAATTATGTTTTTCTGTATTTCTTATATTAAATGTGAATATGTGATTTTATCAAAAGTCCAGTGAATTAATTGTAAAATAACTCCATTGATACCAGTGTAGTTTGGATCAAGTGATATTCTTCTGCTGAGAAGACTTCTTTTAGTTATTTATTCCCTTTCAGTCCTAGATCTGCTTAAACTAATTCGTTCACATGGGATTTAGGTGCTGTGTGATATGTAATGAAACATATGACAAGAAAATGTCATGTATGCTTAAACATTTATGGCAATTCTCCAGACATCTAGGATCATTTAACACCCCCAGCCCACCCCTGCTGTATTTTCACTTGCATTTGTCCTCTTTTTGACTAAATAATTGTTCTTCTGTTGGTTATTACTTGTGTTTTCCACTCCTTATTGGCCTAAGTTTTGCTTTCCTCATGTTTGTTTAGATGTGATGTCTGTTTGAAAGAGGGTTTATAAAATTACACTATCCATCAGCCTGTCCATCTGTCACTTTGACTTGTGAATCCATCAGTCACTGCAGATAAATTTCACAAGAGGGCTACAAACCTAAAAGATGTGGAATTACTACAAATTTTGTGAGACAGTAGATGAACTCTGGTATTTTCAATGTATCCAGTAAAAAACTAGTTGTATCTCATCTTATTACCAAAAAGGCTGCAATCAGATGGCCAGGCAGCCCCTGCTTCTTGCTCTTAGGCTGGTACAGGCGTATCTCCAAACCATTCACAGAATATATTGCCATTTGTTCAAAAATGGAATATAAAAAGAAATATTTTGTGTTTTCTCAGTTTTTAAAAGGCAAGCAAGATGCTTACTGATTTCTAAGCCACACTCAAGGGTCCATTGTTCTAAATCCTGTATAACATACTGTTACTAATGGCGTGTGCTCCTAAATTTAGATAGAGCTAATCTCATTAATATGGTTTATGTGTAGTTTCCAGTGCTAAGTAATGTAAAATGATAGAGACCTGAATCTTTGTAACTTCTTACCTAGGATCTAATGAGAAAACATTGGTGTAGTGTAAACCGCTCCTAGTTCTAGTAGTAGCATTGTTATGTGAGTGAGTTTTCTGTTACCTAGATGCAAAATGAGAACCAGTTCTCTTCCTGTGTTCACCTTTGCAGGAACAGGATCACTATTCTAATATTCCTCTTTTAAAATCAACAAACTTGAGTAGTCCTAAATCACTTTCAAATACTTAAAACAACCAAATTCCTTCCACATATTACCCTTGAGAGCCCATACTTACAACCACTGTCCATATTGGAAAGAGTCAATGTTCTGATCAACATTTTTATTCTATTTTCTCTGAATAGAAAGAAGAAGAGAGCATTGAATGGGAAAATTTAAACAAAGATATGCTTGTGCTTGTGTCAATTATTCTTACTAGCTGAAAAAGCAGAGACGGAAGCCTCCTTTTCTTGAAGCTCTTTCAGCTTTTTTTTCTCCTGAATTTGAGTTTCATTTAGTACCTATGACTAGCAAAATGCTTATGTACAAAGATATCCATTTTTGATCTGCAGGAGCTGTTTTTCTTGGTGCGATCTTGCACTGCTGTTGCATTTCATGTACTTTTTCTCTGCAACCATTCCTTCTGGATCATCAGGTGATTCACAGTTCCCTCGGTGAATGTCAAGCTTAAGTCTGACCTCCGTGAACCTTACTTGGTAATAGTGACTTTATCTTGCTGGAGCTGAATAAAAGCACATCAGTTCATGTGTCTCCAGAGTTCATACAGCTCTCTCATTGACTCGTGAATTTTTATCACCAACAGTCCAATTCTCAGTGTTGTCTATACTTCAGCAGGGCCAGGCTGACTTTCACTACTACAGTTGAAAGTAGGTCAGTGCAGTAGTAAGAATTACCAGAAGCTAAAAGGTGTCAAGAGAAAGAGAGATGACATAGGGGGTCATTATCATTTGATGGAAGTAAAGGTAGAGGAGATATTCTGAATAAACAGAGCAACTCTTACTGTTATGGGGGCAGTTACCATTTTCATCGAGCCCAGGAAAGTGCTTGGCACAATGTTTGTCCCAGGAAATAAAAAGCTAAGAGCTCAGTGTTGTGTTAAGCTTTCCAGAAAACATATTTTATTAGGTGTGACGTTTGTTTGGAAAAAAATTTCCCAGGGAAATTGTGAAACATCCCAAATAACATTACTTTCTGCTATGTGTTGGAAGTTGCTACCTTTGACTTTGTCTCTGAAATTTACATTGTATCTCCACTACATACAACAATAAACAGATGACAAAGTTCATGTCTGCCTGTAAAATATTGAAAATAATAGCTCAAAACAACGGCATTTCAAACATATCTGAGAAGAAAATGACAGAACTTGCATTCCACAGATGTTACTCCTGCCTTTAATGCACTGCTGCTCAGATGCAGACACGATGAGCACAATAAAAACTTTGCACAGGATGCAGTTAGGCTATTCTCAAGTGGAATGTAATCCCATTCAGAAATGCAAAAAAAACCCCCCATGCTCCATTTAACCTCCAGTAAAACCCTAAGACTATGACTGAAGTAGAGCTTGAATGGTATACATGAAAGTGTTTTGTCTCTCTGTAGCAGACTAAATTTTACCCATGGTAATTCACCAACAGGTCTAGCCTATTGTCATTCATAGTGAAGTGACTAATAATTTCTTCATAACAGTTTCACTTGTAAATTGAAGTGCCTCTCACTCACAAAGATAAATAGCAAATCATAATCAGTCATGTATTTCCACATAAGAAAGACACATTTTAACTTTGCTATATTCTTCTCCATTTTCTGGCTGTAAAGAAAAGCTATCTCATATACAATAGTGCCATAACTGCTTGATATATTTTCATTTATTCTGATGTTGATCTTCATTGCTTTTTTTTACTCTAGTTACTACTAAAAAATAATTTAAAAAAAGATTTGGAAAAATGTGAAAATAAAACATCTATAGTTCTGGTGATTTTGACAGCCTTGACAAATCACAATGAGAAAAGATATATTAAACTGTCATGCTGAAGTTTGCACAAGCAATAATGAAGAAAATTCAACAGGGAATAAGACTATTTCTTTGCTCCTTCACTTGTTTTCATAAAACAGAATACTGAGGACAGTATATCAAAATAAGTGTTCAAAAACATTTTCTTGATGATATTTTGCATGTGACTATATTCTGTCCTGGATTTTTTGAGCTATGTTTATACTTTTGATTCTAGCTAATGGAGCAGCGTGTAACCAAATCAGAAACCTTTAAAAGACCAATTCAACCTTAAATTATTTTACTGTTTTCAGTTACAGAGTCATTCTTGGGGGGGAAAACAAACAAACAAACCAAAACAAAGAAAACCACACCAACAAAACAAACCTAAAACAAACTTGAAGGATAAAATGGAAATAGCTGGTTGATGAAGCTCTACGCAGACCTATCAGTGACTTATTATTCTCATTTTGAATATCTGTCCCCTATTTTAAGCGTCAAAATGAATCTTGACTTCCTAAGCATACTTAATACCTTTAAAACAGCTAAAGACGTAATCATTCTAATAATTTTTCAAAATAACTATATCATGAAGAATAGGGTGTATTTGAATCTGCCCAAACATTGTACAAATTTATTAAAGGGAAGCTGACCATGACATGATAAGCTTCAGCAAAAATTTTGACTATGGCCAAGGCCTGTCTTTTTTTCTACTCAATCAAAGATCTAAAGAGCTGTTCTTCTCTTTATTTTTGCTTCAATTTTTATGTATTTTCTTCTATTCCCATATTTCTTTTAGTTTATTTTTATATCATTATTATTATTATACCTGCTATTAAAAATAATAAATAAGAAATCAAGAGTAAAGGAGATGGACTAACTCTCACAAACTGTTTTTTATCATGTAAATGGTACTCAGCACTCATTTCACGTGCTCAAACAGAAATATATATTGTGTATTTAAACACCCCTAAGTAACCAGCCTGTGCTTCAAGCTCTGCTATAAATGAGCATAATACACTGGGTAGGCCCTACAGTATCTCCAAGCTTTGTCTCAGATAATGCCTGCCATCTTCAATGAAAACAGATGTTTGTGTGTAGACAATGAAAACCCACCTCTGAATCCACATGAGCTGAACTTCCTACAAAATTCTGGTGTAAGCTAAACACCTTAAAAAAACCCACCCTACATTTTTCCTAAACTGTGGAAAGAGACAGAAACTACATTTGGAATATTTCAGTTGTAATACTTTCAGTGGGTCGACAGACATCTTTGTTAATTTTACTTTGGTTTTTGACAAGTGTCAGCTATACAATAATTGCAACATTTTTCTGTCTTTTCTACTTGAAATATTATGTAATGTCCATAAACATAAAACCTGCCTTGATATGAGAAAAGTACTCCACACATCGCTTAGTATTATATACAATGAAAGTTACAGATAAAAATAAAGTTAGAACCCATCAGCAACTAATAAATTTTGCCCACAGATAGAGAGAGAACTAGATAGAAGTAGCTACTGAAACATTGTAGTGTCTGCATACTTACAGCTTATGTGTGACATAGATTCAGTGTGCCGATAGGAGCTAAAAGACTGTCTCCTGTCTCTGACAGTGAATATTTTGATGATGGTTTAAAAAAATATGTTTTGGTCAATATACTTTTTAAGGACATATATCAGCTTCTTTGACTTAAAAGGTTAGGCAGATTGTAATCGCAGAGAATCTGAATGTCAGTGCTTTAGCAGTTATGATGACAACTATATCGTCAACTGTGTGCAGTTGCAATCATGAAATTACAAGAGTTTTGACATACTTAAAATATGGTGAGAGATTTTTGCATGAAATAATAAATGATGGAAGATTTTGTAACAGTTTCAGACTGAAATGTGAGTGAGGCACATGGCTAAATATTCTCGGTTAGCTGGCTCACAGGTATTGCAAATCCCCAGCACCTTGTCTGGTATTGCCAAGGTATCTGTGGAAACTCTATCACAGAACCGTAGAATATGCTGAGTTGGAAGGGACGCACCAGGATCATAGAGTCCAACTCCTAGCCCTGTGCAGGACACCCCAAGAATGACACAAGGTGCCTGAGAGTGTTGTCCAAACTATTCTTGAACTCAGAAAGGCTTTGTGCTGTGACCACTTCCCTGGGGAGTGCTATCTCAGATACCTATACTTGCTACTAAGTCTGCCCATTCCTGACAACATAAGAAGCTTAGCAAAAAACAAAAATTATTAATAAACTTTCTAGACTACTTACAGGTCAATTTAGAGTCTTAGGACATAATAAGTAATGAAAAATCTGTTCTCTATTTTTCCCCTTATAGAGTAGTACTCATGAGATGAGCTGAGTATGCATAATGAAAAAAAAAGATTCAAAATAGTCCATCAGAAATTACATAAAGAGTGTAGAATACACAGTTTTGATTATACCCACATGGTATTAAACTGGCTCTGGCCAAAGGCAAAACACCAAAAAACCCAAACGGCATATTTGAAGAGAAAAGGTGGATACCAGGATTTTTGTATAACCCAGGACAACTTTTACTGTCCTGAAAATGGCTAATCACTAGTCACAGCTGTGTAACTACTTCTTTTTGGAGCTTGTCCACTTCCTGTGAGGAATACAGTATTTGTTAGAGTAGACATGAGAGATAATAAAGAAATATAGACCTGTAATTAGATCAGTCCCTTTACTAATAAATGTTTGGTTTAGATAATTATTACACTAGTAGTAGTTTTGGTTCTGCGACTGAATAGACAATGAGTGGTATTTCTCTGTCCTTTCAAATATATTGCAATTTATACATAAGTGCACTGAAAAAAATATTCTCTGGCTCAATTGGTGCACTGAAGTTGTTGAAAAAAAACCCAACCAAAACAAAAATTCCTTTGTACTAACTAAAACATCAAAATTTAGGGTCCTATCTGCTCAGAAAATGAGAAATTACACAGAACATGGGGCTAGGTCTTGAAAAACAATAATATTCTGATTAAATAATAATGTTCATTCAGGGGCTTGTTTAGAAGAGTAACTAGGTGGACTTTTAATGCCCTCAATGCATCATAACAGAGGCTGTTTTCCTCTACTATAGACTTCATAAAACCACCTCTTCTATTAGAGAGGAGTTTTTCTCAGTGTCATTTCTTAACAGAATGTTAACAGACTGTAAATTATGAAAGGTAGTTTATGACCATCCACATGAATTGCTATACAGAATATTTATTACTGAACATAATTTCATTATTTAGACAGAGAATTGCTTTCAAGGTGTAAAGTGAAAAAACCAAAAATTTAACTTATTAGGTAGACTTACTGTAGTGGAAAACTTGCCTTATGTGTGTAATTATATGAAAACATATAAAATGGTAATTAAAACTTTTATGCAAGATGAAATTATCTAACACAGTAAGACTAGGTGCTCAAATTCATTTTCTTATTAAATCTTTTAGTGATCAATATTGATCAATGGATTAATGAGATTTAATATGTAGGTAGTCAGTATAATTCTTATTTGAACATTGCATGCATCGCATACAAAAATATTGTATTATTCTGCTAGCTGTCTTTTAGAGACAGTTCTACTTCACCTGCAGAAAAAAAAAAATTTTTTTGCATTATAATTGAATATTCTTACAGATTATTATGTACCATTAATACCAATTTAGGCATCTAGCTTGCACCTGATTGCTAATGGATGACCTTGGCTTTAGAAAGAAGTTGCTAATTTTCCATTAAGAATTAATTATCAAATTAGGCTTAAAATATTTCATAGGAATTAAACCATTTACATTAAAATACATCCACCACGTGCATAAAATACAAATATAGGCTAAATCTCACTGTGTCCCAGGTGAGTCCAAAGAGCTACTCTGATCAAGTATTTTTACCATTCCTTTCTATGTCAAGAGGGTTTATATCAAATATAGTCAAAATCTACTTTTCAGGATGTATATTTCAAGTTTAGCCTAAATGACCTTTGAACAGCCACCTTAAACATCTTTCATATAGAATCACAGAATGGTTTGGGTTGAATGGGACCTTAAAGATCATCTAGTGCACACTAGACAGAGATACCTTTCACCATTATCAGATTTCTCAAAGCCCCATCCAACTTGGTCATTCTGTTTTGGGTTGGGGTACAGTTAGTTTTCTTCACAGTGGCTGGTATGGGGCTATATTTTGGTTTCGTGCTGAACACAGTGTTGATAATATAGAGATTTTTTTTTTTATTGTTGAGCAGGACTTACAAAGAGCCAAGGCCTTTTCTGCCTTATCCTCTTGCGAGGAGACTAGGGGTGTATAGAAAATTGGTAGGAGAGCTGGGACAACTGACGCAAAGCTGACCAAAGGGATATTCCAAGCCCCATGACATGGTCAGTATACAAAATGGGGGAAAAAGACAGAAGAATGGGTTCATTTTTGGAGTGATACCATTTGTCTTCCCAAGTGATTGTTACATACGATGGGGCTCTGCCTGCCCACGGGGGGCACTGAATTAATTCTTCGGCTTGCTTTGTTTTGTGAATGGCTTTTTTTTTACCTGTTAAGTTGTCTTTATCTCAACCCATGAGGTCTCTAACTTTTACCCAGGGGTCATCAAACTACGGCCTGGGGGCCAGAACCGGCCCCCAAAGCTGCCAAACTCGGCCCGCGCCCGCCTTCCCCGCCGCAATGACTTAATCCGTGCCTCGTTCTCCGCCTGCCTCCAGGGGGCGCCTCTCAGATACAAACCGGCCTGCGACCAGTTTGGGGGCGGTGAAACCGGCCCTCTGTCTAAAAAGTTTGACGGCCCTTGCTTTTACCCTTCCAATTCTCCCCAGTCCCATTGGTGGGGTACTTGGTTGCTGTCTGGGATTAAACCATGACACTGGCCTTGAGCATTTCCAGAAGTGTAACTTGTTCCAGTGTCTCATCACATTCACAGTAAAGAATTTCTTCCTAATATCTAATCTAAACCTACTCTCTTTCAATTTAAAGCCATTACCCCTTGTCTTATTACAACATTCCATGATAAAGAGTCCCTCCCCATCTTTATTGTAGTCTCCCTATAAGTGCTGGAAGATTGCTATGGGGTCTCCTGGAACCTTCTCTCCTCTAGGCTAAACAACTCCAACTCTTTCAGGCTGTCCTTATATGGGAATTGTTTAAACCTCCTGATCATATTCACGGCCCTTCTCTGGACCAAGATTAAGCAGGTCCATGTCTTTCCTGTGCTGGGACTCCAGAGCTGGGTGCAGTACTCCAAGTAATGTCTCATAAGAGAAGAGTAGAGGGAGAAAATCACCTCTCTCAACCTGCTGACCACACTGCTTTTGATGCAGACCAGGATGTGATTGGCTTTCTGAGCTGCTAATGAAGATTGCTGGGTTGTATTCAGCTTTTCATTCACCAATACCACAAGTCGTTTTCTGCAGGACTGCTCTCATGCCACTAATTACCCAGCCTGTATCCATGTTTGGGATTGCCACAACCTGTATTCATGATTTTATGCTTGGTTTTGTTGAACTTGGACCCACCTCTGAAGTCTATCAAGGTCCCTCTCAATGGCATCCCTTCCCTCTAGAGTACCAACCACACCACTTCGCTTGGTGTCATCCAGAAATTTGTAGAGAATACATCCAATTCTACTGTCCACATTCTCAACAAAGATATTAAAGAACACTTGTCCCAATAGGGACCCTTGAAGGGCACATCTCATCATTGATCTCAAACACTGAGCTATTGACCAGAACTCTTTGAGTGTGATGATTCTTTATCCAATGAGTGGTTCATCTGTGTCCTGGTTTCCACTACAGTAGAGTTAATTTCTTCTCAGCAGCTGTTATAGTGCTGTGTTTTGGATTTGGAATGAGGCTGGTGTCGATAACACACTGATGGTTTTGTTTTTTGCTAAGTTGTGTTTATCCTAACTCACGGACCACTTTTTTTCCTTGTCTCATGCTCTTCCAGTGAAGATGTATGCAAAAGAAACTGAGATGGAGCTTAGCCAGGATAGGTGACCTGAGCTGACCAGAGGGATATTCCATACCATAGAACATCATGCTCAGTACATAAACAGTACATAAACAGAGAGCAGTTACCTGGAGGGGGAGCCAATCTGGGTCTGGAAAGATGTGTCTGGCACTGGTCAGCAGGTGGTGAGCAATTACATTCTGCATCACTTTTTTTTCCCTTTTTGCTGTAATTATTATTATCATTTACTATTATTACTGTATTATACTTTATTTTCAATTATTAAACAGTCCTTATTTCAACATTCAAGTTTTACTTTGATTCTCTTCCCTATTCCACTGGGATGGGAGGAGAGACAAGGGTGTTGAGTGAGTGGCTGTGTGGTTCTTACATTCCAGCTGGGATTAAACCACAACAGCCTGTCAAATCCATATCTCTCTATTTCAGAGACAAACATCTGTAGGGGCAGTATCAAATATTTTACTTCTAGTCTCTTTGACTTATAGGAAACTGTCCAAACTATTTTTTAAGATTTAGTTTTATTTAATTAGACAAATATGAGAAAGATAATGTCTTCATCTTGAGGTGATTCCTTATTCTTTTTGAGATCTATGATATAGCTTTTATCTGAAGTAATATATCCTGTTATAAATAAGTTTCTTTACTTCCCTACATCAATTTCTAAGAAAATTTCCCTGAAAAGGTATTTTCATCCTTAAACTTTTTCTTATAAATGGAATTTTAATAAAACAGCAATACTATAAAAATACACATTATAAGAGTGGGCAAAACACAGGCAGCAAAACCATTGTGAGTTATTTTTTTTTTCTTAGCTTTTTTTTAAAATTATAACAGAAATTATTGTAAAGTTGTTTGGTGATTAATAAACCACTCCCTAAAGTCTTCAGTGAAATGAGACGTGAAAGTAATTTAAGTTTATGTCCTCTGCAGATAGTACTGACAGCTAAAAATCCAACAGCAGAAATTAAAAGGACACATAACTAATTTTTTTTTTCATATTTTAGGAATTTATGAAGAAAGCTGAAAGTATTGATTTTTCATTGAGTGAAATGATGCCTGAATTTTTATTTTAACCCTGCAGTTAATTTTTGCAGTAAATTGTAGATGGACTTGTAGATAGGATTTAAATGAAGTTTCATCTATAACTCATTGTTAAATTTCTCTGTAATCTTTTGATCAATTAAGATATTCTAAAGTCCCCAGTATACCAGCACTGTATTCCAGAGTTGGAATTTCTAGCTTTTATGCAAACTGGAATCATACTTACTTGTTGAAATTCATATTGATAGTTCAAAACAAATCATGTGTTTAATGCAAATTTCTGACATTCTCTATGAAGTCATGTTGCTTTTTGGTCAGAATATGTCACATTGTGTCATGTCCCAAACTGTCCTCAATGGTATTACTGTAACAAGCCATGACAAAACAATGAGACATACTAAAAGAAATGAAGTATTTTTAAGACTATTTCACAATCACTGGAATCACAAATATCCAGTCTGAATATTACACATCAAAGAGATGAGTGTGATTTTAGCTTCACTTGTGCCTAACTATCAAGTTAAATCTCCCTTCTTTACACAGAATTATCCTTCATGTATGTGCAGGTATATAAATACACGTGTATGTTTATATATACTTTGGTCTCTGCAACTTTTGTAGTGAATCTTAGTAGCAAGGTGTCCAAACTCTGTCAGTGCATAAGTGTTAAAATTCACAGCTAATGAGATAATTCTATAGACAATGAAGAAGTGAGGCTACACGCACACCATGATTCAGTTTTTGGGATACTCCACAGAGCTCTCTCTCCATTTCCCCTTTATTAGAGTTCTTTGGTAAACAGCACTTGGTGTTGTCATTCAGTTAACTAGATTTCCCAGGAATTTTTGCAAACTCACTGTTTTGATTCATATACTCCTTCTCAGCTCCAAGGCTGAAACACTCCCTCTTGATTCTAATTAACTGAATGAAGGTGCTGTTGGCTTGATGTGGTCCCACAAATTCTAATGGGTGTAGTTATATATAGATATATATCTATATATCTCAGACCTTCTATGTGAAGGTTTATGTAATTCCATGCTTGAAGTACCATCCTGTGGTCTTCATACCCCATTCTTTCCTCTTTGGGACAAGGACAAAAGAACTTAATTAAAAGGTTCATTTCAACCACAAGCAAGCAACAATTACTATGCTCTACTACTCTGAAGGAAATATTTTAAAGAGAATGACTGTCACACTCATGGTAACTTATCTGAAAAGGCTGCTCAGGAGTTCTGATCAGCCTGGAACCAGTGTTTCCGTGGTCTTAAACAGAATTAACATCAGGAAGTCTTTTTTTTTTTAAGATAAATTTTCATGGGTATCCAAGAGAATATTGTTTCAGAAAAATTAATAAAGACTATAAAACACTTTAAAAACTTAAATTCTCCAGAGAGTATACATCACAACTGGAAGTTTTTTATCTGCCTCCTCTCAAGTGTCACATTTTCAAATCCTAACAGGAAGAAAATATTTTCTTATAATGATGTCAAAAGCAAGCACATTAGCTATGTCCAAGCCAATTAGTTTTCTCCTAGATAAATCTTCTTTAGAAGGAACTATCTGGAAGCGTTGGAGACATGAACAACTTGTTCTATTTGCCTCAGAGCCACTGATTGCCTTTGAATTTCATATATTTAGTATAATAGGCATACTCAGTGGAATCCCACATTTTTTTAAATTGTTTAACATATAATTTATTTATCAAACTCCAATCTGCTATCATATTTGCTCTTTTTAATTGATGATAAAGACTCTCTTAATAGAAAAGAGCAGAATTTCTAAATTCTATGCACTAGTAGTTATACAAATTTTAGTAAATTTTGTCTGGGATTCTGTGCACCCTCATCAAGCCAGTGGGTGTCACCCAGTTTAGTGGAGTGAATGAGACTCTAAACTTTAAAAAGTGAGGCACTGGAACCGGTTGCTCAGAGAAGTGGTGGGTGCCCCACCCCTGAAAGTATTCAAGTCCAAGCTAGATAGGACCCTGATCAACCTGGTCTAATGGAATTTGTCCCTGCCCATGGCAGAGGGGTTAGAACTAGATGATCTTTAAGGTCATCTCCAAAACAAATCATTCTATGACTTTATGATTCTATAAATAGACTAAAGTTGAAACATACTGAAGTGGGTTTGACTCTGTAGAGTGTTGTTTACATTTGTTCTATTTTTAAGTTATACTCCATATAATATGTAATATGCATATGAGATCAGAAATAAATTAAGGCCCTGATTTAAGGACAGAATTATTCTGTTGACCTGTACACACACTGTGATTTAATAGTCCTTGATCTTACAGCCAGATCTCCAGAAATCTTGACTTTAGCTGGTAAAGAAAAACATTCAGTCCTCAGAAATAAGTAACTGATAATTTTGTACCACCATTGGGCAAATACCTTCTTGAAGATAAACATTGACTAAGATAATCCACAGTGTCTTGGGAATCAAGCACATACTGATTCTTTAGTCAGAAGCTGTCTGGATAAAATTTGTGATTTTCATCAGACCAGCATCATGCAGTTTGCTTCAGTGCCCAAAAGAAGGCCTCAGAGGTTTACTAACCTTTATAGGAAAAGTCTGTTATAACTTATTACCTAGTTTTAAAGGTCTAGAGGGCTTTTTTTTTAGCTTCCTATAGAACTGCTATAAAATTCTACAGGAGAGGTGATATTTTTTAGGAGAAAGGCAATTCTCATTCAGTTCCCTAGATATGACTTATACAGTATTAACACAGAATCAATTCAGTTGGAAAGACCTCTGAGATCGAGTCCAGCCTGAGTTGGACTAACCTGAACACCACCTTGTCAAGTGGACCACAGCACTAAATGCCATATCCAGTCTTTCCTTAAACACCTCCAGGGATGGCGACCCCACCACCTCCCTGGGCAGCCCATTCCAATATCTAATCACCTTTTCTGTGAAGAAATTCTTCCTAATGTCCAAGCTAAACCTCCTAACATATGCTATGCTATACTTTCAGTTAGCACATACTCTAACTTGCTTTGAAATTTATGAAAGTATAATTGATCATTTAATAGTAAGTAGTAGTATTTTAATGCCCAAAGTAATTTTCCTCTTATTCATCACATTATTTTAAATCTTATAAGGAAAAATAAAATAAATATGATTGTATTTTAAGTAACATAAAGAATCTGGGCATTTATGTAATGAAATTATAACAAATTATGAAACTACTTTGACGAGTAATTTCCAACTCATTTATATTTTGAGTTTTTCAGGTTTTTTAATTTGTGTATTATGTGGCTGATACTTAAAATATAATATGTGTCTGATATATAAAATATAATGACATATTTTATTCAAATATACAGATAATCATGTTATGTACTTCTTAATGTATTAGATCTCTAAAAATAAAAAGCAATAAATTACTGTAGATTCTTTTAAATAAACAATATGTAAATATGCCACATTTTTTAGATTCACTATCATTTTTGTGCATTGATTTCTTCTAAAATTCTTATTGAAAAATTATGCTCCCTTAGCTGGTTACCAGTACTCACTCTTTTTCAGTACAGTATGAATAAGCTGATTCTTCACTTTTTTGAGATTTTTAATAGGAAACCTATGGGATTATTATTCTAACTTATTATTAAACAATTCAATTATTTCCATTCCAATAAACCAGGTGAGTGTAATTTGTCAAGTACCATCATGGAAAGTCATGTTAATAAGAGAATTTATTTGTTTGTGTCATGCACACCTGTTGAAGGTAGTTTTATTTTCTAGCATAAATTCAAGACAATTTGGAAAAAAATGGTAGTAGGTTGCTTCTAAAATGTTTTCAGAGGTTTAAACTGAATTTCTTTTCATGACAAAAGTTAAAGGTAAAAGTGTGCATCCTTTTTGCCATAAATGATCATCAGCTATTTTTGTAAATGGCATTTTATGTTGTAAAATTATTGTCATTTTCATTTAGAATTGGAATTCAGGTTAAATTAAGATATGCCTGCTGTAAGGCATACTAGGCTAATCATGTCAAGGTGATTCTGTGTAAAGCTGAAGAACAGGATCTCAAAGGGACTTTGTTTGCTTTGGGGCAGTACTTTCCACAGTGCAGACCCTAAGTCTTGTTTTCCTACACGTATCCTGCTTAGGATATGTTTAGGAAACCAAAACAGCTTAACCTGGCAAGTTATGAATGACATTATCCTAGGTACTTTAATTTTTCTTTTTTTCAAATTAAATCCTGAATAAGAAAGTAGCTGTAGTACATTGCAGTAGCAGTATGTTTAGGGAATTGTTGCCAAGTACATTGACCCTGTAGCTAAAGACTAGAAGGGGAGCTTTCAGCAGTTTATCTGATAAGCTTTGTAGTAAAGCCTGCAGTTCCTTACCTTAAACAAGATGAGAAATACAGGAGAAATATATAAAAAAAAAATAAAAATTAAATGAGTGCATCTTTGAGCAAATTGCCAGTCCCCAGAAGAAAAAAAAAAAAAAAAAAGACACAAAAAACCAAATTCAGGAGAGATATGTCCATTTTAACATTAACTACACTGAGCTGATAGACAAAAACTAAATCAAACCAAGAATAGTATCTTCAACACTGTGTTTTCAGTGATTTTTTTTTTAGGATTAAAGTGTTTGTGTAAGCCAGTGTCTTTTTGTTTCCTTTAAAATTTCTCTGCAGTTACCTTAATTAGAGCTCTTGAAGATTGTTTAAACTGATTCTTTGTTCCTGCTGCATCTGTGGTCACATGATGTTGATAGTTGGACTAGTCACCTGGAAAAGTCAACAGAGGAAATTCAGACATGTTATTTATTATCTATATCTGAAAATGCCCAGAACAGGGATCAAAGTCGGTTTACCATTTCTGTTTGAAAGGCTCATAGAGATGAATGTTTTAAATATAGCTATCATCTTTTTGATTCCCTTTTGTAGCATGTATTTTGAGGCTATAAGCAAAAGATGGTAGCAAAAGCCTTGAAGGTTCACACAGAGGTTTACATTAAATGCCCCAAGGGTGCAGAAATGGTGTTTTACTGGTCACTAAAGAAATGCAGCTTTGGGAACTGGGTAAAACCAGTTTCAGGTCTTGAATAGGTATAAAGTTCTGTAGGAATATATTTCAGCTTCCCATGAGTGAAAACATAGGGATAAATATCTTTAGATTGTGGCTTAGATTGCAACAGAGTGCAGGCACCTATCTTCAGAATTCAGAAAGCAGAATGGATCAGTCGAATATCCCTTATTGTTACCTTTTAATTTAATGGAAATATAAAACAACGCTTTGAGTGCTTGCATTTAAGGTATGGATGCAATTCTTGCTTCTCCATCTCTAGAATGAGCATACAGATGCATACCTACAAGAATGAAACATGGATGGAAAAAAGGAAGTGCACATGAAGTGGAACCTGGAACATGTATCCTAGGAATAATATAATGACATTGCCTGAATGTGTAGGGTTGTGATCAGGAAAGATTCACATGGACCTGAATTTAGCTAAGGAGGGCTTCTACAATTACACTGAACAGGAAAGGAAGATTTGAGAAAAAATGTACCCTCTTTACAAAGAAGACAGATCTAGTGACAAACTACATAGAGAAGGCTGAGGTTAATTTTTGTAGTAGCCAGAAGGGTGCATGGCTAGGACCTGGAGGATATTCTATACCACCTCACCTCATTTTCTGAAAACAGGAAGGACTCACTTCTGGGTCAGGTAGCATGGCAAAGTGAGCAGTTGGGCTCCACAGAGAACTTTTTGGATATGAATCACTCTCCTCTTTGTTGTACATTTTTGTCATTAATATTATTGCTGTTACTGTTCATTTTCTTATCTCATTACTGTTTCCAGTAAATTGTTTTTGTCTCAACCTGTGATTTTACCTTTTGTGCCTCCAACTCTCCTCTCCATCCTGCTGCAGGGGGAGTGAGAGGGGGAAAGGGAAGTGAAGGAGTGCGACGGTTGAAAGTGGATGGGGAAGGGGGAACTCCAGGACCCGAGGCTTTTCAGCCCCAGAGCCCAGAGAGGAAAGGTG
>JAWWLV010000001.1:69998261-70018327 GCA_035041135.1 Platyrinchus mystaceus
AAGAAGGTACATTTGTAAATTACAAAGCCATTTTGGCCACATGTTCACTTTATCATTAAAAACCTCTGTTTCCCACAAAGGAGCAGGATGTGGTTTCAGTGGGAACACTAAATTGGAGAATGCCATTCTTAAACCATGACAGGTACTCAACATTTTTTTGCCTCACTTTTGACTGGTGATCACTCATCTCACATCTTCGAAGCCTAGGAACATCAAGTCCGTGACTGGGGGAGTAAAGTCGCTCCCATCACAGAAGATCAGCTTTGAGACCACTTGAAGTACCTGAATGTACAGAAGTCCATAGGACCCAACGCATCTCAAGATCGTGAGAGAACTGGCTGATGTACTTACAAAGCCACTCTTCATCTTACTTCAAAAGCCATGTCTGTCAATACTTAAGGGGAGTTCATAAGATAGTTGGAAAGAGACTTTTTACAGGTGTTTGTAGTGACAGGACAAGGTGCAACCACTTTAAACTTAGATTGGACATAAGGAAGACATAAGGAAAAAAAATTTTTTACAAGGGGGGAGGTGAGATAGAGGAACAGGCTGCCTGGAGAAGTTGTGGATGTCCCGTCCCTGGAAGTGTTCAAGGTCATGTTGGATAGTGCCTTGAGAAACATGGTCTAGTGGGAGGTGCCCCTGCCCATGGCAAGGGGTTTGGAACTAGATGGTCTTTAAGCTCCATTCCAACACAAAGTGTTCTACAATTCTATGTTGCTAACAGTGAGAAAACGCTTTGAGTTTCTTATGTGAAAGATTTAGAGCACAAAGTTCTATAATGAACGTGACTTACATTTTATAGCTTCTTATCCTCCTGATAAGGCACAGCATGCTGTATAGTATACATACATTCTCACTCATTTCACCACTGAATTGCATAGATGAATGGCTGGAAGCTCAGAAGTAGCATTACTGCGCACAACAATAAAAGATGAAAGTTCCGTTTTCAGCCAACCTGATCTGATGCTGCTATCAAATTCTTTAATTTTGAATTTTCTACTGATAAAGAAAAATAGAAATAAACCAGAAAAAGTGCCATTACAAAAGGAGATATTCTCAAAATATATTCAGGCTGAGAATACAGATAGCAAATATTTTTAGGAAAAATAAACAAAAAATCAACATGTCCCCAAAGAAACAATCCCCTTTCATATGGAACAAAGTCTATTTCAATTGAGCGTCTTCTTACATGTTGTACAGAAAATGTAGCATGGCAAAAGTCAGCATGGTGGCAATAATATTTTTATTGCCACTATAATTTTATTTGTTTTAAAGTAGCTATATGGTCTTGTAAACTTAAGTTCATTCATATAAAATATTAAATAATGAATGTAGAATTTGTATACAATCTTATCCTGAAGGTATATTAAATAATCCTGTTATGCAATGTATAAGATCCTTTCTGGGATAAAACTCAAACTGCACTCGTCTCCACTGAATAGAAAAAAAACATTCTCCCTAAAATCTTGTTTCCTAAAAGCAGAATTATAAAAATCAGTAAATAGGAGGCAAACTGTGAAATCACAATAAGACCACACAGATGTTCAGATGGATAACCAGAATATTAAATTTTATAAGCAGAGTTCGAGGAGTCATTTTGTTGGATTTGAGTCAGAAAGAGCCGTTTCAGTACATTCAGGAGACAAGAAGAGAAATTTCCATCAACTCAAAGGCTAGCAGAAAATTTTCTTCAGGGAAAATGTGCCCTCTTCTCATGTCTCCCATTTTAGTGTTTAGTTTAATGCACATCATGTATTTGGCTTCTGTCTATGTTTTTCTTTCCCAGAATATTTTTTTGCAACAGATTTGCCCTGTAGCATTAACTACCCTTGATAGTTTTCTCTCTTACTGCGTGATTACTTGCTTAGCATAATGACTTTTCTGCTTTTTTAAATTAGTGTGGTGTCACAGGAATTACTGTGTAAAAAGTTGACTTTAACGCTATATGATAATATCAGTAATGGCAAGAACACATAGAAAGTTAATGTAACTACATTTCAGATGTCCTTAATAACCTTTCAGAATTTCCATGTTTTATTTTGGACAGCTACATCTTGAAAAGTCATTTAAAAAATTCATAGTATGAAATATGAGATCTAGAATATGAAAATACCAAAACACAAATGAACAAAATTTCCCATCAAAACATTTTATTCTCATTAGAAAGAGTTGTACAACCCCCCCAATATCTCATTAAAAATACTAATTTTTCCTTTGTTATTCTAATGTCAACCTGATTTAGATATCAAATTATGATTATCTTCACTTATAAATCATATACTAATATGCATTATATTTCAGCAACATAGTTCATAATTTTCTCTTATAGCCTTCATTATGCTTATATTATAAACTATGCATAATTTTATACATTTTAAAAACAGAATTGTTTTATATTTAAAAAATACATTTTTGTCAAGAAAGTTATTTATTTGCAGATTTTTAAGATTTTATTTTTAGTTCAAATACATGATGCATTTATTTTTTTTAACCGGAATTTGAAGTGACCAAAATTCCAATTGGTGATGAATTATTATGTGACTTAGTAGCACAATAATGGTGAACATTGCTATACCAAGCTTTTTTGATTTTATTCATGTACTAAAACTGTGAAAGAATTCTGGGACATGGATGATTTTTGAATCAATAACTACATTTGACAGTGAAGAAGTTTTACTATTAGGTTTTTGCTGTTCTGGGCAGTGAAAAGTTTAAGCAATATTATAGCAAAAATGAACCAACGTAATATTTATGTTCCCTTTTTCCCCTATTGATTCATGTTAAAAATAATGCTGTGAGAAAACCATTGAAAGACAGAAAGACAAAGCCTTTTCTTTTAAAAAGATTGAGCAGTTAAATTATATAACCCTACTTAATGTTTTGAGTAAATCCCCATACAAATTCAGATATTAACTGATAAACAAATGGACCTATGAATATTTTTGTTTTATTCTCTTGTTAATAGCAAATATTTCCTCAACATATGCTACACAAGAACACAAAGAGTACTTCTCATAAGCAAGCCACTGAAATTCTGTTCTTTTGCATAATAGAACTGGATTAGTTCTGTTCTGTTTAGTCTCCAAGCCCAGGGAAATGCAAATGACATGTGGGTGTCTAGCTCATAAACTATACTTAACTGTATTTAAGAGGTCATTTAAGTGCTATGTTAAAATATCATCAGTTTTCATCATTTAATACCATATTATGCATATAAATCCCTATAATCTCACACAAGTTTTTTCCTAATATCAGAAAGAATCCAAAACCATTTATATATATTAGTCACAATATTTCAGTGTTAAACTAGCTAATGTAGTTCAACCTTATCGAAATTATCACTAACTTTCAAGCACAGGGGAAATTTAATATGATAATTATAAGGTCTTGAAAAAAGTTTGGAACAGCTTGCGATCTCAAAGAAAAATAAAATCCACTCCTAAAATAACTAACATGAACAAGGTTTTTATACTTGGTAAGGATAATGAAGTTCTCAGTGTATATGCTATCTACTTGATTAACTATGCAAAATTCTGTACTTTCTTTTCAAAAAGCTATTCAACTGGAATGGTTTTTAAAATATAATAGCTGAGAACAAATGTAAACGTTTATGGAAGTATGAGATTAATAACTTCGGCATTAGTTAACCATTATTTGGAAAATATTGGTATATTTTTCATATACAGCTTTGCCACTGCACTTCATTTCTGATCTACAAGACCCCTGCTATTATTGTGTGGTAACTGTGTCATGTTTGCGAACAGATTCAAATAGCTATTTCAGGTATTAAGCAAATATTGCATAATTTACTTTAAATTACTGAAAGTCTTGATCCAGGATTTCTGAGGTAATCACAGTGTTCTTGGGGTTTCTGTCTCTTTCTTTATTAGCAAAAAAATGGATCTAGTTGAATGTTGTTTGTTATATTTTCCTTGGGTCTGGATGATTTATACAAATGTATTCCTTTATTTGCCACATCATCCTTTCTGTTAACTAATTTAAATATTTGTCTTTCATTTTTCACTATATAAATCTTAGTGGAGTTTTAAGTGGGTGTTTTAAGGCTTTTATACACCTCATAAAAATCCTTCATTTTTTTTTTTTTTTCACAGTGTAACATCCAAAAATCTCCAGCACACCCTGCGGCTGGATCTGCATTTCAGTACATCCTGCTTTAGGCAGATTGGACTTGCTGGCCTCATTTCATTTGCGAGGAAAATATGCTCCAATTATCTCCATGAAGAGAGCTGCTAGAACATATTTTTTTTTATTTCCTCCCTCTGGAAGGAAATTTGCATGTGCAGTGGAGTGGTGAACTAACAAGTTCTCCACAACATGGAGCTGAAACTGAAACAAAATACATGTCAGAATTGAAAGATGCACTGCAGGGCATGCTCACCTCATAGTACAGCCTTTTACTCTATAAAATGTATTGGATAGTTACATGTCACAATCCTGTTAGTTTTTTTCACACGCCATGTCCTCATGGATTGTAACTTTACTAATAAATTAATTGATTTTAGGTCATGAGGTAAAAGGACAAGAAATTATAAAACAAATCCCCCAAAATGGAGAAAAACAAATGTTCTTATGGCTGAATTCTCTAACTTTCCAAAGAATGGAAATATATAGAATTAATTGCCTCTGGTCCATGCTAATGCTCAAATGATGATTTGGAATTTTCTGAGACAAGACCAGCTAGCACAAGCTAAACTGTTCAAGGGATCATTGCAGCCATTTAGCAGTATAGTTGATTGAATTCCAGTGCCAGGGAACTTTCTTTATTTCTGTGCAATTTTTTAATAGAGAATTGGATTCTATTTCTGGATTCTATTTTAATATATTGTTGCTCTAGCATATATAGCTTGCTCAGACTAATGCTCTGCTTTTCTTCACTTGCCTATGTAAGAATTAGCTGATGATCTGGTGAGCTTTAACTTCTGTTGTATAGAAATCTAATTCGCAAAACGTTATGCAGAAATAAGGGAATAAGGAGGAAATCAGGTGTTTGATCCCACAGAGCTCCTTACACTTGGGGGAGATGAAACTGCATTTTAATGACTATCAAACATTGCGGTCAAATTAAAAGGCTTTATTTAATAATGTACCACTACTTTCCCTGCTCTATTTTGCAATTCATAATTGACTTGTTCTTTAATGTTCAATGCTATCTTTTGATGCTATCTTTGCAAAGGTTTTCACCCTTTAACAAACATTTTGCCTGTTACCAGAAAACAGATTGTATGCAGAATATATTCAATATACATATATATACATATATATAGCTAATATTGTGTGATTTCAACAATAAGCAGTAGCATTGAATACTTTATTGAATATCCTTCACGTTCATGATTCTTTATAAATATCAATGACAACAGTAGACAGAATTTTTAGGAAAATATGAAGTTATTACCATTACTACATTTTCAGTAGTTGAAGTTATGCACCATATGACCAGTTCTACAAATTCATTTGTGTGATAGCGAAGAAAGAGTTTTATTTCACATACTTATAACTACTTAGAGTATTTATGAACATTGTAGAAGACCATTTTTTTAACTTCCTAGTTTGTTTTCTAAAAGAAGTTAGGACCCTTAAATTCCCAACTACATATGCAGACAGAGAGGACACATTATTACATTGTTTCTGACCTATAACATTTTTTTATTATTATTTTTTGTCTGCTTTTACAAGTTGGGTCTAGTAAGTATGCTTGCAAAATATTCTGTTTGCCCCTCCACACGTTTCCTCCTTCTTTGCATCTGATTTTATTGGTGATCATGATGCCATATAGTGTCATATATCCCTTTGGTCAGTTGGGGTCATTGTCCCAACTGTGTCCTCTCCTAAATTCTTGTGCAGCCCCAACCTCCTCATTGGTGAAGTGGGATGAGAAGCTGAAAAGGCCTTGACTCTGTGTTAGCACTGCTCAGCAATCATGAAAACATCTGTTATCAACACTGTTTCCAGCACAAACTCCAAGAATAGCAACATGCAAGCTGCTATAAAGAAATTTATCCCAGCCAAAACTACTACAATCTTCACCCTTTATTCCATACTGATTATGTCATGCTCAGATTCCATGACATCTAATACATCCACATTAGCCATGACCCACTTCTCATCCTTTGGTGTATATATATAATGACATCACTCCCTTAGTTTGCAAGAAAGCACTATAAAATGTCCTGTGAGTTCACTTAGCTCATGACTTTGAAATCCATCCATTTTGGTGGTCACTCAGGACAGAAAAGGTGGTGTGTTGCGTGGAGTCACTGGGCACCAAAATCAGCTCAGGCTGCACCACTGCATTTATACTGCTTTACTCATTCCCATCTGTGTACAGCACTTTGTCTAGAATAAGAAAAAAGATTGCACTCCCTATTTACTTCCTTTAAATCTTTCTTAAACTAAAAGGAAGACACTCTCTAAGATTTTTATTCTAGAATCAGTAGTATCAGGCAGCTACCTAGACAGGTCTTCAAAACTGTGCACTGAATGATATAAATTATCTAATTTTCTCATTATATTCTTTAAAACTCTGTGAAATTATTTGGCCTTTCTTATCTCTTTTTATTTCCTCCAATATTCTTAGTATAAGAAACAACTTAAACTGCAAATGTTCGTGTTTTCTAATTTTTAAACAAGTATTTTCTTGTTCTATGCAAAGTAATTTTTTCTTCACAAAAAATATATGTTACAGAAAATATTGCCAAGTGTTAAAAGCAGTTCTAGTCATATAGCATCTTCTAGCAAAAACAACTGATTTAAGGAAAGGAAAAGCATCCAAAGACATTAAAAATAAAAATCCTGATCATATTCAGGAATTAAATATTTTAAATTTTTTTTATTCCTAAAATGCATAGGTTATAGGTTGCTATAAGTATTCACTCATGGGCACCTGAAACAGAAAGATATATAGAATTTAATCAAGCTTACTGTTTTTTGAGAAACATTTAAACTTTTTTCTTCCTGTATAATCAGTGTTCATCTTCAAAATTAAATGCGTTACACTCTTTCACTGCTAATCTTGGCAGCAGTATTTAATTCCTGATATTCATTAATTCTACAATCAATATGTTTTATTCACACAGAGATTTAATTATTGGATATCTCAGAGAATCACAAAATATGCCAAGTTGGAAGCCACCTCCAAGGATCATCGAGTCCAATTCAATGATCTAACCATCCCCAAGAGTCACAGCATGTGCCCAAAGGTACTGTCCAAATGCTTCTTGAACTCTGTCAGGCCTGGTGCTGTGATCTCTCCCCTGGGGAGCCTGTTCCAGTGCTCAATCACCCTCTAGGTGAAGAACTTTTTTATAATATCCAGCCTAAACCTCACCAACACAACTTTAGGCCATTTCCTCCAATCATGTCACCACAGAGAAAAGAACAGTGCCTGCCCCTCTTCTTCCCCTCAAGAGGAAGTTATAGACTGCCATGAGGTCTGCCCTCAGTCTCCTCTTTTCCAGGCTGAATAGACCAAGTGACCTCCGCTGCTCCTCATATGGCTTCCCCTCAAGGCCCTTCACCATCTCTGTTGCCCTGCTTTGGACACTCTCTAAGAGCTTAATATCTTTCTTATATTGCAGTGCCCAAAACTGCACACAGTATTCAAGGTGAGGCTGCACCAGTGCAGAGCAGAGCGGGACAATCACCACCCTTGACCATCTGGTGATGCTTTGCCTGATGCCCCCCAGGACACGGTTGGCCCTCCTGGCTGCCAGGGCACTGCTGACTCGGATTCAACTTGACATCTACCAGGACCCCCAGGTCCCTTTCCACAGCACTGCTTTACAGTGTCTCATTCCCCAGTCTGTATTTATATCCAGAGTTGCCCCATCCCAGGTGCAGAATTTGGCACTTTGCCTTTTTGAACTTCGTATGGTTGGTGATTGCCCAGTCCTCTAATTTCCCGAGGTCTCTCTTCAGGGCCTCCTCCCATTCAAGGAAGTCAACAGCTCCTACCAGATTTGTGCTGTTTGCAAACTTGCTGAGTATCCCTTCCAGTCCTGTGTCCAAGTAATTTTTGAAGATGTTGAATAGCACAAGGCCTAAGATGAAGCCCTGTGGAACCCCACTAATGACAGGGTCACCAGTCTGATATTTGCTATTACTCTCTGTGATCAACCTGTGAGCCAATTGCTCACCCACTATATGATGTGTTTATCTAGCTGCGTGCTGGACATTTTGTTCAGAAAGATCCTGTGAGAGACAATATCAAAAAGATTACATCAGCTGGCTTCCCCTGATCAGCTAGGTGGGTTGCCTTGTTATAAAAGGAAATCAGGTTGAACAAACAGGACTTTTCTCTCATGAAGCTGTGCTGGCTGTGACCAATGACTGCATTGTCTTTCAGGTGTTTTTCAACACTTCTCAGAATAATCCTCTCCATAACTTTACCACACCTGAAATGTTTCTGCATCAATGCACACAGCATGAGGAACAAACAAGAGGAACTCCAAGCTTTGGCCCAGCCCCAGAGAATTGACGTCATTGACATGAGTGAAACCTGGTGGGATGAAACTTGTGACTGGAGTGCCCTATTGGATAGTTACAAGTTCTTCAGGAGGGATAGGCAGGGCAGAAGAGGTGAAGGGGTAGCACTGTATGTAACGGAAGGGTCAGAATGCATGGAGTTCACAGTTGGCAGTGGCAGAGTTGAGAGCCTCTGGGTAAGGAATCAAGGGGCAAAGAAATAATGTGGATGTCGTCATGAGAGTCTGCTACAGACCTCCCAGCCAGGACAATGATGCCTATGAGTAACTAATTGATGAACTAAGACTTCCAAGTCAACTATCCTTCGCTTTATGGGGGAGTTCAGCTTGCCAGAAATTAACTGGGACCACCACACAACTGGTACCACCTAGGCCAGAAGATTCCTAAAAAACCTGGATGGCAACTCTATTGGACAGGTCCTAAGGGAGTTTGCTCAGAAAGATGCCTTCCTTGATCTGCTGCTTGTCAACAGAGTGGACCTCGTGAGTGAAGTGGAGATTGGTGGCTGTCTTGGTCACAGTGAACATGAAGCAATCAAGTTTAAAATCTCTGTTGACAGGAGGAAAAGTGCCAGCAAAACCTCAACTCTGGACATGAGGAGAGCAGAGTTCAGGCTGCTCAGGGAATTAGGAAGTGCGGTCCCTGGGAAAATCTTTTTGCAGGTGATGAGGTCCATTAGTGCTGCTCACTTTTCAAACATCACCTCCTAAGGACACAGGACCAGGCAATTCCTAAATATCAGAATTCAAGCAGACAAAGCAGAAGGCTTGAGCAGGGATCTTCTCTTGGAAATAAGGAAAAAAAGGAAGGTGTATGACCGGCAGAAGCAAGGTAAAGTGACATGAGAAGAATACAGAGATACTGCTTGCCACTGTAGGGAGAAAATTTATGTGGCCAAAGCTCAGCTGGAATTGAAGATGGCCAGAAATGTGGGGAACAACAAAAAGAGTTTTTTCAAATGGCAATAGGCAGTACAGAGATATCATCAGCCCCTTACAGGATGAGGATAGTCACCTCAGAAACAGGGACAGAGACAAGGCAGAGATGTTTAATGCTTTCTTTGCCTCTGTCTTCAACACGGATGACAGACTGAGGGGGTCTCAGTGCCCTGAGCTGGAGGACCTTGACTGAGAGAATGATCAACTCCCAGTCAACCCTGAAATTGTGTGAGATCTATTGCTCCAGCTGAATCCCTAAAGATCTATGGGGCCTGACGGAATTCACCCAAGAATCCTCAAAGACCTAGCTGATGTCATCACAAAATTTCTCTCAGTGGTTTTTGAGTGGTCTTGGGAATTCAGGGAGGTCCCAGCTCACTGGAACTTGGCAAGTGTTGTCTTGATTTTCGAGAAGGGCAAGAAGGAGGACCCCGGAAACTACAGGCCTGTCAGTCTCACTTGAGTGCCTGATAAAGTTATGGAGAAGATTATTCTGAAGTATGGAAAAACACCTGAAAGACAACACTGTCATGTGATAGCTTGTACATGTGTGTGCCTGTGTGTCTGTGAGTACATGCCTGTGTGTATAAACTATACATATTAAGATTATGTTATATAAAAATAACAATTGGAGTAATTTTTACAAATATCAGCCTGAAGGTCAAGCTTCAGAAATAATTTCAAGAGGAGATTAAAGTATAGTAGGTTTTGACTACCTCTGGGAAACAGTAAAACATTCCTGCTTTGAAAAACTTTTTTCACTCTAAACACAGCAGTAGTCGTAGCCTAAATAAGGACTACTGATTTTCCCTAAATGTTCAAAACTGCAGACTGATCTCTTTATAAGCTTTAAAAAACCAAACCCACACAAAAAAAAACAAACCCACAGCACGACCGTGACTGTCGGACATTTACGTTTTCCAAAAACAGAGTACACTCTCATCTTTAAAATCCACGAAGGACATGGAAATCACCATTATTTATTATATAGGAGGAACAAGTATTGAGTAGCAGAATAAGCAAAACAAACAAAAGCAGGAAGATAGCCTTGCCTTTGGAGCTGGATTACTCATGTGTAAATTAAGCACATACATAAATGAGAGTTTTCAGGTCTAGGGCCCTAGGCTACCATTTGTGATGTCTGATTTGCAAGAAAATTATTTTCTTCATTGTGCCAATTACTTTCTGCTCAACTTACAATACCTTCCAAATAGATCATTAGCCAAATAGCAATTACCTTGGGCAAAGAACACCTCTTAACAATGCCCAATTGTTTGGCTTATGGAAGCAGTGATACTTGTGAAATTAAACTACAGCTAAAAAAGAGAGTTTTAACAGAACACTTACAATTTTAAATAATTTCAAATGCATTTTTTCAAGGACAATTTTTGGTTCCAGGCACATTATAATTTCAGTATTAGCAAAATGAGATTTACATTAGCATTGAATCATTTGTTTTGGAAAAATCTGCTATCCTGTAAACTGAATGTACCAACTGCTGGCTACCTTCATATTTTGTTTTAATAAGACCATAAATTATAAGCCAAGGTAAGTGCTAAAATTTCATAATCTTAAATTAAAAAAGGAACAATCAATAGAACTGCTGACTATACACCTGCCACATTCATCTAAATTTATGAATATTTTACTATTCAATTATAGGCACTTATTGCATACAATAATTCTACAACACAAAATAAGCAAAATGCTACTAAAGAATGAGTAGCAAAATTTAAAGACAAAGTTTATAAAGTAATATATAGCTTAGAGAGGAATAGAAAGTTTTCTGTAGTCCTTATTCAGAGCAGAACCAATTCTTTCTGTATTAAAACTACAGCTACTTTTCTGCTGAATACAGTGAAGACTAAAATTAGACTAAACTTTTCCTAAACAGAGCCAGGAGTAAAATATTACATCACTTTGTTTCCTTTATTTTTCATACATACTAAGGAATGTGGATTTATTTTTAAGAAGCCACTGCCAGTAGACTTTTTAAACCACTTACCTTAGAGTGCATAGGAACAATGAAAGAGCAATTCCCTTTGATCTTGGGAAATGAATGCTAAGAAAACCTCATAAACTGGTGATCTGTTAATTCAAAATTAAGAAGGAAAAGTCACACTCTAATATACCTCAGTCACGTGAATTCTTTCAGTGAGATTCCAGAAAATAAATCCTTAAACTTTTCATTTTTCCTAGACTATTCTGGAAGCCAGAAGTATCTTCCTCCTGAAATTATTATTAGCCTGTCACTCTTAGTACACTCCTGACCCTCCTGCCCTGGCAGGTTGTAGGATGAGATTATGAAGTGGCACCCTGAAGCAAGGGGAAAAATTGTATGCATTCTTCTCCTGAGGACCTGTCTGCCTGCAATACTTCAAGTACAAGGCAGTAACAGAAACCTCTGCCCAGCCCATCCCATCCCTTCAGGCCTGTGTAAGATGTATTTGTCTCACAGAGAGGGAAGTAAGGAGGTTATGAGTCATGGGAAGAGACACTGCACTATCTCACCGTTGTATGTTGAGGCTCAGACTACATTTATTTGTATGCTGAGGGAAATGGACACTTAGGACTTACTGTAAATATGCTTAGAATATATCTATTCAACATTGTGCAATTATCCCACAGCATATTTAGAGTTTGAGTAGAATCTAGGTAAAGAAAATGTGTCTAAATGGGGTTTCTTTGTTTTTTGTTTTGGTTTTTGGTTTTTCGTTTGTTTTTTTTTGTTTTGGTTTGGTTTGGTTTGTTTTTTTTTCTGTTCTGTTGATGTCAGAAAAGTCAAGCATTCAAATTTGTTTAATAAACAAATACCCGTTGATGATTTATGTCTTGTATTCCTTTTGCTGCTTCACATAGACAAAAACCCATTCTTGCTTTTGATTATCCTGATGGTTCTGATGTCAGCAGACCCTTGTAAAAAAAAAAAAGCATATGGTCATGTAAGTGAAAAAAAATGATTTTATGCTTCCTCAATGGAAATGGAAATGTTTCCTGTTATAATTCTTTACACAGTTTTGTCTTGAAGTTCAACAAAGAGAAAACCTTCAAAGGCTGAATCAAAATGCAGACATGTTCTGAGGTAGTTTTTATTTTGAGAAGTTACATTTGATAAGTTGCAACTGACTGAGAACACATCACCACTGTAAATGCATATTATCACATAAAATGGTAGTTTTACTAAAAAAAGTCTAGTGATAATTTTCAAATGATCACTTCTTGACCTTATGGATTTATTTTGTTAAGAATTGCAATTAACAAAATTTTCTGGCATAAAGCTCATTATATTCTTTGTAACATAATTGAAAAAAATTAGTAGGGTGAATAGATTAATGACATCAATCCACTTATCTATAGTACAAATTGGACAGCAAAGTTTAGGTATTGTATGGCAAGTATGCCTTTTTGCTGAGTTTAGTCCCGTTAAGTGAGTATAGAACTCAACTTTAATATTATTTTGAAGAGAACCACAGTGCAATATTTTTCATTAAATATGGTGTTCTGGACAACACTGAGTTTTTTTGAACGTGTTTGAGAGTTTGTTGTCAGATATCTTCTGACACCAGCTGCGCCAACCATCTGCCAATACTATGATCAGTGATAACTTTCTGCAACACAAGCATTCCCTTCTGTATTTCTTGCAGAAAACCTGGAAGAGCAGGGAGTTGCCATGTTATCTAGAGCAGATGACTGGTGGCATCCTGCCTATTAGGGGTGGTAGCTCTTGTGTTCTGCTGAGACTGAATAACCAGTAATTTTTTCCTGTTCCGTCTTCCACTATCTTCCCATCACTAACAATTGTTAGACTGTGTACCTCAGAATGGTAAATTCTTCATAATCTGAAGTGTTTGCTACATGTAAATACGTACTGCAGGTCATGTGTCAACTGACTATTGAAAGAATTTAGTAGCAAAAGAGTACCAAGAGTATATTGAAATTAGAAACTGAGAGAAGAAACATATCACAAAAATACAACTACAAGTAGCTTACACTTTGTCTTTTCTTCAGGTTTTAGAATTTATTTGCTGCTTAAAAAGCTAGATAGTAATTGTAAGATGCACAATCATCTTGCTTTCAGAAGACACGAGAAGAAAATGCAAAAGTTAGCAGTTTTGGAGTTGACACCTTGATGAGAACACAATAAGAACACCCTTCCCCCCCACCCCACACTCTCTTCCTCTCAAAAAAAAAAAAAAAGGTAGATAATTAGATAATTTCACAATCTATGTTGATATTTACACTAGTTAATCAACATTAGGAATTATTAAAAAAAAGGAGATACTTAAATAACTCTAAATGTACTTTCAATATATTTGTAATGCTTGTAATGTTTGTGCTTCTGTTGTTAGTTGTTAGTGAGCACGCTGTAGTTTTTGTTGGTTTTTTTTTATAAAGCAAAAGCAACCAAATATCTTTATTGCTAACACAATAAATAATACAAAAATACAAAAGTTCATTTAATTTAAAATGGAAATAACAAATACATTAGCAATTTACATATCTGTGTATGCTGTTTGGGAAAAACTAGCAACTCTAAGACAAACAACTTCAAAATAATGTGGCAGGAATTTGTTCTAAACATTATAAGCCTTTACAGGTTATCTTCAGGATGTCAAGGAATGAGTTTTTTCTTTTTATTTTTTCTCTTTCTAGAAGGTTTGGTTATGAGGTAAAAAGAAGGAAAATGGCATAATGAATAGACATATTCAGTCTACTGGGAGGAAAGATCATCTCTGTTATGTTCAATAAAATATGCAACAAACAAATGTACTGGATTGCATAAACACATTTGTCCAAAAATTATTTTGAATTCCTATTACCTTTTAAGTAAATTTTCATTTTCAGTTCTGTGTTATTAATATCATATCAGAAACAGAATATTTTAATTTTTTTAATTTTTTTATTGTCACACTGCCTTCATAATTTTATTCTCCTCTGTGCCTTCTGTTGGTCTCTGAAATCAGAGCTGTTAATTAGAATTTGATAAGAAAGAAAATAACTTTTAAAGAGAATTGCCTGAGAAACAAAACTAATTTCTGAAAAAGACATAAATAAAACATGTTATAGTGTAAGGTTTATCAAGATTTCAACCAACACTGATGTACTTCACTAAAATGACATATCCCTACTTTTCCTACTCTTACATAATATATGAAGAAACAATAATTAAAAAAATTCTAAGTACATGAGAACCATATATGTTGACATCATTAGTAAAGGTAATAAAAAGTAAAAAACGTGACAGTTATAAATATATTTAAATCAGTAATCAAGTGTATGTGACAAACATACTAAAATGCAAACAGTCTACATACATGCACCTGCTTTTTTTCAGTGAGGAAATTGTAGCTGTGAAAAAATAAATCATAGCATAACATTACTTTTCAAGTTCAGCCTAACCACACTTTATTTTTTTTTAATTAAACAAAATCAACACAGAAGACTTGCACATAATGATTATGAACTGAGGCAAGACTAAATTCCCTAAATTCCTTAAAAGATTCCCATTTTATTATTTTATTTTTCGTTGTTGTTGCTAAATCTCATGTTAATTTGTGACAAAATTTAAATCCTTGTTCAGTGCTAACATTTTTTTTCCAGTAGCATTTTTTTTCCTAGGGAGAAAATTGCTTGTTCTTTGTTAAATGAACTTAATTTAAGGATTCATACAGAACAATATCATACAGTACAATATGTATAAATGTCTAGCAAAAGCTGAAGACAAGAAAAAGTCTTACTAATATGCTAGATATTTTCTTTAAAAATAGTTTAACTCAGTACTCTGGATACATAATAGTTGCAGCATAAGAGATTATATGTAATTTCCTGTTTCTTAAAAACAAAAAAAACAAACAAAAAAAAACCCAAAAAATTTTTTCTTGTTAATATTGAAGAAAATAAATTGCCTTAGAGTGGAGTTCTATATTCCCTGAACAGTTTTGAAAGAATCCTGCCTGGTATTGGAATCTGGGCTCATAAAGGATGATACAAAAACGAAGTTCCCATCAACTTCTGTAGTCTTTGTGTAACTGTCTTGAGTTTCTTCGGACTACCAAAAGTTGGCAGAATGTACTAAAGTAGATCAGTTATAGACTGTGAGCACAGCATAAACAGTTAGTATTAGCATCAGTAGTTAGTATTAATATAAAGATTGTATTTTCCAGTTCCTATGAGAAAACATTCTTGTGGTTTCTCATATCAAAAATGAGTGTGGAACATTGCAGAACTACTATAACATTTTTTTCCAATCAGTCTAATGGAAATATCTGTAGATCAGGAAGCTTGATTCATGGCAAAAATACTCAAATCTGTGTGTAGTTTATTCTAAGCTGTGATATGTTATATAAAGAGTAATATGACAGTTGTCCTTGGAAATTTGGACATAATGATTTGGAAGAAATCCAAAGCTCTAACGATTATTTTTTTTGGAGGTATTTTACAATGTATTTAATATTCTTTTTTATAACTTGAAGTTAACAAAAGAAAATGATTGGACTTATTTCCATTCACTAATGAAGCAAGTATACTCTGAAAGACACTAATAAGACAGAAGGCAGACAGTATTTTCAAGTAATCTCTAAGCTTTATTTTGTGCGTAGAGACATAGACATAAAATACCAAAAGATACCTATAAATTATTCATAATAATTTCATAAGAACTTGTGAAAGTTTTCTATTCAAATACTTGTCTCAACAACTTTAGGAATACTATATGCAAATATCATGACCAAGTCAATGGAATATAGAAAACTGTTCATCTTAACAATCATTCCTCCTTTAATGTCTATAAGGGGAATTTCCATGTGTAATGCATTGCAGAGACTGTCATAGAGAGTCCTAAATTTGAATATTTTAATCTATAACCCAGATAAAGCCAAAACCACTACTACTAAGTCTTTCAGGAGAGGCACTAGAGAGATATATACAAAACAGTGTGTGTTCCAGATTTGTACTTTACTTCCAGAAGCAGATATAAAATCACTAAAAAATTTCTGTTGCTATTTTCCGAAATAAAAAGAAAATGTAGGAACAGGAAGAAATTGAAACATTAATATACCAACAGTTTATGTAATTGGACAAAAAAATCACATCTGTAATTATTTTTACAGTCTTATTCCTCAAACATAGAAATTAGGTAACAATCTGAGGGTGATACATTCTAGGGAAACTTCAAGATAGGCAGGGGTTTTTTTTACCCTCATGGATTTTGGGCTTTTTTTACCCTTAGGTTTTCACGCATAAAAACAGGGTAATAACTCTTACACTATGTTGCTGTTATTTTTCTTTCATAGTTCTGGTTTGGTTTCTGTCTTAGCACATTGGTCGATCAAGGATTCTGTGCTACATTTCTGATTTTTTTAAAAAAATATATTTCTTTGTCTGCTTCTGAGGAATTTAATGGGGTTTTGTTGGTCTTTTGAGTTCCTTGAGCTTGTGAAAGTTGCAGCAATGTCAGTCTCCAATCTTATGCCTTGGAAAGCAAAGGGAATTGGAGAGGGTTAGGGCTGCTGAGCAGCAGTCAGCTATTACAGTATAAAAGGTAATAACAGTCATGGCTCACTAAAGAGTGCAGCAAGAGAACAGAGAACTGAGCTCACAACAGAGCAAAGAAATGCTGACTTTGAAAAAGAAAACAATATATATAGAATGCAGGATCTTTCTCAAAGTAGTATAGAGATTAGGTCAGACCTCAACCAATTTACTACAAACCAATTTACTACAAACTACATGAGATTATTTCTTTCTTGTACCATTTCAGGATATTAGACTGCAGATAACTTGTTCTTTGACTCCTTTTTACTATGTTACCCTTGAAACCTGTACAATGTTATTTAAAAGCTAAGTCATATGCTATCTTAAAACTTGAACATTAGTTGAGAGACTGCATTTACTGGTTAATTGTTAAAAAAATAATGTAGTTTTAAAAGTCAAGGGAAAGGTATAATCAGTAAAATATTTTGGGATTGATTAAAGATAATCATGGGCAAAAGGTTTGAAAAAGAAAGAAAAAATGTCTTAAAAATATTTTGGTTTTTTTAGAACATGTAGTTTTTTTATCAGAGATGAACTAGAATTGACTACTCTGTTATCAATTGTTAGATATAGTCACAGCATCAAAATGAGGACATATCACTCATTATAGATGCCTACTAGGACACTATGCAGAGTACAAGCTTCACCACATAGAAATCTGACAGTCACCTCAGTTTGACACCCAGTGTTGCTTTTTTTACTAGCAAAAAGAACTTGTGCCCTTAGAAAGAACTATGTCAGTCAGGAACTTAAAGTAATACAGATTTCCTAATCTTATTGCTTTTTATATTATTGTGGAAAAAAACTCTGTAAGATTTTCAATTCTAATTACAATAAATGATTGCCTGTGATAGATATGAGATAAATGGAGCACAGTGTACCATAGTTCACTGTTTCACTAGTTCACTGACCCTAATACAACCTAATGCAGAGTTCAGAATTCTGGTTTCTATCCCATGGCATTACTTGTTCCCAGAATTGTAGAGCAGAATACTTAATTTTTACTGAATGAAATTTAACTGTGATTTGCAGTGTTTTCCACACAGAATTCTATTGCTGACTTGGCATCCTAACAGGATAGTTTTCATTTGTGTGATTTAGGCAAATTCTACCAGGCCAGCCTTTACTTTTCAATGCCTTCAACTGCTCAGCATTGGCATTCCAGACATGCTGTTCAAATGTATTTCACAATCACAAAAGAGGGCATTTTGAGTGCTGTAAATATGAACCTAAATAGTGTTTACCTGCTGGGTAAGTCACTCTCTTTAGAGGAACAGGTATCAGCACCTCTCCTTTCCATGTTTGGGAGCAGTGTTGCATAAGGCACTATGCTGAATGCTCGTGTGACATTCTTCCTTTGTGATAATGCTGCACATGGTGTCAGTATGTGACTTAATTTGATATGAATCTGGCAGTAAAGATGATCTTCCTGTCTCCTGATTTCCCTTTATCTTTGCCTGTCGTTTGCTTCAGTCTTTTCTTTGATAAAGTCTTTTTCTATTTATCAGGGAGTAACAGCTGGCTATGACAAGCAAGAGAAGAAGGGAGATGTAGACTGTTACAATTACTACTAGAAGGCCAGGTGAGAAAATTTTGTTTTAAGGAAATGAGATTGTCAGGTGTATCATGATCTAGGTGTGAAAGTGGTAATTTTGGAACTAGTGATTTACTTGTTTATTTTGACATATTATTTTAAACTTCCAAATCATAATAAGGGATTTTGTCACCCTTGAAAACAAGACATTTTAATTTACTTTGGCCAGATCTTCCACTGCTGTTACACTGTGCAGAGCATACTGCTATCTTTAGTGGCTGTTTCCTCTTATTGCAATTTATGTCAATGCTAAATAAGAAAATCAGTGTGAGTGGACACTAGATTAACACCATAATGGTCACCCTAATGAATCTTTTGCACACAGTTAACAGAAAAAGAAAAAAAAGTTACCTTGATGATTACTAAAAAGGTGGTTTTTTCTGTTTGGAGTATTTTTTTTGTTTGTTGGCTTGTTTTTTTCTTGCTTGTTTGCTTGTGTAAGAAGACGGCTAGAGTTAAAAAATATTCTTATTTACAATATTATGTCTACATAAGATTTTTTCTGGTCAGAACATTGCCTTTTATTCCATTAACATTTCCTCAACTATTTTGTGATTCTGCTAAACATGCCACTATAAAAATGTTTTTCCCCAGAAGAAATGTGTCTTCTCATTCTGTTGTAGCTCCCAGATTACCTTGCTTTGGACATTTGACTATAATACACTTTTTCAGTTCCTCTGGAGCTTTTCTAATTTTATACTTAAAGCTGGAAAAGCAATGATTTCTTTTCCCTAGTAGTCTAGAGATTTTGTGTGGTGATTTGGTTTACTGGTTTGTTTCGGTTTTTGGTGGTTTTTTTTGGTTTGTTTTCTGTTTGGTTTTGGTTTTGTTTTTTGTTGTTGGTTTTGTTTGGTTTTCTTTTTTTGTTTGTTTGTTTTGTTTTGTTTTCAGTGAATAAATCTTACCTGCACTTATATAATTGTCAAACATTACTTGCTGTTATAATTATCTCATTTCTAATTCAGTGATCAATGAAAAATATTCTATTTCAAAATCCTGTAAGTTTTCCTACCCAGTGATATCCAACTGCATATTTTACTACTTCAATCAAAAAAAAAAAAAAAGGCTATACATCTCTACCATTGTGGAGGAAAACAAGCTTCAGTACAATTCTGATAAATGTTGAGATGTAGCTCTCTTTGAAGGGATGAGACACGCAGAGACATTTTTTTTCTGAGTGATTATTCTGCCCTTTTTGTGAACTGTGTTGGGTTTATCCTGGTCATCTAACAAGTCCAAACATGTAGCTAAACTTTGGATGCTTGGTCACAGCTTACCTGAACATCTTGCCTTGAAAAACTGACATAAATTGTGTGCCACTTCAGATTCTCACTACACATTTGACTTTGGACAAGCCAACTGTGCTTTAAAATATTGCTGAAAGTGTATCAAACATAAAGTATAAAAAACACTAACAGAACTCTTGCAAAGCAAGTCATTCTGACCTCCCTTAGGCTTAAGGGAAAAGAATAAGAACATGTAGAGGAGTTAGT
>JAWWLV010000001.1:70029888-70053493 GCA_035041135.1 Platyrinchus mystaceus
AGAAAGAAGGAACTACTTTGATTTGATTTAGATCTAAGTTATTTTTTGAGGCACATTATCTCAAGTAGAGTATCACTAAGTGAACAACACCTGTAGAGACTTGGGGTGACTTCTTCCCATTTTCTAGCTTTGAATGGAATTTCAACAAGAATGCTGACTGTTGGTAGCTGTTGCTAAGTATTCTGTTGGTCCTCGTTACCCTTCTGAAGTATGACGGATGTATCCCCATATGCTTTACAACAGAAGTCTAAGCTCTAATATTGAGTTCTGGATTCTAACCTGGGGAAAACAATACTGCAAAATTCATCATTGCTTGAGTTCCTATAGGTGTTTAATACCTATGTCATTCTAACATCATCTAACACCCTAAGATCAATGAGAACAAAAACTGTAGGAAGAGTTGAAAATGCCACTTGATTTTTGCACTCAATAAACTGATAAATGTGATGCAAAAACTGTGCTGCTTGAAGCTTGATTATTCCACTCTACACTGCAGTGTTCCTGTCTGACCATATTTATATATATAATACATAATATAATATTATCTGTCTTAATGATATATAATGTAATGCTGAACTGCTACTACTTTGGATTTTTTTTTCCCCGTTAGTAAATACATGATTTACTAAAAATTTCGGGGGAGTGAGGAAGGGGGGCGGGGGTGTTTGTGTTGTTTTATTTTTTAAGTAACAGACTTGTATAGAATCTCAAGTTTGACCTGGACATGAAAAAAATAGCGGTAAAACCATGTAAACCTTTAGAGTCGCAGAACCACTAAATTGTCTTTCTGGATAGGAGCAAATTTTAACACTAAACATTCTGATAGTGTTTGATTGTCAGAAGAGGGAGCTCTTGAACTGTGGCACAATGTTTCTAATAGATTCTAAGAAGTACACCTTTATTCCTTGCATAATTAAAATTTAATTCCCCAGTGCTTAAAATATTTTAAAGTAGCCCACTCAGTCAGAATGGTGTATCCAAGATGTTAAAGGCACCTTTTAAATACATATAAATATATTAAGAAAAGAGGTAAGAATGGCAAAACAACAAAACCTGAAACCAAAAATTAAAGCAAAAAATAGTTTGTAGCTCCTATTAAATAAAAATCACACAAATGCATACAAACAGCACACAACAAGATGCATATGCATGTCATTATGCATATGGTGATAGAAAGTATTCACATATTTGATTAAAAGTTTCTGCAAGGCATTTCTGAGAGAAGTTATTGCTTTTACATAATAATAATTAAAACCCAAAGCTTATGACATATTCTCTGTATGTTATTTATCTTCAGTCAATCAATAAATAAATTTTGCCACCTATTTAGATATAGACATAAATTGTTAACATAAATACATCTATTACACAAGCTGAATCTGATATTCTAGTGTCATTTCGCAGGAAGATTTTTAAAAGCCATGGGTAGATAGGACTTAAGTAAGTGTTACAGTTGTATGTAGGTCATACAGGATGAGATCTAGTTTACCTGTCCCAGACATCTAGGAGTTAGGCAGTGTAACGAGATCTATTAATGATTTACCCATCCTGACACAGGTTCCAAGAAAAGAAATTTTTTTTGGAACTTAATTCCTTTAATTCCTTAGACATCTATCTCTAAAACCTTCAATTTTAGACTGGTAAATTAGGCTGAATACAGTGCCTTTTTGTCACTAACTAGACAGGAACTCACCCTTATATTTTCCAAGCTATCCACAGAGGACTGCAGTACTAAGAAGGACACATTCCTCTGGCTGATGGAGACAGGTCTCAGGTCTAGGGCATATCAAATGACATCAAATGCCACAGTTACTGAATTGTACACCTGAATTTTGTTATCTGAATCATGAATAAAATGTCAACATAAATATATAGTGAGTTTTAAAGCAGGTGGTAACATACAACACACAAGAAGTTATTAAAAGCTTATCTGTTCAGGATTCTAGGCCATCCAATCTACTTCTGAAGTTTGCTCTTGCTTAGAGGAAGGAATTGGAGCATAGGACCTCCAGAGGTGCTTTCCAATCTAAATTATTTTGCATTTTTATCATTTTATAAAGACCTTGAGGGTTTATTCTGAACATGTAAAGTTACTTATAGCCTACCTAAACGCCTGCATGGCTTCTCTGATTTTTGCTAGCAGAAACAGGGAAAATTAGGGTTGGAAGAATATCTGCCCTGTATTTTTAAGTATTCTCAGATGAGAACATGGCAGATGGATATGTTTACTTATTTGTAAGTGCATGAGCACAGCAGGGATGGAGAAGGCTTGCTATAACAGCTAGCCACGTAATTCAAGTCACTATGTACTTCTGCAAGGATCTATTTACAGTATAGCTCTTGTGCCAGTGCCTGGACCAGGCACACTAACCTCTTTTCAAAGATGTTAGTAAAAGATTTAATTTATTGCTAGACTTGAAGTAGACATATCTTTTCTTGAAACAAAATGATTAAAAGGCCAATTTCCCAAAGGAAGAAAAATACTCTAAGGTTATATAATGAAGGAGTCTTTTAAGTTCAACAAGAAATGCTCTTGAGCAGGAAAACAACCAGTCAGCTAGATCCGGAATCTATGTCCAGTCTCCTGAATTATTGTGCCATTTGTGTTACATATTATGGCTTAAAATGTGACAATATATGCATTATTCTAATAGTGGATGATAAATAAATTTCAGGAGGAAATCCTTTAATGTAGTTAAATAATATATTCAAATAATTAACCTGCATAATGATAAAATGTGAATAGAATTAAGTCAGAAGTATATATTATCAAAAAGAATTTCCTCAATGAGGTGGCTACCTTGCAGCAAGCTATCTTGTAGTGGCTTTCTAAAAAAGAAGTAATTTCTTGTAAAATAGAACACATCTACCTAATCAGTTTTCTACTAGACTTCATAAGAATCAAAAAACCCTGACAGCTTTTGTTCCTGGAGCTACCAAACTTTGCACCAGATGTCACTCAGCTATTCATATGTGTCAAAATGACATGTATATATTGTTTATTATAATACAACATCACTGGATTAATTAAAGCACTGCTTACTAGTAAAACATTTTTAGCAATTAAAGCAATCTGAGAAAAGCAAAGAGCCGAGTTAGCAAATTTGAACAGCGATGTCTCCAGTGGCCATGAAACACAGCATGAGAACCACTATACTGAACTGCATTAACATTTTTTCTGACCTTTTTGTTTACCACTCTAATGCTATTTCATCTAGGATCTTCTTGGTGTTAGAAGGATGAATTAATTCTTCATTTATCAACCAGAAATTCTCTTCCTTGCAAATATCCCTTGAAAAGTTCAGAAATATCTTTTAATTTTAAGACTTAACTTTTGAGTCAACGTCAAATAAAACAACAAAAATTCAGAACAAATTTGTCTAGGAATACTTTTACAAAATATTAAGGCAAACATAAAATATTTTTATTAAAAACATTGAATTTTTCTTTCTCTAATAACAAAATAAGGAATGTAACTGTTAATGAAAATATGCCTGAATGTTACTTTGAATGTTTATATATTTTTGGCCATAGTGTTATCTTTTTAAACTGTTACACAACTGCTATTCTTCGAAATTCAAAGTGATTATTCATGACACTGGCTACTGTGAATAAGGAGGGACTGATTACAGATACTTTACATACGAACCTTTGATATGCAAGATTTCAGAATTATTCATGAATACAGAAGCATATCTGAAAGGAAAACTCCTCTTAAAATGTAAGCTGGTCTTTACTAAAATTTTATTTTTAGGTGAGGTGATTAAACTTATGTGCACTAGTTGTCTGATCCATTACTTGTTTGAAGTAGTAGAAGCCATAAGTAAAATAATCATAGCATATATTCTTGAAAAATAGTAGAAAAAAATAATAACAACATAATAAAAACGCCTTTCTTTATCTATTAGGGTGTTCCCTAGGGTAATACTCTTGGAAGGAAATTTGAATAATAATAAAGCCAGTCTTCCATCAAGATTTTAAGTTTAATGTCTGACATCAGTCATTTAGATGCTTTACTTAATCTCTGAGTATGTTTCTTGAGCTACCCTGGCAGTCAAGCATGTACTTTCCTTTTGGGTATTAAAAAAGCAAAGTGTCAAAAACTTGCCAGAAATAAGAGTAAAAACTGCTTTATATAGTAAGGTTATAGACCATGATAAGGCTTATTGAACTGGGATTTGTGCAGATTTAGGCGTCTTTTGCTAAATACTTTAAGGTCACATGGAAGCATAAAAGCGGTTTTACCCCTCTGATGTTTCTAACATTTTTATTTGCTTCATGTTAAACATCCATTTTGTTTTCTGAAAAGGTGTTTTTATAACCAAAGTCACAAATCAAGGTAATAACAATATATTTTTTTAATTTTTTTTTTTTTTTTTTTTTTTTTTAAAGTGCATAATAATAGTCTCCCTTTAACTTTGTGTTTTGGGTTGTAACATCAAATATTAGCAAGGATTTGTGGGCAAAGGGGGCAGGGAAGCGAGACCAGGACCAAGACCTAATAGGAGTCCACGGAATAGACAAGTAAAAGAAAACATGACTTGAGCAGGGAATACACAAAAGATAGACAAACAGTGAGTAGTGTGAGGGAAGTAGATGTGCACTACCAAACTTATGGAAAGGCAGAAGAGAGGATAATTCAATAATGAATTAAAAATAAATTAGAAAACTTCAGGCAAAGTCTGAAGGTCAAAGAGGAGAACTCGTATTATGATAAATATAAGTAAAATTGTAAAGAATATTAGAAATAGTATCTAAAGTTTAAAAAAAAAAATAATGTTCTTAATGTCCTTTTCCGGTTTATTTTCTCCAAAAGCTTTGGACTTAAGCGTAGAGCATATGAATTATGGTGGGGTGGAAGGGAAGGGGAAAGGTTTGCGGCCTTTAAATCTGTTCCCCACTTTTAACTCTGGTGAATAGATTCCTGTGATTTTGAGCAGGTGATCACACTGAGCAAAAGAAAACAGCACTTCAGGTCTAACATGGCAATTTTTGCTAAGAACCTACCCTATGAAGAGCACTGCTTTGGAGTGTTTAAGAACAAATTGATCTCAACAAAAGTGAGACTCACAGTATGAAGCCTGCTTTAGCTTTTGCTGTGGATGGTCAGACCATTTTCAGACTTTTATTAAGTCCAATGCCTTTACAAATTTTATTTTTTCACAGAGATTTATTATCTAGTAATTTGTTTTTATTAAGTATACAACCTGTCTCCTATAACAAGGTTAGGATGGTATAATGCCATAGGAGCCCTTGAACGTAAAGTAAGAGAGTTTTGAATCACCAGTGGCACTGTTCAAGGGAACTTGCTTAGTAAGTCTGTATATTTTTTCTTATATAATGAGGTAATTATACTAAACTAAACTCATATTTCTATGGTATTGCTTTCAAACCAGACAGATAGTCATAGGCTTGGAAAAAAAGTTGAGTTTAAATAATTTGTTCTTTTTTTCAATTGTATGCTGCCACTTTTTCAAGTTGGTTTCATTACTTCACAAGTTCACGAAAAAATATATGTTCTGGGCGTATTTTATAACTGTCTTTATATGCTACTGAGCAGAAAGTCATGTGTGAAAGAACTGATAATTAGTGACAAGCACTAAATTGCTTTATTTAAAGAAGCAATTTTTTTCAGCATTCTCCTGAGTAGTAGTAAGTGTCCTGTTTGTCTCCATACTATGATACTACTTCAAGTTGTTCTTTATTTGTCACATACACTAAGAAAGATTAAGTCTTGCCTCAGAATTGGTGCAAGCACTGTGCACAAAATCTAGAGCACAACAGGAAATTATGTCAGTGCATTTTGGTCAAATAAACTGACATCTTCACCAAAACCAATGCCTTCATTGGAATAATGTGGGAAATTCCAGTGGCATAAATACAATTTTTTTTCAGGTAATATGCAAGTTAGTACTCAATCTTTACAGACATTTCAACATTTTTTACTGTAATAATATGTACCACAGTTACACATACTGTTTAGCATTTTGAGTGTATTCTTGCAAGTAAAAGAGTCCTTCTTATGCTTTGCCATTTCTTCCCTTTTCATGTGTGTGTGTGTTTATAATAATATTTTAATCATGAAGAAGTTTGAATGTTTCAAGGAACTCTACAAAATCCCACACCTTAACTTCTCCCCTCTCCCCCCAAATACCAGCCCATTTTTATATTATTTTGCCTGCCTGTTTTCTCATACTCAAGAGAGGCAATTTTTTTTTTACTATAATTCACCACAATTATTGTTTTAAGGGGATGAAATAGTTTAGAAAAGGAAATAATTGTCACAAGTGAAAGAAAAGCAAGTTTTTGGATCCAAATTTTATTTAAATGCCAGCTAAATCTGTAACCACTCAGTTTTTATGATGTTGGGTTAAGTATGTTTAGAAGAAAGAATTCAGTTATTTGGGGAATGTTGTTGATAGAAACTTAGGCATAAGTATTGTTTTTTTATTATTTGTAGTAAATGTGGGCTTTTAAATATAGTTCTCTGGTCTTGCGTTCTCTGAATTCATCACTGATATTGCAATATTGAATTTTTAAATTTTTGCATTATACTTGTTAAAATACTTTGATATAAAATTATACCAAACACAGGGCCACAGCAGGAAGGGAAAAGTAGGTACAAGATAGAGTTAAACAGAAAGATTCAAATGCAATGCAACCCATAAGTACAAAGAAGTGTTAGGGTTATACTCACCTTCTGATAAATACTTAATTAAATAATTGTGAATTAAGTGCCTTCTTTCTTGTGATCACTAATCATTCTAAATTCTGGAATTCACCTTGAGGCCAGTTTGGGGTCAGGCGAGAAGACATTTTGAAGACAGGACAGTGAGAGCAAACATATGCAAATAACTAAACCTCAGATGTGGTGAGAACAAGAGGCAAAGAACCTTCTTGATAGTATACCTTCATTTGTGACTTAGGAGACAGCAAGCCAAATGTCTTTATGACAACTTCAAAAAAATTAAAATCCACTGGCAAGCAACAAAAAGGTCTATTTGTTTGGCTTATTTTGTTCTGTTTTTCTAATCAGGACATAAGTAACGGTGCAGATGGTATGTTCTAGAACTTTTTTTAGGTGTGTCTCACTGGTGGTACTCAATCTTCTGTAATCATGCTGAGAGTTTTTCTCTCATGAGGAGTCAGTTCAGACATAAACTTATGCTTCCAGTATCTGGTTCAAATAAACAAATCTGAAGATATCTGACACTACTTATATAGTTATACACATATGAGTGTGTAGTTATGTATATATAACTATATATATGTATACTATATGTATATAGTCAAATACTTCTGCATAAGGGACCGTCTTGAAGGCTGATAACACCAGTCTGAAACTACTTACTCAAGTAACCCCATAAACATTGCTAACATTAATAGCATCATAAATGATTTTATTTAAGTGATCGTAGAAGCAAAGTGAAAAAAAAAATAGTTAAATAACACAGTGATCTTGAAGTGGCTGAATTGGAGCTGCAACAAAAAAAACCAAAACAAACCCACAAAGAAAACAAAGAAAACCCCACAAACCAACGTAAAAAGAAACAAATAAACAAAACCCCAAACAAGCAAGCAAACAAACAAACAAACACAAATAAACCAACCCTGAAACTCCGCAAGACCAGTCTAAAGAGTTTATTCCGTCTCATCTGAAGCTGTAAAATTATTTTTATATATTTAGTCCAGTAGAATTTTTATTTGTGATACCTATTTACCTTAAAGCTGTCTGTTTAAAAATGTTGGAAAATCTTTGGAGTAGCAATTAAATAAAGACCCACCAAGAAAATGGTAATCATAACAAAATGTTTAAAGTAGAAAGATGTGCCTTAAATTTTATTGAGCAAAAGGAAAACGTTTCATTTGTCTGTAATGTCAAGGAGTAGATATTTACTGAGCCAGCCTATTAATTATGTTTACCAATAGATCGTTTATGCAGCTGAAGAAATGGCCAGCTGTAATTGGTCCCCTACCTCAGGGGAGTCAGGGACAAATCTTGTTAGACTGGAGTGACACAAATCTGGATCCCAACCAGCTGGAGCAGACTTTCTTCTTCCAATATGCCCATATTTCCCTGCTGAGAAGCCTTCTGCCAAAATAGGCCACTGTCAAAGTTTTAAATGTGGCTTGTCCATCACCATCAGGAAACAACATTTTATTCTGCAACAGGTTTGTAATGAAAAATTTGTTATTTATCTGCTTTCATCTTTAATGAAGAATGATATGCATAATCATTTAAAATCAAATTGGATTCTAATTAGTTTGTTTCTTATAATACCTTCTTGCATATGTTAGACATCTACCTAAAAGAGAAACTTCATGCCAGGTTCTGTAAAGGAAAAACTATGCATTTTTTTATGAATAAAATGTTTATGTCAATAGAAAAATGTTATTAAAATATAAACAAAGAAAAATCATATAGTAGCGAGAAATATAATAAATTAAATGTTATTTTTCACCAAAAAATAATCCAATTTGTAACTACTTAAAGATATTTTTTCTATATCATTTTCTATTTAGAAATTTATTTGCTCCAAGTTATTCCTATTTCTAGGTGTCCTCGTGTCCGTGTGGCTGGATTAATGGAATTACTTTATCATCAGTTTCTCCTATGATCATGACATAAAAAAAAAAAAATGGAAGCTGTAGCACAATGTCTTACTTATTTTCATTTTAATGAGAATATTATGTAAAAACTAAAGCTTCCCACACATAGAGCTAATGAGCATTCATACATCCTTTATTAGACACCAGAACAAGATAAATTTTGTGATTTTTTTGACAGAAGTGAATTTCTCTTCCCAAATTATAAACAATTTTGTTATTGTTACCTTCGTTCCTTTAAAATTCTTTATGGTGTGACTTATATTGCAGTTCACAATGCTGTAGATGGTATTTTGACTTACTCGGTCTCTTTTCTTATCTTCATTTGTTTATTCTTTCCTTCAGTTTGTAGCTCTTTCTTTTAAACACACAGGATTTTGGTTTGTTTTGTGGGTTTTTTTTCCCATGAGAATGTTTAATTTCTTTTAAATCTGTAGATGGCTGAAATAAACTGCCTGATCAATATGTTCTGTTTCTGCAATATTTATGGTAAAGGATAAAGGGAAATACTTTATTAGGATAGTTTCCTCTTGCAATGCTTCTCCACTGCTAGGACACAGCATTTGCTATGTACTACATGTCACTTGAAAGCTCCAGATCTTATCCATCCCCTAAATGCATTCCTAATGTCACAAGAAAATTGTGGTAAGCATGTCTGCAAGAACTGGTATTTAATCTAACATTTAGTAAATAAGCAGGATGAGTGGAGAATGGAGAATGATTTCTAGCTTAAGAAGGATTTCTAGTTTAAGATTTCAATTCTAACAGATAAACACTTTCTCTCTTTCACACGCCCATCCACACACCCCCACCTCACCCCCTGTGCCTCTCCAGTCCATTTGTTCTAGGTTGGGCCTCACTCTTACCACTAAGTACAACTGAATCCAGGTCTCAACATACAGCTTTTCCACCTTGGGCTTCATCTTCAGGGTGGAGTAGAAAATCCAGGTATAGGGTTTACAAGACAAGGGGTGATTGTCTTCACTCCTTATTGCTTTCTGAATTAGGCTGTTGCTGTAAGCCTTGGAATTTACCAAGTTCCCAGGGCAACTTCTTTGTCTAAGGCAAATTAACAGTTGTTACTGGGACTCTTATCACCCCTTAGTCTCCATCTTCAAATCTGTGACAAGTCTGTGAAGCTGACAACAGTTACATAACAAGGTTCACTTCTTGATTTGCAAGCAGACACAGGATTAATCTAGTCAGCTCAAACTGTGCCGTTTTGTGTAGTCCAGGCCTTGTTTGTCTCACTGGTGCTTTCATTTGTGCATCAGCCTATGATGATATGTACACTCTTGCATTGTTCTGCCACGCACATCTTTCTAAATTTCCCAACCTTCCTCCATTGTAACCTATTGGCCTACACTAGAGAACGGAAAAGATTATGTGGACACAATCTAGAGCCTAAGTCTGCTCCTGTTCCAAAACATCTTCCATCTTTATGTTTGGAGAACCCCACATAGAGACATATTTTCCACTATATGATGACTTTTCCAGTCTTCAATATGGTTGGATTTACTGTATGTTCATTCTGACTGGCTTTGCAACCTCTTCTGATTTTTGTTTGTAAGTTTTTTGTGAAAGAGAATGCTTTTTTATTTGAGCATTTAGACAAATGCCAAGTGTGCAGCTGTGATTCATTTAATTACATACATGTATTTCAGGTGGAAAAATGTATTACACAGATGGAACATCAGCTCTTGAATATAGAACACTTAAGAAGGATAGTTAACTAGCAAATGATAAGGTGTTTGTTTTGTGCTTGTTTCGCTCTTTCACACAAACCTCTTGTCAAGTAAAGGCAAACATACTTGACAACAAGAGCTTCATAACAAATTCTGTCAATAGAAACAGGAACAAATTAAATAATCAAATTGTATGTGAAAAGTGTTTTTCCAGCTGTACCTAATCCATAATGATACTGACTTCACAAATAGTAAACAGAGATCCAGATTATAGGTCTAAATAAATAAATATTTAGTATACCACTTTAACTTGTATAGAAAATCTATTTTTTAATTTATAGTATATGTGTGTGTGTGTGTCCATTTTAAAATAATTTTATTGCATTAACAAAATTACAGATGTAAATTTATACGTGAAAGTAAGATTTCAGAACTTTAAGGACAGCCTGAAAAACACAATAATGGACACATCAAGCAACTTTGTAACTTTTAAAGAAAGGTTTGGTAACCTTAAAGCTGTCACAGACTAAATTAATTAATTGGATTCCAGATAAATATCAATGGTAATGAAAAATATTTCTGGAATTCATAGATCATAGAATCAATCAAGTTTGAAAAGAACCCAGAACCTCCTTCTCAAAGTGTGGTGGACACTGAAATGAAACAGTTGTGCAGGGCTTTGTGCAGCACCTTTACTTCAACGAACAATCAAAAGCCTAGGAAAGATAGAGTCAAAGGCTGAAGAAATTCCTCAAAATCCGTATCTGTTTTTCTTAACATATAATTTTGCTCAGAGTTATAGTTGAGTAGTGTCCCAAATATCTTTCATTTAAAAAAAAAAAATGTTTCTAGTTTTCTAAACAGAATCACAGGATTACAGAATTGGTAAGTTAAGAAGGGATACCAGTGGGTCATCTGGTCCAACCTCTCTGCACAAGCAGGATTATCCTAGAGCACATTGTGCAGGATTACATCCAGATGGTTCTTGAGAAACTCCAGTGAAGGGACAATCCACAACCTCTCTCGGCGATCTTTTCCATTGTGTGGTCACCTGCACAGTACAGTTCTTCCTCATATGCAGGTGGAATTGCCTCTGCATCAGTTTCTGCCCATTGCCTCTTGTCCTACTTCTTGGCACCACTAAGAAGAGCCTGTCTCCATCCTCTTGGCATTTTCCCTTTAGATAGTTGTATATATTGATAAAGTCCTCTCTCAGTTGTCTCTTCTCAAGGCTGAACAGGCCCATCTTCCTCAGCTCTTCCTCGTAAGAGAGATGGTCCGGTCTCTTAATCATCTTTGTAGCCCTTCACCAGACCTGTTTCAGGAGCTCCACGTCTCTCTTGTACTGAGAAAAGCTCCTCTTTAACAGAGGTTAAGGACATGCCAGTGACTGCTGTAAAATTCAAGAAAGAAAAATAGAGAGGTTATAAAGAATTACTTAATTTCTGAAATGGAGGTGTAATGAAGAATGACCTCTATGAGAGTTGGCAGAAAATGAAGGAAGGATGACATAAATACTTAAATAGAAATATAAATTATACAGAGTAATATAATGAGGAAAACAACTCTTTTGTACCCATCTTTGTGGCTGTCTTATATTTTGCTGCTCTTGTATATGTAGTTTCTTTTTTATCACTTATATCTGTTGTTGGTTGCTGTGTTCAGTTTAGTAAGAGATTTGTTTCACTATATAACTCATTAATATCATAGTGTGACAAGTGATTTACTATGCTTTCAGGAAGATGGGGAAATCAAGGTATGTTCACTAGCTCAAAACATATGTTTTACTTAAAGGAAACATTTTATGGCACTGTAAATATTTTGCTTGTTTATTTTTTACCTTAAATTGTACATTAAATCCTAAGACAAATCCTGTAACTTGTTATTTGTACAGAATAAGGTAAATACCTTCTGCTCGGCATTATAGGAGCCAGCATCCCATTTTTCTCATCTGTATCTGTTAAAAGAACAGGTGCAAGGCATTTGTATACCAATAAGGCTCCCATGATACCTTCAGTTTGAATGTATGAATTGATGGAAGCTTTCCTGAGTTGCAAACAGCTTTTTGTCTAATGTGCTTTGGCAGGGAGCTAGCATCGTGTCATGTAGCTGGGCCACATCATATTATTCTGTACAATGTAGTATTTTAGAAAAAAATTTGCTCATGTTAAATCTTACAATTTTTCTGAAACTAGACAATGCTATGAGCAAAATCTCAGTATTGGCCCTTAAACATACCATGTTCCCTAAGTACTTCTCGATGCAGTGCAGCTGTACAACCGTGATTGAGAAGGGCTGCATGAGAAGGAGCTGAAGCAAACCTGTCTAGCACCTTGCCTGCTTTGTGTGGGAACAGCATCTCCAAGCATGCATTTACTCTAAGTCCTAGCTGAAAGTGGGTTGCCTTCCAGGTCCTGGCCCCCAGGCATCGACTTCCACATAGCCTTAGGGTTGCTGGGTCACTGACAACTCGCCTGGGTATCAGACATCCTGGACACTATCCCTATCCCAGCCCTTCTCTCTTGGTTGGATACTGCGAGACTATGCCTCTTGATGAGCTTCTCCTCTGCTGGCTTCTCTCACTCTCAGCTCCCAGCTTCCTACCTGACATCTAAGGTCATGAGCAAGCTCTGTGTTTTTAAAACTGGAAACAAAAATGTTTCAAAATGTTTGGTCTGTGATCTAAGATCAAAGCTGAAGGTTAGAACTGATAAATAACATAATGATTTTTTACTTCCATGAGGCAAAACTCTGTAGTAATAATTTCATTTTTAACTTATGAGAAAAGTAGTTTTTAATTAGAAAACACTGATGCAGAACCACTCAAGTAATATCCCAAAATAACTTTATCTTGCTACATTAAGTAAGCCAGTTTGTTCACTGAATAGTGAAGAACAAAGATGACTGAAAATGATGTACTGGTTCCTAATCCTGTGGAGACATATTTTTAATAGTTTACTTAAATTTGTCCATGTTGTGGTTTAACCCCAGATGGCAATGAAGCACCACACAGATGCTCATTTACTCCAGGGTGGGATGCAGGAGAGAATCAGAACCATAAAAGAAAGCTTCTTTGTTGAGAAAAAGACAGTTTAATAGGTGAAACAAGACCCACACACACACACAGAGTAAAACAAGGAATTCATTCATCACTTCCCATGAGTGAGTAGGTATTCAGCCATCCCAAAAAAAAGCTGGACACCGTCATACATAATGGTTACTTGGAAAGGCAAATGTCATCACTCTGAATGTCCCCCTCTTCATTCTTTCCCCCCCAGGTTTATATACTGAGCATGACACCATATAGTTTGGGATATCCCTTTGGTCAGTTGGGGTCAGCTGTCTTGGCTGTGTCCCCCTCCTCAGTTTGTGTGCTCTCCCAGCCTCCTCGCTGGTGGGGTGGGATGAGAGACAGAAAAGGCCTTGACTCTGTAAACACTGCTCAGCAATAATGAAAACATTCTTGTGTTATCAACACTGTTTTCATCACAAATCCAAAACATAAACCCATACCGGCTATTGTAAAGAAAATTATACCAGTAAAACCAGCCCAGTCCATTAGTTATAAGGGGTATATGTGATACTAAGGAGTTACATAAAGTAAAAGTCCCGGTTATACTCATATCCCGTATCTGAAAAATGCCAGATTATGTATCAGAAATTCATATGTTGTATTAATAGCTGAGCACTATGTTAAACAATAGACAATAAAGTTAAAATGTCTTTTGATATTATCAGCTCAAGAAGGAATTTAGGAATTCTTAATGCATTAGCCATTGTCTTCTCTACATTCTGAATACTGCTTGTTTAATTGTTCATAAAAACTTCTGGGAGTTCCCAAGTTAAGAAAGAGTGGAAATAAAATGGGGACAAGAGAATCATGTTGGGCAGACAGAACATATGATATTTTAAAGCTGATAAAATGGTCCAAATAATAAAGTATGTCCAAATAATAAAGTATGTCCAATTAGTATTGCTTCCTGGGGATGGGGGGGGGGAAGGTGTTCTGATACTGACCTTGTTAATTAAAAAATAAAAATAAAACTTGACACTTAAGCATACCTGTAGATAATGAATTAATAATAAATATATCTTGTTACACTAACATACTGTCATTTTTCACTGGATTAACACTGCCATTAACAAAAATAATTATTCTGGTGAAATAAACTTCTGTTAAACTGTGGAAACATTTTCACACAACAATTTGACTTCAAAAAAGAAAGTAACAAATGCATGAAATCAATGCAGTGCTCACAGTGCAACTTAAATATGTAGCTCAGACACCAAAGAACTCTTCTGGAAAAGAAACACTATTTTTTTTTTCTGAAAAATTACTTTTTGAGATCTATTTAAATAAGTATTTTTTTATTTGTGTTTCAAAGAAAGTATTGTGCATTTGCATGATATTTATGTTTAAAATGAAAATATCTTGCAAATACAGAATGCAGTTCTGGACATAGGAACATATATCGGTATGGCCCACATAACTTCAGTTGTCCAAGAACAAAGTGTGTAAGTCTTATAAGATGTTGAATACTGCTTTAAGAACTGACTTTGAAAATCTCACAGGTATGATAATAAATTGCAAATCAGTGGAGGACAGAGAAATTAAAGGCAATATGACTGTATTGACTTGATGAGGTTATACAACTGATATTGCTTTGGAGTTAATGAAAAAGAAAACTCAGCAGCTCCTTCAGAAATTATTAAAAGACATTAAAGTAATATGTTGCTATATTGTTATCCAAAAGATCTAGAAGTCCATCTGTAAAATAACCTCAGTAATTTATTATCTGAAATAATAGTAATGAAACAGAAGAATCTGAAAGCTGGATTCTGCACCTGGGACAGAGTAATGCTGGGCACAAGTATATACTGCAAGGAGAGTGGCTGGAGACCACCCTGCAGAGAGGGATCTGGGGGTGCTGTTCAACAGCAGGCACAATGGAAGTCAGAAATGTGCCTGGAAGCCATGAGAGCAAACTGCATCCTGCAGTGCATCAGACACAGCATGATTAGCTGCCCAAAAAAGATGATTAACCCACTGTATTAAGTGCTGGTGCAGCCTCATCTGGAGTATTGTGTGGAGTTCTGGGCCCCACAATTTAAGATATGAACATATTTGGATGCATCCAGAGGAGGGCAAGAAAGCTGGTGAAAGGGCTGGAGAAAGAATGTCCAGTGAAGAGAACACGAGCACCCTGGGATTTTCTAGTTTGGAGAAAAGAAGGCTGAAGAGTGATGTCATTGCTCTCTGCAGCTTCCAAAGGACATGGAGAGGGAGGTGTTGATCTCTTCTCCTTGGTATTAAGTGATAGGATGCATGGGAATTGTTCAAAGCTGCATCGGGGAGGTTCAGACTTGGAATTAGGAAACATTTTTTTTACCAAGAGGATGGTCAAACACCAGAACTGGCCTTCTGGAGAGGTTTTCGATGCCCCAAGTCTGTCAGTGCTTAAGAGGCATTTGGACAATTTGCTTTAGTTTTTGGTCAGCCCTGAATTTGTCAGGCAGTTGGTACCAGAATTAAGAAAAACTTTATGACTGAGGAAGGATAATATGCTGATAAATGAGTGTATTAATGTTTCAGCTTCATATTATTGGTCTAAATTCATTATTGTTATTAACAATTTTTTTTCCTCATGGTAGATGAGGAAAGACCTTAAACTAAGAATTTTTAGCCACTAGAAATTTTAACATATATACTTGTATTTCCTAAAATACTTAGCTCATCTAAAAGCTGCTAAGTTTAGAAAGATAGAGCATAAACAGGATTAATGGGAGCCAAAGAGAACTGATTGATGTATCTTTCTTCTGTTTCTCTTTTCCCCCAGAATGGATGATCTTTGAATGAAACAGCTGCATCTCAGATCTTTCTCACATCTCTTTTGTAGTTTTCAGATCTTCCACAACTTCAGATGCTTTAGTGATTCAGAGATCACTTAAACTCTCTCTAGGATTTCTTTTTTTCCTTTGGGGAAAGTAGATTGTTGCGAGCAGCTGTTGTGGTTTAACCCTGGTATGCACATAAGCCCCACACAGCCCCTTGCTCGGGGGCAGATAGAATCAAAAGGGGAAAAGTGAGAAAACTAATGAGTTGAGATATAGACAGTTTTATAGGAAAAACAAAAGCTGCACACAGGCAAAGCAAAATAAGGAATTCATTCACTAATGCCCATGTGTAGGCAGGTATTTAGTCATATGCAGGAAAGCAGTTCTTCAAATAACCACAGAAGAGTTAGTTTGGAAGATAAATGCTGCAGCTCCAGACATCCTAACTTTTACTGCCAAACATGATGACACATGATATGTAACATTCCTTTTGCTCAGTTGGGATCAGCTGCCCCAGCTGTGTCCCCTCCCACAGTCTTGCACACCTTCAGCTTCCTCACTGGTGGGCTGGAGCTAGAGGCAGAAAAGGCCTTGACACTGTGTAAGCACTGCTCAACAAAACCTGAAACATCCCTGGATTATCAACACTGTTTTCATCATAAATCAAAAACACAGCCCCATGCTAGCTACTATTCCATCCAAAACCAGTATTGCTGCATAATTAGTCAGAAAGATGAATGGTATCCAGACCACGCCAACTAGAAAGGTGTTTCTGTAGAAACAGATATGCTCAAACTTCATGAAGGTTAAAAGCAAAGTGTTCCAGTGTTTCACCAACCTAATTGCAATTTTTTTTTCTTTTTCTTCATTCTCAGGGATTGCAATTCTGTAACTCTTCATGTTTAAAAAGCACAAAATACCATTAAGAATGTTATTAAAGTCATTCGGTGTGGTATGAAATGCCATTTTTAGTGTATAGGTGACAATCCAGTAAGTGCATCTTATCTACCCCATTCATTGTAGCTCTGATATTATTAAAGGAGACAGGACATGCAAGACAGATGTTTCAAATAACTTTCCCCTTGGATAAAGCTGAAAGGAGTATATGCCAGTTATTCCAGATTTCTTTTTGTATCAAGGCTTTCTGGTTTTCTTGTCTAGGAGGCCTTGAACACAGAGATGTATTCATGTTAAAGAAAGGAAAGTGGTTTATTCTGTACTGCTCTGTTACTACTGCAATACAATAATGAATATCTCTTGTTTGATTACTTATGTCACATTGATCAGATCACCTATGGTTTAACAGGCCTATCTAGGTTACTGATTAGACTAATTGTGTCCATCACTGTCTCAGCTGATACTGTCATTTAGGGTTAAAGTTATAAAACTGTTAATACAAAAAAGTTAGCATACAAACCCTTTAGATTAATTCTGATTTTGATATGTTGGAAAAAGTAAAATCATCATTAATGATTAATCAAAATTGTTAAAATTTATGTTAAGTCTGGAATTTACCATGAATGCTTCACAGAAGTATGGTAATAGAGCAGCAAAATGAGACTAGTCAGATAGTCTGACAAGTGCTCTTTAACTTAAATATATAAGCAAAAATACCTTTGAAAATGTGTACTGTAGTCTTTTTTTCCCCCCCCAAAAAAAATCAGGTTGGGTTTATAGGATCAAAGGGCAATTCAGGCATGAAGGTACTTCAGGAAGCCTCTAGTCCAACTTCCCAGTCAAAGCACGAGAAGCTATAAGCGTAAGCCAGGTCGCTCAGCACTCTGTCCAGGTGTTTTGAAAGTTTCCAAAGTCAGAGACAATGCAGTACCCTTGGGCAACTTGCTCTGCTGACCAGGAGTCCTCATGGGGAAAAAGTTTCTCTCTACACACAGAAAGTGCTCTGTTTCACATTGTGCCTGCTGACTCTTATCCTCCCCGCAATGCTGCTTGACTTAGTGGTGACTCAGCAGTGCTAAGTTACCTGCTGGACTTGATATCAGAGGTTTTTTCCAACCTAACTGATTCTATGATTCTGAAGGACCTGGCTATGTCTCCTTTCTGACTTTCCCACAGGCAAAGATATGCTTCTGTTAGGAACCCCACAGGCATCTCTTCTAAGGCTAAACAAACCCTGGTCCCAAAGGCTCGTCTCAAAAGGCAAGTGGTCCAGTCCTGACCACTGTGGTGGCTTATCTCTCTCTTTCCTGTACAGGACACGCTAATTAGATGCTGTGTGATCAGTTCTGAGTAAAGGCATGAATAATCAGCTCCCTGGCCCAGCTGACTGTGCTTCCATTAATGCTGCTGGCTGCCTTTGCTGTCAGGGCACACTGCTGGCTCATGTTCAGCTCGCTGTCCCCCAGGGTCTTTTTGCCAGAGCTGCTCCTTAGTCTTTCAGTGCCCAGTCTATCAATGCCACAGTCTTCCTTACTTGAAATAGGACTTTGCATTTTGCCTTGTTGAAATTCATGAGGGTTCTCTCAGACCATTTCTCCTGACTGTCAAGGTCCCTCTGGATGTCAGTCTCCGCATGACCTTCAGTATATATCCCTACACAAACTTAGCATCATCTTCATAAAAATGAATCAAAGTTTTTAGATTGTAATAGTCTTGATTACAGAATGAAAATATTTAGGGGTGAAAAAAGGCAGCTAAAATACTAAAAATAGTTAATAAATTCCAATTCCAAAAATTATTCATTGACTTGCATTCTGCATAATATCATGCTGTCAGGCTGTTGCATTATCTATTGTGATCGGTAAATTAATTTGAAATGAAATTGAAGAAATAGGATTATACAGCATAGAAAATTCTGCACATTTTATGCATCAGATTGCTTTGCAAATGCATTCCTTACAGTCTCCCTTTAGGCAGCTGGAGTTGATAATATTCCTACTAACAGATGCTCTAGGCATAAAGAGACAGGAGGTAGACTTATACACACACTGCTCAGAAACAGAAAGTCTTTAATGTGATGCAACCTCCTGTAACATAGTTTTCCATAACCAGAAATAAATGTGAAACAGAATGACTAGATCTGCAATGCCCTAGCTTCTAGTTTAGTGGTGATAAGAGGCACATCTTACTTTCTTTCCTTAAAGCCTTTGTAGCTTTCATGAAAAATTAAATGCTTTAGTAGAAAGGGATTTGTAGTAGACATGTGCCAAGGACTCAAACTAAATTTGAAGATTGCAAATATAAGTGTTTAAGACTGTGAGTACTCAGTTATTCACTCAGAAGAAGATCTTCCGGTACAAACAAACAACCACAAACAAAGAAGCAAAACCAAAATGAAAAAAAAGAACCTCTCCCCCCCTCACAAACATGAAAGTTACCTCCATTCACTAGGCTACACTAAGAATTTCAGTTTTGGACTTGGGAATCAGAGGTGAGAACTAGACTCCTGCTGACAGTATCTAATGCCCTAGTAGAGGTTTGACTTCCTCACTAGGTATGACAAAGATTTCCTCACAAAGATTATTACCAAAAAAGTGTTTAAGCTGTCATAAATCTATCATTAAAACAACTCTATTTTGCTGGGAAAAGAGTGAAGAGCAAATGACTCAATGATTGTCTTTGTAAAGTAAATTTTAATATCTCGGAAAGATATCTTCCTTTTTCCTCTACCCTGCTACTATTCATTTATAGAAGATAGTAAAAACTGTAGGTCCTATACCATTGTCTTTACAAAATTATCATTACTTGTGTCTGGTCTTTAGGTCTAAGATAAAGACACTGATGCTGGGAAGGTAACGTGGTCACAGTGTTTGTTCAGACTGTCAACAAGTGTTCAATCAGTGCTTAGTAGGGTGTGAATATCCTGCTATTAAAAATAGGCTTTTACTGGTAGCTGCTGTCACAGAGACCTTAAGAGGTCATGAACAGTTAATAAGTTTTTGCCAATATACATCCCAAATTTGGTTTTTAATAAATGACAATCATAATAAAACTTCTGCAGAGAGCATGAAGAATGACTTAACCTCTTAATATCAAAGTATACTCACTGATTTGTTTTGAAAATAACCTTCCACTTAGAGACATTTGAGGTCAACACCATATCTATTTCTAATCAGAATGCTTAGAAGAAGGAAAGGACCTTACTTTGTCTTGTCAACGGCAAAGTGATACAGTTATATATTCAAGGAGAAAGATAATATTTTCCATATTATAAACAGGACATATCAATGAAACCTGAAAATCTGGGATAAGAAAGAAGATACTATTGTTTTTCCTATCTCCTCCTGAGCTGTTTGTTGTAAAGGAAGGAAACAGTAGACTTTGTTTTAAAGGCTTGATTTGGTTTGTAGAGTAAAATTCAATTAGAATTCCAGTTTATATTCAAATTATTTCAATGGGCAGCTTTTCATATTGAGTTCATTCCTTTTCTATAGAAATATATTTTATTGTATGCATTCTTTTATCTTTTTAATGTAAATTCAAACATCTCATTTTTGTCACTGATTGTCAAGTTATCATAGGGCTGTAAGGGCTGATTCTAAGGTAGTAAGTGTCAAATCATAAGTAATCCTTCTCCACTGTTGCACAACCCATTATACAGAGTTTTTCACTGTGAAGCTATTTTACCTATTTTGAAAATATGTTTCATCTTTCAAAATCAAAACAGTGTTATTTCTAACATTGTGAATCTTCTCTGTATTCTCACTTTCTTGTCAAACAGTCACATTCAGCGTAAAGATTTGGAATAAAGTTTCACAAATTTTTTCAGCAATATACTTTCCAGGCTTGTACTATGGTAGAAAAGAAAGAAATGCCAAAAGTTTGACAAGGTATTAATAATCCATTTCCTTTTAAAAGGTTAACCTTTTGGCTTGCTGCCTTCTAATACAGCCACTTCAGAGGCACATCACATACTTAAGAAACAGTGTGATTGCTTAAATTAATATCAATAATGACCATTAACTTCACCTGATGTAAGTCCTTTTGCTTTGTTATGTCATTTGCAGGGCAAATTAAGAGGGAGCACAAATTAGATTTCTTCTTAATTCAATCTAACTGGAAAAAGTGGAAAAAATATGAAGAAAAAACCCCATCATTGCATAAAAGTAGAAGCATATAAGGCATTAATTTTGGTAAGCCCATAACTAAAGAGCTTCTGACTTATGTTACATATGCCTTGCAAGTAAAATTTATACTTCAGTAGCTAGAATCATAGCATATGTGGTTTCATCTCAGAGTAATGCAAGCTGTTTTGCTGATCATAATTTATCTGATAGAAGGCAAATGCTAGTAAAGACTGAGTGGCTATGTCCATGACCAGTTGTAAAATAAAATGTATTAAGAAAACCCAAGCTGTGCTGTATTTTTAAGATATTGCATTACATTTGCAGACTCTTTAAATCTGAGACCAATGTCTCTCTGAGCAATTGTGTCCTTAGTAATGATATTGCGTAGATTATTGTAGATATTCCAGAAGGCAGGTTTGCAAAATTTTTTCTATAGGCAAAAATTTTAATATGTTCCCTCATGAAAAAAAAATAACAATAAGAAAAAAGAAGTCAAATAATAATAAAATCTAAAATATGCCCTGTGGGTGAAGGTGTAGCTTTAGTAAAGACCATGGTACAATTCAGCTATTTGTACAGTTGGGAAAGAAAATGTTACCCGTATTAATCCAGCCTCTCAGGATACTGGAGGTAAGAGGTAGGAATAATGTCTAGACCAACCATTTGTAAATGCAGAATTATTATCTCATAATATGTATGATATATTTTCCAGTAATTTTGCTAGAGTTGCTTTAAATTACACACAAAATTTTCCATTTCTCTCCATAAAATATTTCTCAGCTTCCCTGGAAGCTTATACTGCTCTCACAAGAAAATAAATCAGGAGGCAAGGAAGCTGCTGATCAAAAAAGCAAGTCCACTGCAGGCACAGTTCTGACCTGGCTGGGACACTTGACCTCATCCTGGACCCTGACTGCAGGGCACCATGAGGTTGCTGTGGCCCACCCTTCAAGATTCCCTTCCTGTGACACCAGACTTAGGAGGCAGGGCTGCCTGGCTGTCACACTGATAAAAAGTAAAGACTGAGTACCCATCAGGATTTAGGAACTGGAAGCTCTTACAGGACTATCAATGCAGACATGTCAGGTTCTTTTCACAAGACACTCCTAGGCTTACAAATGTTGAAGGGGTCTGGATTATCCACAAATGTTGAAGGGGTCTTGGCGGTCAGTATGCCAGAGGGAAAATCTCCTCAAGACCAATCAGTCTTTGTGAGACACGATCTCGAGTTTTGCTCTAGGACTCTTCCACAACCTTTGGTTCTTATGTCTTCACGTCTTAAATTTGCATTGTGTTTACTTCACATTTAAAGGTGCTAAAATACTAATTGCATAACAGTACTGATTTAATCAAACTGTCAGCTGCTTACTTTCCAAAGTGCAGAGTGGTGACTCTGTGATTATATTCGCAATCGATGAAGCACTTGGTTTTAATTCCTTTTTACCACCTACATGACAGAACATCATTCACAATTTTCTTTATTATCGCTGCCTTTTTAAAGGGGCTACAGTCCTTTCATGTTTTACAGTTTTATGAAATTGCTTTAAAAGCTTGAGTTTATTATGAAAGAAATAATTTAATAGAAATAAAAAGTGCAGTAGTGTGGGAATTGACCAATGCCCATTCAATCGCCACACGGTAGCTGTGTAACAAAGAAAGTTCTTAGAAATCTGTGGATATGAACCAACTACACATAATTTTCTAAGGGATTTTAAATTAAGCATATCTCCAGTACTGACTTTTAAATAATAGAACTCACTACTCTCTTCAAAACTTGCACTCACATGATATGTAGTTAGTACTTGAGGATTAGTCTACAACCAACCATGGCTCTGTCCTCAAAAAAACCCCAAACCTGAATGTCAATGAAATTACAGTTTTCCAGTGATGAATTACATAAGGAATTTTGGTGTAGGTTTGGTTGTTTGTTTGGTTTTTATTTATTTATTTATTTCCTGTCCAAAGATAAAATATCACCTTAAAGAGCACAACACTTCTCTTAATCTTCTCTGTAGGTTGTGTATTTCACTTTATAAAATGTGTGGGTAAAAAGAAGTCATAAGAGAAGGCACTTAAAACGTCCACCATATGTCTCCCTTTCCAGATTATGTAGAAAAAATATCTATCTTCTTGTGCTTAGCCACCTGAGTCTTGTACATTGGCACTTCAACAGGGTTGTCTCCAAAAGTCAGTGCTGTGGCCTTGAAACTACCCTGCTAAGAAAGGCCAGACTCCTGGGTTCCCTGATTTGTGAGCCTTCACTTCATGGTAGTAGTTTAAAAAAGTGAGAGAGAAGAGTGGTATCCTGAAATTTCAGGTAGCTGGGAGTTTAGGAAAAAGGCCATAAACTGGTGGTTTACCCCCACGGTTTGGAGGTGCACCAGCTTCTGGATCCTTATCCCATGTTTTGGAGCCATTTCTGACGGCTGAAGGGATGGGGGAGGGGGACTCCAT
>JAWWLV010000001.1:70121967-70138937 GCA_035041135.1 Platyrinchus mystaceus
CCTAAAAAATCCATTGCGCAGGCTTGAAAGGTAAAAAGACCTTTCCCAGATCTTTGTTCGCGAAGACTGGCCACACATTGAATTCAATAAAACACTTATTACCACCCCTTTTTCTAGGGATTCAGTCATAGAGTTTGTTCTGATTGCCACTGCTGAAAGTGGAGTTTCAGTGTATTGAAATACAGAGTCCTGCTGGGAACATAGAAGTAATATAAAAATCAGTGCTTCCACCTCACTCTTTTTACCAGAGGCAACAAACTCAGCAAGCCTCTATCCAGAAACCTCTTTCCCTATTTCTTTCTTGATGCTACATCAGCCTTCTCTACTTTTCCCAGTATAACCCTCCTTCTGTGTGTAAGTGTTTAGGCAACTTCTACCATTCACAAAGACATTCTGCAGGCAGGATAAATGCAGTTTCAAAGTACAAAGGCATTTCTTATGGGCTGATACGCTCAGGGACAACTGAGAATAACAATCTGCTATACTAAGCATTAGTATATTTCCCATTCCCAATAATTCATCCAATTAATCTTTGCCACCTTAGCAGTCAGGTAGTAGAAATACAGTGTCTTCTTGAAATGTTGAAATGGAGATAATATCTGATGCTGCTGCTCTGAAATAATTCCCTCCTCCATTGGAATTCTATGCATTTTCACTTCAGTCTTTTTTTTCCTTTAAACCTTGACTTTTTACCTCAACAATCCTACCTTCACTAGATTTTTTTTTTGTCTTGTGTAGTCTATGCATTTTCTCAGAATTTAGTGACTTTCTCAGAATTTACAGGAATCTAGTATTCTTCAGGAGGTCCTTCCTGAGTATTTCTTATAAGAACAGATTTATAGGCCAAAGAATTACTTAACAATATAGGTAATTTAATACATTGTGGCAAGAAACAAATTATTTCTTTCCTTCTTTCATTTCCTCTCTTTGCAAAAAATAATGAAAAAGCCATACCTTTTCAATGTAGCAAGAGTATGTTAATTATATTTTCATTCTTCTTTTAGCAAGCTAAGCATAACCTGTTTGCTTGGAGTGCATTTTAAAAAAATTGCTCAGTAATATTACTGAAGGAAATGAAGATGGGAAGCAATATTAGAAAAATTGTGGTGTCAGCAATATAATAGCATCTGGTATTTATCTACTCTTGCAAAGATATGCTGGTATTAAAATAACAAAATTGTTCTCTGGCATATCTTTAAAAGAGTAGAGTTTACCAAAACCTGAACTACAAAAGTATGGGACAGGGTGACTCTCCACCAGCTGCACTGTATGCGGAAGATTAGTTGACCTTTATTTCATGAACCAACGACCAATGAAATTACTGAGAACATTGCTAGTACCAGCAGACAGGAATCTATGATAACATCAATTCTTGTATAGGGGCCAAATGCATGATTCTTTTACGCAGTGTACTTTAAAACAAAAGCATTTGAAAATCTAAGTTAAAGAAAAAGTTAACAGTAGGAGCATATATCGAGAGAAAATAATTTCAATTAAAATATTTTTAACACTTCAAATTATCAAAACACATGAGTTGATCACTTTAAACTTATTCATGATCTTAAACTTGTTCCGTAAAATCTGTGGGTTTGGATCTAAGCTTCATAAGGAGAGAGCTGATTTCTGTGCCTTCAACACACAGCTGCGAACAAAACGCACAAACTGCTATTTTATTCTTTCACAAGATCCCTATGATCTTACAAAATTTGTCAATATTAACTGGAAGTACACATTCTACTTGCTCTTCATACAATATTGAAAGTAAGTTTGCTACTGCTATTTCTATTTTTCAATTAGCCATGATACCTGTAAGGCCTAAGTTATAAATATGTTGTTGTGTGTTGAAAACTGACATCCCCGAGTTTCAGGGTGGGTGGGTGGGTGAGGAGTCTATCCTAGACCTACAGAAATCAGTGAAACTCTGCTATGTCTTATCATGGAATGAGGCCTGATTTCTCCCACAAGTCCCATTGAGAGTTTGCAGGTTCTTTTTTGAACTATAACTTTATGAGTTCTATCATGAGGAGAAAACAAGCCTGAGAGAAAGGCTGTAATCCCTCTTAAATAAAACATTCTAAGTCTAAATATTACAAACTCAAATGAAAATGTGTTAAGTAAAAACTAAGCAACCAATGTAGAAATAAACTTACAAACACAGAAAACTTTACATATTTTATATAAAAAAAAAATCTATAAAATGTCCATATTTTAGATAATAATTGAGAGATCATTATCTTGACTAAAGGTGTAATAGCAGTTGTCCAGTAAAGTTCAAAATTAACAAGAGTTTAAAAAATCAGTTCTGTAAAAACATAATTTATATAAATATTAACTTTTGGTAAGAGACACGTTTACCTCTACCTTAGTATAAAAAAAACCCATAAAACAAAACTACAACTAACTACTAACTTTTAGCTAAGATATCTTTTAAGCCATTGTTGTTGTTTTCCAACTAATCATGAAAACAAAGAAAAACAAATTACTGTTCAATAATTTGATTTAAAAAAAATAAACAAAACCCAATACATTTAATATTTCCTGCTTCACGCCATAGTAGCAATTTGCAGTACTACAGAGTACTGTAATGCAATTTTTTATATATTTAGTTTCATCTTATTCTACATTGATGGAGATCAGACACTTTAAAGAATCTACTGCATGTCAAACTCCCTGTACTAGTTTTTACTTTTCTTTTATTCAGCTGCATTGCATTTATTGTTTGAAAGACTTTGCATATAAATATCTGTAATACCATCACGCTTTAGTTTAAATTACATGTAGTGAACTTCACTTACAACTTTGTTTTTATATATTTTGCATTTATTTTTAATAAGGTACTTTTAACAAATCAAATTAAGTGAGCAGTATTCACTTTTCCCCTTTCTTGTACAGCAAATATTTTACAAGCAGTTCATAAACAGTTCATTTACTTATCTTTGAAGATAATAATACGTTGTATAATTAGCACAGTAGATCTTCAATTAGATGGTTTTCAATTATTACAAATTATGGGTTTGTTCTTAAATATTCAATTAAATTGCATTCATTATGATTAATGTGTCTGAACTTATCTTTTTCTAAAAAAAAAATACAATCCTGGAGAGAATTTAATAAGTAAGGATTCAGAAAAGAATCAGATGTCAAATTTAGTTGGCAGAAAAACTTAGGAATGGAAGAATAAAATAAAAAAAATACAAATTGCACAGACTTCTAAAACTCCAAGGTTGTTCTGAAATTTGGAAATTTAAGCATACATTTAGAAAGGGTCCTTTAAGGTTTTTTCTTTTCTGTCAAAACACTGTCTTAGCTTTCCCTTTAGGGCAACATCATCAACAAATCAGGACAGTAGAGGACAAAGTTTCAACACAGGAAGATTAATGAATGGCTATGGGCAAACATGCTATCTGGAACTGGAGCTTTATACCCTATGAACATTGCAAGGAGACAGAAAACATATTACAGAACTTGTTTCAACAGTACTGTTTCCAGATCATATGAAAATATGGAAATTGCCTCTTCTCCTAATACAATTAGGTGATAAAATAATAATAATAAAAAGTTCTTGCTTCTATTACTAGGATCTTATACAAGTAAGTAATGACCTGGAATCTTCCTCCTTGAGTCTGTCTGCTCACACTTCTATCCATTCTGTGTTAAACCAACATATTCTCAGTCCTGACTGTCACATTGTCTATTTTTTGTGTAATTATTACTGAGTTTTCCTCAGTGTGTAATATTATACAGTGCTGCAAAGAGAGGGGATTTTCAAGATGGGTCTGGTAAATAGCAGCATTAGAACTTTCCATTTCAGTAAATTATATTTGATCAAAAGTAAATTTTGGTATCCCCTCCCCCTTACAGCATGTTTGGAAACAAAACAAAACAACTGTAAAACAAAAAATATTTTTGTAACCTCACTTAAGCTGCAAGGCAGACTTTTTTTGCATGTAAATATTTAAATACCTATTTATATCAAAGCAAAAAAAAATTAAAGATTGAGCTTTTATATCAGATTTCAGCTTGAAACCCCAATAGTTTCAGACTTTTATGACAAAAGAGACTATTTTTATACTTTAATGCTATGTGAATCATGGGGAAATGCAATTCCTTCAGCTACACCGTAAATTTAATTCAGGCTAATACAATATGTTTTCATTGGTTCTAAATACATTCATTTGGGTCACTCCAAAAAGCTTCATTTTATTGCAAGAAGCTAGGACAAAAAGGATACCTGTTACCTTATATTTAGAAAATCTAATAGGAGCTCACAAAGCTGATGTTTTCCTTTAAGTGCTTTTGGCACTTGCTGTTATAATGGGAATGGCTCAGGAGTCTGTCTGACAAGAATAGATGCAGCAGATAAAATTGCTTTCAATCCACTGATTTGTTTAAACCTTTAGGTCCATTCCATAAGCATGTTTTAAACCTATTAAAACAAATGGGTAACAAATGTCTACTAATGTTTTGCAGAAGGGGAAAGATTGACACACTGGGAATGTACATCTTTTTCTTTGCACAGTATTTTTTTAAAAGGTAGACTAAAATCTCAGTCCTTCAGAATACAAGAATAGCAAATGAGATATAGTAAACTTTAACTGTTCTTATTTTATGATAATTCCCTTTTTGAAAACCATATTGCAAAAACATTCCACATTTAATGTAAAAAAAAAGAACGTTAATGAAGCAACAGTCATATGATTAACAGAACTGGCTCTGTCTTCCTCGTTTTTTTGTGAGCTGTGGGCAATGAAATAAATCCATTCCCATTCTTATAAGACCCAATTGTGAGGCTGCCCTCAGCTTCTGATTTTATTTTCAGAAGTCAGAAAGATTTGCCACATCATAGGAGAACATTCCTGCCTTCATTGTGCAGTGTGATAACATGCTTTTAACTCTCTTCTCTTTAAAACTGAGAAACATTGTTTTAAAATGGAAATTACTGGAAGATTATTCAAAATCCATATGGTGCTGTAGATGTAAAAAAAGGTTGAGCTTTCATGATAAGTTAGTTCACTACAGTAATTTCTTTTGCTTATGTAAATGCAGTTATCTGGTAGAATTTTTCTATTATGAGCACTAGCTGAAAATATTGAATCAACCTGTAGGGGTTGAGGAAAATCACTCTTTCAATATTCCCATTTTAAGCTCCTGTGAATAAGTGTTTACTGAGGAAAATCTGAAATGCAGGTATGGAGGTACATGTTTCACTATCTCTTTAGATTGTATCAAGACCTTGAAAGTCTGTATATTCAGAATGTTAAATATTCAAACAAACCATTATAATTATTTAAAATTAACGTAGAAGGGAAAAAGAAAAGAAATTTAAAGTTATGAGAAACTCCTCAACTTATTCAGCAAGGTCTAATAAAGTGTTGTATACTTTTCTTCTCATATATATATATTTGCGCCAGAAAACAAACAAACAGAACAAAACTTAGACAATGAATGAGAATGGCCTTTTGGGTTCTGGTACAGACCTTCTGGAAACCATACATTGACTCCAGTCCAAACGTCATTAGCATCTGTTGCCATCTGTGAATCAGGGTTAGATCCCAGGATTTTTCCAAGTTGATGTAATAATTCTGGTTTGAAGTGAAATTACTAGCAATCTCAGAAAAGACAGCAAAGCTGATGTAGAGGCTAGCACATATCACCATTATTATCAGGACAGAGCTGAGTTCCCTGAACTATGATAATATGCTATTTAATGATAATAAAACAAGTGTAACTGCACTGGGCCTGCTGTTGATGGGTTCTTGACAGACCTGCTCAGAGGAAGCATTTGGACAGGGTTTATAAGTAGCCCTAGGTTATACCCAGTTTAAGGAATCTAGGAGTTTTTCGTGCTTGGCAACTGCATCAAGATTTTTTTAAAAAATATTTTTTACTAAAAATGGTAGTTCTTTACCAAATTTACTTAAAGTCCTAGTTAATTTAATGAGCAACATTAAATTGTGTATTTTAAAATCATAACATGCATAATATTTGTCACAGGGAGCTTTATTTTATTTTATTATTAAAAACATAAAAGAGCAAGTTTTTCTTTAAAAACATAACACTTATAACACTGAAGGAAGATTAAGCTGGACGAAACAGAAAACAGTGGGAAAATACATTGTACTCCTTTGTACCAGTGAATGACAGAACTAACATATTTATGTATTTTTTCATTTGTTTATTTTTGTGTCAAATAATTTTGATCTCTTTTCCAAATATGAAAAAGAGATTTTTGGGTTTTGGGGGTTTTCTTGTGTGTTTTTGGTATTTTGTTTTGTTTTGTAGATTTAAACTTCGTAACACATGCTTTAGGGTTTCATAGTTTCATAGTTCAAAGATATTTAGATACTGTGAGTTTGCAGAAAACTCCATCAGCTTAAGCACTTTGATAAAGTTCTTTTCAGTCAAGGTTTTACAAAGTGATTTGTGTTTATGAAGTCTTCTGTTCTGATGCTCAACTTTGCTTTTGAACAGGCCCATTAAGACATGTTCAAAAAACAGACACCTGGACTTTATTTAGCAGCTTAAATACAAGCATCTATTAACTTCTGAGATTATCACATACAAACAGTAATATTTAGAAAAATTGCACCTTATTTTTTTTTTTATTTTTCAAGACTGAAAGCACAAGTTATTTGGGTTAACACTAGTTTATAGACTAGTAAATATGTTATTGACATCAAAATCAAAATATGATAGGTACGTTATGAAGTGTTAAGACGGACTGATCACCATTGTACTATATTTAAAGAATATAAATTCTAAAATTTCCTAGAACTTTCAGGGTTAATGTATCACTTCCTGGATGAAGAGAAAATGAGAAAATGAGGATGACCTCACCATATTTGGGACTCCAGCATGAATTCCTGGGTGGCAATTTCAGCAGTACAGGGAACATATATTCACATAATTAAACTTTAAACCAGAAGATGAAATCTTCTTTTCTTCCCTTGCCTGTTACATACACTCGGTAAACTAATAATATATTTTCTTCTATCTATTACTCTTATTTGGATGGTTTTGGTGAGTAAAAACATGGTAAGTGGTCTTTTTATTCAAATAAATGTATGTTTGAATAGATGGAAATACCAGTATAGGAAACCTGAATATTAAGCTGGGGTTTTATTGCTTTCATCTGAACACTGACATCAGAAGTTGTTTTCTTATCCTCCAGTTGCATCTGAATGGTCCTCATAACTTTAAAAGAAACAAAATAAAACGACTTAGCAATAAGCATTCCATAATAAGAGACAAGATAGTAAAAAGTGATTAGGAAGGGACAATACATTCATGTATGTATGTATTTTATGTACATATGTACATAAAAAATCATGGAAACATTTGGATTGGAAAAGACCTATACGATCATGGAGTATACATACACACACACACGGATCTATTACTGTGACTCAGACTTCTGTGAGCTCTGAGAAGTAACAGTTTGCATGACAAAGAATGTGTTAAGAGTCTTTTAAACCATAAGCAGAAAAGCATCCTCCAGTCTTAAGACAGTACATCCTAATGCTATTTTAAACCATACGGGTTCAAGCTAACTGAGAAAATGTACTTTGATGGATGATCCACAGAAGGGATGTATTAACAAGCTGAAGAAAAAAACCCCACAAAATCCAGAACTTCAATGGGAAAATCAATTAACCACTATATAAGGATCACAAAATTTAACCATGGGGAGAATACATCTAGTGGGTTGACCATAAGTTATGTGTAGAAAACTAACTCTCACAACTGAGCTGCTCGGGCACTTTTCTTCAGAATCAGGTATATTAAATCAACCACTCTGGTTTTCTGTATCAATACAAAGCTTAGTATTTACACTATCATTAAAGAAAAACGACATATTTTACTCTTTGTATTTAGGATGATGGGCTGCCCTTAAGGCTTGATTGCACTTTGGATACATCACTTCGACTTTAGCTATGCCACTCCCATGGGTCCAAGTTCTTTCTCTGCTTCCTTGGTCATGTCCTGGTCAGAGCATGCAGCAGCTCTCATCTGATCCATGTGTCTGGGCTCACTGGGTGCTGTCCCCTTGGCCCAGCCCAGCAATCCTGGGGCTGTGTTTGACCCTGCTTCCCCTCACTGGGCCTGTTCCTGACCTCAGCACACGCCCATGCTCAAGGAGACGCCCAGTGCCTGGGTTGGGTGTCCTGGTGCCCCTGGTGGCTCTGCTGCTGGCTGAGGCAGTGGGATGGGCTCTGCCTGCCCCTTCTGTTCTGATGGGCCCAATGCAAGACCCTACGGTTTCCAGCATGGTTGCATGGAGCCACAGTCCAACATTCTGCCCAGGCATTGTCTTCCTTTGTATTCTGGTGAAGTTTTCTTATGGTTTGAAAGCAACCACTAACTCTGGAGGACACAGTCACTGCCTGTCACTGAGCTGGACCAAATAACAAATAAAGACATAACAACAGTGTCTAAACCACAGCTGCTATGCCTGATGCAATTTTTTCCTATTTTCTTCAATAAGTATAGGTGATCACAAAAACAGAAGTAGGTAAAGCAAAAGATTCAAAGAAAAATAAAAATTAGAACAAGTCTATGGCTTGAGATTGACTATAGTGACAGAATAATGTACTCTGGGATGAATCAGGTCCTTAGAAAGAAAAAATATTTATGAATATTTAATTTAAAATTAATATTTAAGTGGCAATTTATAAATAAAATTCAATACATAGTAAAAATATTTAACAAAGTCAACACTTTGGTCATAGTAATTCACCAGTTATATAGTATAGTTTACAATATATAAGTAATAATCAATATTTAACAATAAAGTCGGTGCAGTAATCATTTTAAAAGAACAAAACTTATGTGTTTCATGTGTTACACAAACCTTTGCTGGTTATTCCACATTGCTTTTTTCATTCTTCTTAAAAAAAAAAAAAAGAAACAAACCAAAATAAAACTGACAACATTTTAATTAAAAGCAAACAAACAAACAAAAATCCCAACCAACTTTCTGTAGCATCTCTCTGGTTTAGTTCAACTGAGATCCAATTTTTTTTTTTCTAATTTGTGATCAAGTAAAATACTATTTCATTGCAAAACTAGATGTCTTATAAAAAAAAGTAGAACTGTATTCCCCTAAATGCTCCAGATTAAACAAAATGCTCATAGCTGCAGGTGTCTTTTAACTTATGTTTAGCTCCATCCATTTTTTTCAGCACGACAATATTAGTGTGTTGCATTTTGAAAGCCTTGTAAATTATGCACAATCAACAAAGCTATTATGTGACACTGCAGAATGTACAACTAATGAAAATGTAATCATCAGACCTTATCATTTTAGCTGAAGTTTTAATTTAATAATACAGTTTCCTATTCCCAAGAGCTTTTTTATCATGCCAATTTCCATTATCTAATCCAAAATAATTGTGTTGATTCTCCTAAATTATACTAATAGCATCCTGAAAAGACCTACTGTTTCATAAGGTTTATGACAATGTACACGCATACATCACATTAATATGTACATGCTGTAGTTTTCCTCATTAACAAAGGTTTTTAGAATTTATAATTTACCCTTGCAGATGTACTCTTCTGTGACCAGGCCACAGATTCATTTGCTTTCTTAGCTCCATAAAATAAAGAGTGCATCAAGAACACTGGATTATATATTATAAGAAAGAGGGAGAACAACGTTTTACATGGACAGTGATGGGAAAAAGGGGAAGGGTTTTAAACTTAAATTTAGATTAGATATTTGGAAGGTCTTTATTCAGAGGGTAGCGAGGCCCTGCCGAGAGAATTTGTGGGTGCCCCATCCCTGCAAATGTTCAAGGTCAGGTTGCACGGCGCCCTGGGCAACCTGATCTAGTGGGTGGCATCCCTGTTGAAAGGATGTCTGAAGGAATATTCCTTATTAGTGACCCATTTTTTTCTGTTCACAAGCAAGTTGCCAAAAAGTATTATAATGTGTTTCAGCTTACATCTGTAAAATGAGCTTCTTTTCAGTGTGGTCAACTACAGCTCCAGACCAGTTTATTCACATAAATACATTAATTCAGTGACAGCATGGATGTGAGTTTTAAGAACATATAAAAATGCCTTGCAGAAATGGGCAACAGTGAATGCACCTTTCAGTACCGGGGTCATAAAAAGAGTTCAGATAACACCAGTATACAACTCTTTAAAAAAAAAAAAAAAAGATTCTCTTCCATGAGCAGGAGATAAATAAGTTTTTTTTTTTAATATTATATCAATAAATGTATTAATATTCTATCTTTTGTAATCATTGTTCTGCCTTTTGCATGATACATTCATTAAACAGGGTAAGTTACACAAAATGTAGGGAACAATAAGATAAAAATAAAAAAATAAAGTGCCTCAGCTGCCTGTTTGATTTCATATTAAGTTATTCAGAGGAATAAAAGGCTAGAGATCATGTAATAGAAAGCATTTCAATGTCTGTTCTATTTATATTATTTTGCTCATCTAGTATGCAATGTTTTGCTGAATAATTCAGCTATTCATATCTTCTTGACAGTTCTAGCTGATCTCAAGTTCAAGAGCAGGAGAAATGAAGTACATGATGTTGAGAGATAGTTTCACCTAGTTTTTTTTGTTTCCTCTTGTCCAGAATTCTAGAGACTAAGCTAAATATATTTATATATACTAGAACAGGTCTAGACTGTAAGCCAGGGAATGACAGCAAATTGTACTACTCTGGACATAATCCTTTCTCACATTAAAAGGTGCAATTCAGCAGACACAGCTGGGGTGAATTTCGCCATTAGATTTTGCAGACTTCTCTTTAAATTTCTTTAGAAACAAGTCATCATGCCATAGCTATGTGATCAAATAAAGTGTTTCTAAAGGAATTGATTGTGCATATTTTTTTCTCAAATTCTCTTTCCACATGTGCTGTTGCTGCCCACACAGTCATTGGTAGTGATCTATACAAAATGCTCTTGTCAGTGGCAAGCATGATAGACATTATCAAACCCAGGCACAATTTTTATGAACACAAATTCATGTAGAGCAGAATACGTGATTGTATATTTTTTCCTACCAAACAGAATAAACTCTCTGTTCTATAAAATGATCTAAGAAAATAATACCTGAATTTTTCAAATTATAAAAACTAAAACATAGATAAAAGGGAAGAAAGATTTTGGGAAAATAAACAAAAAAAGCCCAAACCCAACAACCAAAAAAAGAAACAACTAGGTGAAAGTTTTGATTACGAAGTGCCAAGTTTCCCAGAACTTATCTGAGCTCAGCAGGTAAGTCCTGCAGGATGTAAGGTAAATTCTTAAGAAGGTAACAAAAGGCAATACAAATAAAGTGTATTATGTCTGGCACAGATACTAAATGCCTCTGCTCCTATTATGCATCTCCACCACTGCTTACCTATATGTGATTCCCCTGCAGCCTGTGGAGAAGACTACACCAGAGCAGATAAGCACATTGCAGCCTGTATACTTCCCCATGGTGGAGTAGGTAGATATCTCCTGAAGGGACTCTTTCCTGGAGAGAGTCCATGCTGGAGCAGATTTCCCTGACAAGCACGGCAGCACACGTGGAGGAAGGACCTGCAGGGAGGGACTGTTATGGCTTGGCCAAACCCCCCCCAGCCCACCACCCGTTTCTTTCTGCTTCTTGGGATGGGGAAAGGTAGAGGACTTAGGAATGAAGGAGTAAAGTTGAGCCTGAGAAAAAGAAAGGATGGAGAGGCAGTATTTCAGTTTACGTCTTTGTTTCTCACGATCCTAATCTATTTTAATTGGCAATAAAAAAAAATCATTTTCCCCAATGCCAGTCTGTTTTGACTGTGACAGTAATTGGTTAGTGATCTCCTTTATCTCTTAGTCTTTATCTTGACCCATGAGCTTTTACTTCTTATTTTATCCCCTGTTTCCTCTCAGGGAGGGGGAGTGAGAGAACAGGTGAGTGAAGCTCTGGCAGCTGGCCAACCCACCACAGCAGTGTATCAAAGTTTGTGCCAGTAGAAGTCATAGCAATAACCAAGTGTCTGTAGAACTCTTAACTAAAGAATAACTCTACTGCTATTATTTTGGAAATGGTTAATTTCCTAAAATGACTCTCTCATATTCTGATTCCCTGTTATTTTCCTGAGCTTTCTCTATATTTTGCTACTTCAGTTAAAGAAGAAAAGGCTAGCATTCTCCTTGCAATGTAAACTAGGTTTTGAAATCTGACTGAAACTCTTTCAATGGATCAAAGCAGAGCCCAGAATCAATTAACAGATAGGGCAATGAGGCCACGTGGAGATACACAAAGCACAGTCAGCACACGGAGTCCACCTGACAAGCAAAGAGATAATGTTCAAAATTTTTAAGAACTTTATAAAAATACTGAAGTTTTCTACAGCTAAATCAACTGGAACAAAAGCTAGTTAGATGGATAGAACAAAAGCTATCTGCAGAGGGAAACTTTTCTGTTTTGACAGGCTTTTCCATCATTTTCTAGTACATGAGTCCCTGAACATCTATGTTGCTGTTACATGGTTATGATGAGAAATAAAATACATGTGAATATATGGAACAAATATATTAAAGACACATTGCTGTTATAAAATAACTTTATTTAGAACTCATTAATAAAGCAAGATACCAAACAGGAGAAGAAAAATATCATGAGGAATAAAATAGATCTATGGGTACATCCATATGAATAAACTTTAAACAAAAGCAGGGCTTCTTTGTCTGAGGACTGCTAACATTGGATGGCTCATGTCTTTACAGCAAAACTCTCTCCCTTTAACTAGAGTGAGAAAATACATGTTGTGTGCCAGGATCTGTTCTCTGCTAGTTCCTGAACAGATTCTGAGGTTCATTTAGGAGAAACTACCTGATGCAGGCTAAACCATAAGGTTCATGCCAATAAGTGAACAGTAAGGGCAGTTGTGAGCCAGTGCTCAAGCTTGCATCTTGACAAAGTTTTATTTACTAACACAGGCACAGCATTCAATTCCTTCTGTAAAATCAAATTCTCTTCTCCCTGCCAAACACACCCTGATCCCTCAGTCACTCTTCACAGATAAGAGCTGCAGCCCTTTAGTTGATTCAGTACTGAGAGTACTTCTGCAGCTTTTGTTTGTGTAAAGAATACAAACAACAGCAACAACAACAAAAAACAGCTAAAGAGCAGACTGATGTTTGTAGACATTCATAAAAGTCTATCTTAGCTAGGATTACACTCCTTTGGGTTAACCATGTTAACAACTTTTCAGGAAATAAAATTAAACTATACTTATCCCATTATGAGATTAAAAAAATATGATTTCTGTTTCTTCCTAATGTTCCTTGGGAGAAACTTGGTTTTGTTTGTTTTGCGGTTTGGTTTTGGTCGTGGTCTTTTTTTGTGTACATGTGATTTGCTGAAAAGATGTCCATGGAATAAGGTGAGTAGTTGCAGATGCAAAAATATGAAAATTGGCAGAAGATATGCTGTCTAAGAGATGATTCTTTAGTCCTCCTTCACTAACCTAGGTAAGATGTTGAGACTGTCAATCAGTAATTTCTTATCCCATAAAACAGCTCCTGTGCTGTTCTTCATTTAACAAAATAACCTTGTCACACACAAGTGGTCCGAGCAATGGAAACTCATATTTTTAAGAGCACTGTTAGTGGCTGAAATGTAAATGGTCTGTATCTCTATACCACAACATTACATGTAGGTAAAGTTTTCATGAACTAGAGAAATTAGTTTGAGTTTTAAAAAATAAAAGCAAATCTGTGTCACTTGTAATTTTTTTTTCCCCCACTTGACCTGACAGCCTGTCAGTCGGGTACTTTCCTCTTGATGTATCTTAGATTTCCCATAATCCTTGGACTCCAGTTCTTTAGAATTTGAAGCCATTTCTGAACTGAAAGATGCAAAGGAATTAGTTACCATATCAATCACAAAAGCCTATGTTATATCATGATTGTGCTATGGTATATTTGATTTAGTAAACTGGCTGAGGAGGAGGAGAAAACTCTCCACTTGTTGTGGGTTTGCTTTGGGCCAATTTTTCTCACCCCCCCCACACAATTGCTATAAGTTGAGAGAAGGTTTATGCAGACAAAAGAGATCTGATGTGGGGAGAATAATATTAGGATTTATTACTAGTAAGATAAAAACTAAAGAACTATATATACAACAATTTTAACTAGGCAAAAGTACGATGTATTTACAGAAGTACCCCTTTGTTTGTTTGTTAGCTTGTTGGTTGGATGGTTTTTTCATGTGTTCACATCCCCATTCTTTCCCTAATTTTGGATAGATTTTCCAATTTGCTTTCTTGCAACTCAGTATTTCAGCATTTCAAATCTGCTTACCTATCCTATTTATTCTTTAGTCAGCTAACAGATCTAGGTTGCATTATTGACTGCAGATGATGGTGTAAATTAACTCACCTATCTTAAAAGCAATGAATATTAAATTTTTTGTATTGCTTTTAGTTCTATAATGATCATAAATTACCATTATCTTGCTACTTCTGTAAAAAACAATTAAAAATGTTTTATAAATACATAAGCAACAAAAGAAGAGCTAAGGAGAATCTTCATTCATTATAGGGGGAAAATATTGGCAAAGGATGAGGAAAAGGCTAAGCTACTAAATGCCTTCTTTACCTCTGTCTTTAATAGTAAGATCAGTTATTCTCTGAGTTACCAGTCACCTGAGCTGGAAGACAGAGACAGGGTGCAGAATGAAGGCCCTGTAATTCAAGGGGAAATGGTCAGTGACCTGCCACACCATTTAGATACATATGAGTCTAAGGGGCTGGATGGGATCCGCCCAAGAGTGCTGAGGAGGTTTGTAGAAGTGCTCACCAAGACAATTGCACAGAATCACAGAATGGTTCAGGCTGGAAGAGAGCACAGTGGGTCATCTGGTCCAACCTCCCTGCTCAAGAAGGGTCATCCTAGAGCACATGGAACAGGATTGTGTCGATACAACTCTTGAGTAGCTCTAGTGAGGGAGCTCTCTGGGCAACCTGTTCCACTGTGCAGTCACTCACACAGTAAAGAAGTTCTTTCTCATGTTCAGGTGGAATTTCCTGTGCATCAGTTTCTGCCCATTGCCTCTTGTCCTACTGCTTGGCACCACTAGGAAGAGCCTCCATCCTCTTGACACCCTCCCTTCAGATAAATAAAGATGTAGTTGCTGTCCCCTCTGTCATCTCAAGGTTGAACAAGCCCAGCTCCCTCAGCTTTTTCTGATAAGAGAGATGCTCCAATCACTTAATCACCTTTGTTGCCCTCCATTGGACCAGCTCCAGGAGCTCCATGTCTCTTCTCTACTGAGAAGCTCAGAACTGGACACATTACTCCAGATGTTCTCTTACTAGGACTGAGTAGAGGAGCAGGATCACTTCCCAAAAGCTTCTGGCAGTGCTTTTCCCAATGTACTACAGGATGCCATTGGTCTTCTTGGCCACAGGAGCACACTGCTGGCTCATGGACAGCTTATTGTCCACCAGGACACTCAGGTCAGCCCCCAACCTGTACTGGTGCATGGGATTATTCTTCCCCAGGTGTGAGACCCTGCATTTGTCTTTGTTGAACTTCAGGTTGTTCTTCTCTGCCCATCTCTCCAACCTGTCAAGGTCCTTCTGAAGGGTTGCACACCCCTCTGGGATATTGGCCATTCCTTCCAGCTTTATGTCATCAGCAAACTTAACTGAGGAGGCATCTACCCCTTCATCCAAGTTATTAATGAATAAGTTAAAAAATAGTGGGACCCAGGGGGATCCCGCTGGGGACAGGCCACCAACTAGACCTTGTGACATTGATTACGAACCTCTGGGATCTGTCATTCAGGCACTTCATAATCACTGTCCACTCAGCCAGTCCATGCTTTCTAAGTGAATGATTTCAATAATTTACTATCAGTCATGGCTAAATGGGGAGGTCCAGTTGACTAGAAGTTGGCAAATGTGATGCCCATCAATAAGAAGGGCCATAAGAATGATCTAGGGAACTACAGACCTGACAGCCTGACCTTGGTGCTAGGAAGGTCATGAAGCCTATTATCTTGAGTGCCATCATGCAGCACTTGTAGGACGAACAGGGGATTGAACCCAGCCAGCATGGGTTTATGAAAGGCAGGTTCTGCTTGATCAACCTGATCTCCTTCAATGACAAGGTTACCTGCTTTTTGAATGAGGAAAAGGCTGTGAATGTTTTTTACCTGGACTTTAGTAAAGCCTTTGACACTATTTCCCACAGCATTCTCCTGGAGAAACTGGATGTTCATTACTTGGATGGTTTTACCCTTCAATGGGTGAAAAACAGTCTGGATGGCCAAGCTGAAATAGTGATGGTGCATCCAGCTGGTGGCCAGTCACAAGTGTTCTCCAGGGCTCAGTATCGTTTAATATCTTTATCAATGATTTGAACAAAGGGATTGAGCGCATACTTGGTCAGTTTGTAGATGACACCAAGGTGAGTGGGAGGACTGATCTGTTCAAGGGTAGAAAGGCTCTGTCCAGAAGGATCTGGACAGAAATCAGTTGTATGGTATTCAACAAGTTGAAGTGCTGAAGTGCTACAGTGGATAACTCTGGGTAGCCCAAGTCCTGTTACTTGTATATGGAATAGTAGTAGAGGGAAAGACATAGTAACATCAATTTGAAAAATCTTTGCTTTGATAAATAACTAGGAGACCTATTTTGCCCTCAGAACTGAAAAAACTCTTGGTGACTTTAAATTTCTGTAATCTGTATTTTGAAAACTCATACCTTTAGAATCATATCTTCCCAAAGCTGAAAACTGCTGTTGCAACAAACTATTATTACATATTATGAAGTGACAGCCAAAAAGTTATGTTTGAAAGATCTTAAAAGTTCAGCAGCTATGCTTAGATACATTTAAAGAAAAAAATAAAGAAAAAGAAAAAGAAAAAAGAAAAAGAAAAAGAAAAAAAAAGAAAAAGAAAGAAAAAGAAAAAGAAAAAGAAAAAGAAAAAGAAAAAGAAAAAGAAAAAGAAAAAGAAAAAGA
>JAWWLV010000001.1:70158556-70169110 GCA_035041135.1 Platyrinchus mystaceus
TAATAAAGGGCTGTTATTTTGTTTTTGTTTTCTCTTTCCACATTTTTTCTCAATTGGAGCCTCTCAATTCTGGATTTTATGATTGATTAGAGGAGGAGTTTGGGTCTTGACTCATAACCCATCCTCAACAATACCCTTGTGTCTCATTTAAACTGAGACAGACTCTAAAGATCACTTAGTTCCAACTCCCCTATCATACCTTGCCTTAGAAGAGGTTGCTCCAAGCCCCATACAATCTGGCCTTATAATGGTTTTCATAAATGTGTATTTGACTTCAGAATTCTTGAACAGCTTTCCAGGTGGTTAGAAAAGCTAAAGTGCTGTGATTTTACAATTATGTACGGTTTATCTTGCAAGTACTGTAGTAAGGGTGATTTGTTAGCAAGCTAAAGGCATACACCGAATCAAGTACAAATCAAATGACTTAAAGATATTGTTAACATCCTTTTCAAAGCAGTCACTCCAAACAATTTAGAGTTGAAAGTAAATTTTTCTTCCTACTGAAACTATACAAAAGTGTTTTATAAAAAAACCCAAACCAAGATAAACAACCAATTTTTTTGGTTATCTATATCTATTACATCAAAAGGGCTAACTCATAACAAAAATGTGTTATTGGAATGAATTAATGAATTTTTCTTGTCTGCAGCTTGTTTTTACTTGACACTTAAAATGATTACAATGTTAAAAAACTGGGGTATCATAATAGGAAATATATGAGTAATGACTAAGAACAAATTGCCAAATACTGGATTAGCAAAACTACTTCCTGGAGCACTTAGAAGGTTTTTTTTTTACACAGATGCTGAAACACCCAGGCATTATGAGGGCTGGTAGTTCTGAAGAGATCATTGGTAGAGATGCTGGAAGTACAGAGTGAAATAAAAAAAGTTCAGAGTGTACTCCAGAGAATAACCATAAGACAGCAAATTCAGGCATCGTTTTGCCTACAGATCTATGTAAGATTAGCTGACAAAGCAGTTGCTGGTATATATGCATTGAGCAGTGACAGGAAGGCAGCAGAAGGTGCTTTGATCATTGAAGAAGAAAAGAAATCCTTAAATTTTGTCCAAAGACAGAATATCTCATTTCAGTTCTTTTGGTTACTACTTACAAAATAGAGCTCAACTGACACAGAAAATGAAAACAATTGTTAATAAGAAAAAACAAATTGTACAACTAATTACTGACATATACCATTTTTATTACAATATTTTGTCTAAATATTTTAATTTTTATTTTATATTTTAATTATTATAATATTTCAATTTTTTTTATTTTACTTTTTGTCTAAATATTTTACCTGTTGTTATGATCAGCTGCAATGGAATGCTGAATGGAGAGTGTCAATGAATACCATAAGTAAGACAAGTCAGTCAAGTAATGAGTCAGTGTTGGGGATGAATGGAAAGAACATTTTCAGAAATTGCAAAATGGGGGGGGGAAAAAGGAAACATTCTTCCCTCACATTAGGCCCTTGGGTCAGTACCAAGCACAGATTTGGCCAAACCCAATTTTCATAAAATCAATTGTGAATGAAGAGGTATCTGTTTGTGACAGAGATGGTGAATTGGTAAAAGAAATAGAACACTTGAAACCAGAAAAAGCAATAATGTTTATTGGTAGAAACAAAGACAATGATTCTTTGCATATACTATTTTCAGAGAAATGGTGGAAAATCTAAGCACAAAAAAGCCTCTTCTGTTTATATTTCACTGTGGAAAAAAAATGTATACATATTTTCATGTAAATGAAATAAGACATGACTCCTTACATGGTTTGTGCAACAGAAATGACCTGAGAACATCCCATTTCTTAACTTGGCCTTGTCTAAAATGTACTTCAGTCTCTTACAGATCTTTTTAAACCTGAAGACAAATAAACAACAAAGATTAAGTATGGTTGTATGGGCTGTGAGCATGTATTTCAAAGAATAAATGCAGGAGCAAGTAGTACTGTTTAGCTTTCCTAGTCCAGCATCTATATATGTTACTGGAAATCACTTTTCCAAGGCCACTGGGACATTTTCTTGCCCATTTCTTTTCATATATATTTGTGTTAATTTGTATGCTTATTCAGAGCTGTACAGCAGCTTTGTCAATAAAGTTACAGTCTAGTGCTAATGTATTTGCTTAACATTATAGCCAATCCATCCTAAACCCAGAAATAATACCTAGAAGCTGTGTGCCGTTATCTTCTTTACACATCAGTTTTCCATGTCCTTCAGCTACTGTCCTGGTGACACTATTGATTTTACTCTGCATCATTGCTGCTAACAAAAAAAAAAAAAAAAAAGAAGAGCAACACCTCCAACAAATGAAAGACACAGAAATCATGTTGTTTCTTGTACAAAATGAGTTAAAACATATTAAGATTACATTCAAACCTAAGGATAACAGGTAAGTGTAGACTTTGTTTGAGTAAAAGGAGACATCAACTAGTCACCTATATTGCCCTTATTGGCAGAAACGGAGACTTGTAGAATACTTAATCTTATCCTATTATAAATATTTAACATGTGGCAGCCAATCACTTATAACCCAAGTTCTCCTTCCTGGCCATAAAGGGAACTTAGTATTAATTATATTTTAGATGTCTAAAGTTAGGTAACAAAAATCATATGCTAATTTGTCTGTGCAAACAGTAGTTTCAAAGAACCTTCAAAGTCACATAAGATCTTTGAAGTGGGAAATGGCAAACAAAAGTTTGCTGAGAAGAATACTGCAATGACGTAGAGTCAGCTATGAGAATAAAAAATAAATAAGAAACAGAATAGTACAATGGTAAATGACAATTATAAATTAATTTTGCACAGAAGGAATTAAATTGAAAATTCAAATGAAATTAACAGCTCCTTGTTATTGTGAGTCTAACGAGTAATGGATGACAACATAAGGATTTATCAACAAAAAAATGTTCAATTACTTAAGCATAGATGCTTAGTAAAATGTAAGACACAAAACCATATTCCACCTGTGGTGCAACACCAGGTACTCAAAGAAGAGGAAATTCCATAAATCCTTTGTCACATCTGTCAGCTGTTACACTCAAAATCTTGTTGTGGACCATAAGAACCACAACTTATTTACCAAATAATGAATTAACGGCTAATCTAATTAAAATCTTAGTTAGAATTACATCTTAACTGCCTAACCAGACATACTATTGGTTTAGCTATGACAACAGTTAAAATAATAACAGGTTAAACTGATACAAGCTTTCTACTATCTATCCATTTCTTTGATGTTATTCTCTCCTATGTTTTCCATGTCCACAGGTCTTTGGATTCAATTTGAGAGGGGATTTAGAGTGTGTTATTGATGTCCCAAGTTCTTTGCTGAGAGAAGTATAATACTTATGATAGGGTCTCTTATCCGTTGCCAAGAAATGAGTATCTCATTTACTTTATGTTTTCTTTCTCCTTAATCCAGGATTTCTCTGAATAACTACTTGCTTGTAACTACTCACTACTACCTGTGTGAAACTGTTGTTATACCACACAATTATACCCAGCTAAATTATGATAATAGCAATATTAATTTAATTTATTAATAGCTAAATACTTTATTTGATGATATAATTATGAAAAAAAAGGAGATAACATTGAATCATAGAACACTTCTTATTTTCTGCGTCAAGTCACCTTTCACATGATCTAGACTGGAGGCAAACATGATCCATATATATGGGCATGGCAGGTCTTAGAGTGGCATGGCATTTTTATTGTTACATGGCAAAGACTTGGTATTTATCCTTGTCTAGTTCTAACAGTGGGAGAGGATAACAAGTGCCAATAAACACACCCTGACCAGTAACACATAAAAGGGATTATTGCAGCAAGACATGAAATCGGGCACATAGAATTTTTAGTTATGGATTCTTGGATTTGTACCTTACTTAATTTACCTTACTGTGAAAAGAGTCTTCATTTTACAAGTTACTGGGGGTTTTTTAACTCCAGATAAAAAACTGGCTATCAGGGAAGGCTGAAAATTTTGTTTCTTATAACTAAGTATTTATTAACAGTGACAGGTTCTTGGATTAATCTTATACTTACCCAGATGGCTTTTCTTTTATGATTCAGATCTCAAAAAACCTCTGATTTTTACTTCATTGGTGAAAAAACATGCCTGTAGACCATATTCTTGGTTAGTTAATATCTCTATATTGTATTTTTCAAACTGGTTTTATTGTTATCAAAAAGTATCCTTATTACATTGTGATATGAGATTACTTCTTCATAGTATTACTTTGTGGACTTTTAACCTATTCATCGTATTGGCTTCTTTGTTTTTTCAAGAGATAATTATTTCCATTATTAAATATTTTCTCCTTTTAGCTGTAGTTTTATTTCCCACAGTTGTTCTTACAAACAGCATGTATTTTTAATATAGTTGTTGATTAAAACAGTGACTCAAATATTCTGTGAAGGATTAAAATATGGACTGAGTGTATTTTGAGGGTGTTTGCTTGGGGTTTTTTAATCTGTTAAAACTCTTCTAGAAACTAAAACTTAAGAGTGAACTGCTTCTTTTTTTTTTTTTTTTAATCTTTTGCTTTTTTTTTAACATAAAATGTAAGGTCTATTTTCAGTTCAGAACAGAATTGTGAGGAAAAAAAATCCTTACGATTATTTTGTAAACTATTCTTCAAAAAACCCTGATTCCTTTACTCATCCTATCACAAGGAGTACTTCATCAGTTTTCTTATTCCATTCCCCTATTCCTCTTTGCACAAAAAAAAAAAAAAAAAAAGGAAAAAAAATGAAAAAAAAAAGACCTCAGTCCTCAGTTACTTATACTGTGAAGGACAAAACTGGGAGAGGCTTATAGTTGCAGAGACTCCTTTATGGGCCCTACAGCTAATGGATGCATCATTTTCAGCCGCACAGGTCTAAGCAAAAAATAACCCCAATCAAACATGGAAATGAAAAAATAAAAGGGAAGAGAAAGAAAATTGAAACATCCTCCCCAGTGGCCTGCCGTGAATAGCAATAGGCACCCCAGACAAGTCTCCTTCTCTTGGCATCTTGTCTATCACCACATAGTAATGATGCTTTCTCACTAGTACAACTGCACTTTTCATTGAGACCCCCTCAGGCTGGTAGTTTCTGGCTATGATTCCATCGGTGTTATTTGTGGCATTTGTAATTAGGGTTCGGTACTGCCCACTAACTAGTCACTGAATTCTGTGTAGGTATATTACTGGGAAATAACAAATACTAAAAAGACTATTAATTTATCGTTTTCTCTAAACTTTCTTGTAATATGATTTTATAGGTGCAGTGGGTTAACAGCAGCCAAATGCCATCCATTTGCTCACTCCTTGTCATGAAAAACTTGTGGGTCAAGATAAAAACTGGGAGACTCTTGCCAGGTACCATCATGGCCAAAACAAATTCTTGTGTCACCTCTGCAGCTCCTCCACTCCTAAAGCTTTGCGTGTACCTGTGATACAATAGGCTAAAAGTTACAAGGACTACATTAAAGAGATCTTAGTGCAGAGTTATAGACTAAAGCTACAAGCAAAAAGTCTGAGGACCCAGGGAAACAACAGCGGGATCAGTGGCAATTATTTTCTGTATGAAATCCAGCATGATAATGATTCATACTCTACTGGTTCTGGGCCATGAGAGTAAGAGTACTTGGGACACCAGGGTAATGGCACTGTACAGCAGCCTTAGGATGTGGAAATGAGAGATCATAAGGTAACAAATCAATGAATGGCAGGCTATGGAGTTGCAGGTGGAGGTCCCTGAACACTGCAAGTTTAGAGCACCTTAAATGTGGTGCAAGAGGTACAGGGGCCTTTCTTTATCCACCATGAGGTTATACTCGGTTGCTTTTCCTTGCAGATCCAGAGACCTGTTCAGTAGTATAATGTTTTTTATTTGGTACATAATTAAATAAATATTATTGATTTATTATTTAATTGCTTTAATTACTGAAGTAGAAATTGCTCACTAATTATTTTAAAAAATAATTATAAAATTACTTTTTCATCTATTTTACCCCTGTCTTCTTTATCCTGTTGGTTTTTTTCTAACCCAGATTAAGATAATATGCTTTCCTTTCATATTCCAGGTAAGTAGATTTACAATTGAAGTTGAAAGACAAAGGCAAAGTCAGAAGAATGTGGAAACTATTTTGCCCTCAGGATAAAGGTAGTTCCTTTCTGTAGACACAGATACTTTAGGAACTTTTAATGAGACTGCAGTCGGGTGTATGTATTTGCTTTCAATTTACTTTGGGAGTAGTTGTGTTTTGATGCCAGTTTTTAATGCATGCTGTGAGGAAGATGAAAGGCTTATACATTCTTTTATACAAGTAACAGTTACCTATTCTCTGTTCAAAATAGTTTGTGCATTTTGGTCTAGAGTCTTTGAAAGTATAAAGCTAGCAGAACACTCTAAGGCATGAAGTAAATATAAACAAGAAAATATTTAATGTAACCTTCGTGGAGAGATGCTTTATGAGCTTTAGATCATTTCAGGTGCCAATTCTCATGTTTTTCTTTTTTTTTGCTTCATTTTATTGATATAATGAGTGATCAATGGTTGGCAGATGGATCAGTGTTCTTCTGAATCCTTTTTCCTTCACTTCTGATACTAATATTGCGGAGATTAATGCATTTCAAGCTTCAAACCTCTTGGAGAGTGGATGTGGGAGAGGGTTAAAAAGGTTCCAAGGCTCTGAATGGATTCTGATATCCTTTACCAAGCTTTGATGCCAACTCATGCTGCTCTGACTATTACTACCTGTGCTAACATTGGTTTGTATCACTCCTAATGACACAGCTTCACTTCCCGCCACAAACCAGAAACCAGGTACTCTGATCTTTACTACTGTTTTGTTTCACTGCATCTTCCTTCAGAGACCTGATGCCAATTTCTCTGACTAGAAGGTGCCTGCAACAATTGAATGTTACTTGATTCAAATAAAGTTTCTGTGCTAGTCGACATGATTTGTTTTAATGAGCTTTCTGAAGATAATTTGCATATTATTATTTTTTGGTTTGAAATGGTTATATTACCTATTGAATCTGTGGCTGGACGGTTACTTCTGCGTTTCTCATTCATTCATAGGAAACTTTCAATGCAGATTTATTAATCAATGTATTTCAAAGTCTTTTTTTCTTTGGGTTTCCCTTTTCCTTCTACATTGGATAAATTCACACAAAAGGCTAAAGAAAGAAACCCCAGAATATTCCAACCTTAATTTCATTCATTGATATATCCTATAGGCTTCTGGTTTTGAATACAATATTTTTCGCCTTTAGAAGATAAAATGCTTCAATGATAGTTAATTCTATTCAGGAAGATTGACAGCTTAGGACAAAATGATACTTCAAAGGGCATACAATAAATAAGGCTAGGCTTCTCTTTGTGCAATATCTATTTATAAGGGAATAGATTCCTGGAGCAAAATTACACCTGGAACATGTGGAAAAACAAGGGTTAAGCAGTTAAGTAATAGATAGAAAATTGCAAGCTGAAAGTCAGTTAAAGGTGAGTTCAGGACTGGAGTGCACCTGAAAAAATAGAATGTGAAGCGTGTTAAGATAATGAGTTAGGTCAGTAGACTGAGTAGCTACCTGGAAACTGTGTGAGGTCACAAGGCCAGAATGCAGCTCCTTGAGGACAGACACATTGATTTTCACATCCTAATTTGTGTGCAGCAGGAAGTGTAGAGAGTTTTTGCAATCATGTCCCTGGAAGAACCATTATTTGAAGAAGAGGCTAAAGTACGGAAAGAAGGTTAAGTACTTGGGTGTCAGTGTTAGAAGAGCTTATGTCTTTTGGGGTCAGTCTAGAGATTTTATCAATTTAGGATGTGTGTATTGTAGCTTCAGCCATATAATATTTGTGTAAGTGTTAAGAGGTGAGTACTAGCACCATTTTTTCTTTTTTTTTTCCCCTAATCTGCCCTGCCTCTGCTTACAGTGATTACACTGAATTCAATAGAAAACAAAGCATAACTCTGATTTGCTTTTACATGTAAGGTGCAAACACCAGACCTAAACTTTATGTCTCAGGTCTAAACTAAAAAAAAATTAAAATGGAAAATATTGCTTAAAGCGTAAATTCATTGGCATAAAATAGTTACTTGAAGTTGCCAATATGATACATCTGATTGCCTTTCTTACTATTAGTCAACTAAGCCACAGTATTAACATCTAAGTATTAAACATTTCCAAATGAAGATGAGAATGCTTAAAACTTCCCTTTTTATTACTAGAATGGGGAATGGAAATATATTAGAACAAATCAAAACAGTTTCATGTAGAAGAAGTGTTGACTCCCTAGAAGGCAGGGAGACCCTGCAATCAGACCTCGACAAATCAGATGACTGGGCAATCACCAACCCTATGAAGTTCAACAAGGGAAACTATCAGATTCCGCATCTGGGATGGGGCAGCCTTGGGTGTTCATACAGACTGAGGAACGAGAGGCTGAAGAGCAGCACTTTGGAAAGGGACCTGGGGGTCCTGGTTGATGGCAAGTTGAATGAGTCAGCAGTACCCAGGCAGCCAGGAGGACCAACCCTGTACTGGGGGCATCAGGCACACCATTGCCAGCTAGTCGAGGGAGGTGATTGTCCTGCTCCACTCTGCACTGGTGAGGCCTCACCTTTTATATTGTGTGCAGTTTTGAGCACTGCAATATAAGAAAGATATTAAGCTGTTAGAGAGCGTTTAAGGGAGGGCAATGAAGATGGTGAAGGGACTTGAGGGGAAGCTGTATGAGGAGTGGCTGAGGTCTCTTGATCTGTTCAGCCTGGAGGACACTGAGGGGAGACCTCATGGAATTCTATAATTTCCTTGTGAGGGGAAGAAGAGGGGCAGGCACTGATCTCTTCTGTCTAGTGACCAGTGACAGGACCTGAGGGAACGGCCTAAAGTTGTGTCAGGAGAGGTTTCAGTTGGATATCAGGAAAAGATTTTTCACCCAGAGGGTGTTTGGGCACTGAAACAGGCTTCCCAGGGAAGTGGTCACAGCACCAAATCTGACAGAGCACAAGAAGTGTTTGGACAATATTCAAACCAGGCACATGGTGTGATTCTTGGGGCTTTCCTGCGCAGGACTAAATGATCCTAATGGGTCCCTTGCAATTCAGCATATTCTATATTCTATTCTATGAAATCTTAAAATCTCAAATTTGACAGTACTTGGGTTCACTAGGACTTGTAATGATATATGCTATGCATAACTAATATTTTAAGATTAAAAGTATTAAAATATCAATGAGCAAAGGATGTCTAAAATGTACAGTTTTTAGTAATATCAAATGCTTCTCTGATTATATGTGTTTATGGTAGTGTGTCATAGGAGGAAGACTGGAGAATTTCCTCAAAGTTCATTGTCAAACCCTGGCAGTTTGTTTTGTATCTCAGTCAGGGACAGGTAGGAAGGGAGCAGTATATTATGCAGTGTTCAAGAAAAGGCTGTGAGAAAGCCATCCCAAGGTCTAGTAAGCACAGCGGTGTTGGATCAAGGGTTGGACCTGATGATCTCGGAGGTCTTTTCCAACCCAGTTGATTCTATGATTCTGTGATTCTATGAAATCTTCCTGAGCATACCAGAGACTGGGCAGGGGGTAACTCCTACAAAGCTCCCTCCCGTCCTGTCTCCTTCTACCTTTCATTGAAGGAGGAGTCTGAAGAAGACACCTTCCTCATCAAAAACATCTTATATGCCTCTAAATACTGACCAACTTTTAAAGCTAAAATGCTGTCATATTTTAGCTTGTATTAGTTTTTGATTTCTATAATGTCCCATTATTTTATTTTCTAAATAATAATATGTAATATAAATATAAATGTCTTTTTCAGGTAAAAAAAGTTTTTTATCCTTGTGTAAATTATACAATTAAAAATATAAAATTGTCTTGTCCAGCTACACTACGAAGTTCATAGTGTAAAATAAAATGCTCTCTAATTCTTTTTTTTGGTTTTAAATATCCCTTAAGATATTAATGTTTTTTTTAGAATATGCATGATATCTTTTCCAACTCATTCAATTAGAATATTTGTATGTATCTTCATGAAAAAACATATAGTCAGTTTTGTCAGTTATAACATGCTAATCACCATAGATTAATAGAATGCCAGGTTGGAAAGGAAATTGAGGATCACCTGGTCCAACCTTTCTTGGAAAAGGTAAGGTCTAGTCAATATGTCCCAACACCCTGACCAGCTGAATCTCAAAAATTTCCATCATAATAGCCATTATAGCTATTTATAAAAATTGTATTATATAATAAAAATAATAAATCACTTTATAGAATTAATTTCATTTTTAACTGTATATTATTTGAATAACACTAAACAGCATATTTTCAGAAAATAATATTGTATTTTGCAAGACGTTTGTTGTGGGAGAACCAAACTACTTACCAAGAATTTCTGTTATAAATAGGCAATGAATCGTTCTTTTCTGCCAGAACATCTCATTCACATAGAATTCTTCACACAACCAGTCTGTGGGATGCTTTACCACATCTGATAAAACAGAGAGGAAAAAAGAGAGGGAGGGAGGGAGGGAGGGAGGGAGGG
>JAWWLV010000001.1:70177662-70202758 GCA_035041135.1 Platyrinchus mystaceus
GCAGGGACTTTTACAGACAATGCAAAAAGCCATTTTAACCACGTGTTCACTTTAACCTTCAAATCCCCCTGCTACAGCCAAACACAAAATTTGGAGCCCTGCACTTCTTTTGTTCTGTCATCTCACTTCCCCAGTTCTGATACCTTTGTCCTGACTGTAGGCTTTGAGGTTGCTCACCTTCTTGCCCTTAGTTCCAGGGCTGCCCCAGCCTAACCATCTGATAATCATCATTGCAAATGCCCCCACCATCCCTTTTCAGAGGATACAAGATAATCACAAGCACAATGGTTTCAAAGTGAGAGAACTGTGTGGCACCAATTTTCCTTTTCAGCAACAGGATCAGTGTTGGTATAAGCCAGCCTAAGCATCATTATAAAGAAGTATTCTCTCTGTTCAACAAGATTTATGAAAAAAGCATGAGGTTTATGCTTACATAGGTAGGATTAAATCAAGAATAATTAGATGCTTCAGAGGACAAGATAAAAGGAATAAAGTGAGCAACATACAGGCAGGAACAAAAGAAAAGTCTCTAAGGAAGATATGTAAGCAAACCTTAATTATTTGGTATTTCCTACGGGCAAAGACCTAATACCTGTGCTGTTACATGAACTTAGTTTTACATCTGTGGATATCCAAGTTCATAGGAAAATGTCAGACCTGCACTGCAGGGATAGTTATGCTTCATTAATACTGGCTATGTTAAACAATGTCTTAGGAAAAGGGCATTATTCATTATGATCTCAGTAGAAAGCCACTTAGAGTTTTTAAGTTACCATTTAAAATGCTATTTATTAGAGCTAACACTCTGCAGTAGTCTGAACTCTGCCCCAAGCAGTGCAGCATCAAGCAGGATTTTTTGTGCAGTACACCTTGCCGACCCTGTCCATAGCAGAGCTTCTCCCTTTTTAATATTCAAACTATGACAAGATTTTTTTGTAAGGAAACAACTTTTTTTCCTCTCTACAATTGAAACAGAAATTATGTCTTCATGAAAACTTCTTTCTGTACACTTGGATAAAGGTAAGGCCATGCAGGCTGCATAATTGTCAGTAACAAGTGGGAGCTGCCTGTTAGCTGGCTGAGATTATAGTGCAGAAATGGGATTTATACTGCACAGCACAGACTTTAAGGCAAGGTTGTACATGCAGCACAGTACAACACAGGCCTGGGCCTGCTCAGGTTAACTTCTTTTGGGAATCACTACCTCCTAAAATACAGCGTTCTTCCACCCATAACCTCTACAGGATCAAGAAAAAACTGTTCTGATAACACCTTGAGGGTAGGTCTCAAATTGTTCATATTCTTAATTTCTGTTGGTTCATCCTTTTCCTCCAACAACAGAATTTTGTTTAAAATTTCAGGCAGGCAGAATTATCAGCTGCATCTGCTACTAGACACTATTTGATTTGAAATCTATAAGTTACAATCAGATTGTTAAAATGTTTGGTTTTTTTTTTTCCAGGAAGGCTTGTATCAAAATAAACCCTAAGGTGATTTGTTCCCACAAAATGTATTTTCCTGGGCACAGCAACCATGAAATTATAGAGTTTTCAATACTTGGTGAGGTAAGGAGGGGCATCAACAAACCATCTACCCTGGATTTCCTATTCAGAACACTGATTTGAAAAGTTTCTTGGAAGCAGCCCTTAAAAACCAAGGGGCCCAAGTAGTCTGGTCATACTTTAAGAAGAAAGCTTGAAGGTGCAGGAGCAGGCTGTCTCAAGATGAGCCTGTGGGGAAGACCGGCCTGGCTGAGCAGGGAGCATGCACAGGAACTCAGGATAAAAAAAGAGGGTGTATCACCTTTGGAAAAAGGGGCAAGCAACTCAGGAAATGTTTAAGGATGTTGTTAGGTCCCACTTACAAGCATTACTCCAAAGCTCCTTATCTAGCTCCTTTCTGACTCCTAGAAAAATTATCTGTGGTTAGTATTTTGAAAGAGTTTAATGTCAGTATATGATCCCACTCTCTACTTTGTAGAAAGTTACATTTTACTGTTTCGTCGATACAATGTCATGGGATGACTGCAGAATTTTATAGAAAGGACATACGTCCTTTTTACGTGCTGTGCTTCTTTTGCTTGTGTTTTCCTCATTGTTTTTACATAATCGTCAAAAATACTTCATGTTCTCAAAAAATTGAGTATTATGTCATTGAACAACTGTTCATGTTATAGTTATAAATCTGTTTTCAGTCAGTAATGCTAATAATCGTTCCAGAAAGTTTCATTGTTCATTTTTGCTATTTCTGGAATACAATACATATGATGAAATGCCAATGTCTTGTGGAAGGGAAGATTTGTTTAGAACTAGATGCATATAATTTTGGTAATATTTCTCACTTCTGGCATACTTTCAAATTTATTTTATCATTCCAAAACAATAAGAAAAGCAAGTTTTTAGTAAAGCCTTTGAAAACAGCTAAAACCAGAATTCCGTGGCAGGTACAGGAAGTCCGTTGAGGCCTGAAAAAATGCTGCTGTCTACATCATACTCTGTAGGTTGCAAAAAATGAGTATGGTGTATATTGTTTTGTAAATACAAGATTAGTCTAATCAAAAGTATGTGTGTATTTTTTTTTTTTTAATATCAAAGCAAGAACAAAAATGCACCTCTATACATAGACATGATGCAGCAAAAGATGCTGAGGAAATGAGAAAACTTTCTACTAGTGTAATCATTTCTAAGAAAAATTGATTTGATTGCTTTTTAAAATTTTATATTGATTTAGTTTCTTTTAATATTTTCTAAAGCTTAAGCTTTAATTTTAGCATACTGGGGGGTGGAGGTATTAAGAGAATCTCGTATGAGATCTTAACTATACGATCTCATAGGTTCAGAGAAGATGTCATAGCTGCTCTATTGTAATAAACAGAATATGAACAGTCTTGACTGGAAAGCTTGCTGACATTTTATATATATATATATATATATATAATTCCTCTTATTTTGAATATTTGGTTCTTATCATCCATTTCAATTTGATCGATACTTTTTTGTCCATGAGTCTCAAGATGTATGCAACAGAGGCTACGGCAAAGTCAAGGAGGTCAAGGACTTAGACTCTTTCTTAATGATTGCTTAAAATTTTCTCTTCCAAGTACATTTTAAGTCACATACTTTAAAAATACAGTTAAACTTTGGAGAGAAAAAAAAAAAAAAACAATTAAAAAACCCAAAACAAAACAAACTCTTTGCCTCAATAATACTAACAATACTAACAAATTAGCATCATGATGTAGAAAAAAAAAATTACCAGTTTTCAAATTTTGCATTACTAAGCTTTATGTTAAAATAGCTATTATGTTTTAATAGCCGTATTTCTGAAAGCTTGTAATTCAAAAACTTGTAATTCAAAAACCAGTCTGTATCCAAAGTCAACATTTCCAAAAGGAAATTTCCAAGTGGCTTGCTTTTAAATAAGATGAAAGGGACACTTTATTGTATTAGAGGAAAAGGAATCCTACTGTATTTAGGGCAACAATGACTACAGTAAAGCATTAAGTATTCACAGAGCTTTTCCTTATTGACAGGGAAAAGACTGTCATATCTTCAGGGTGTTATTATGATACACTGAAATACTTTCTGCAGGTTATGAAATCCTTTATAGAAGGAATAAAATTTAAGTTTTACATGTATGAATGATACGTGAAAAATGCAGAGAACTTTTCCCATTGTATTTATGTTAAACTTCATGGAGAAAACAAGATACCACATAGTTAATCTTTCTTTTAAGCAACTAGAATTGACAAAAAAAACAATGAAATATTGTATATTTTCAGAATATCATCCAGGAGATTTTTTCCTAAATCTTTTTTTTCTTTTCCTACAAAGATGGAAAACAAACCGAAGCAAAAGAGAAAGTAATCAAATAACTTTATTATTATAATTACCAGGCCATTCTCTATATTTATTTCAGTGAAAGAAGGAGTATAGTTTTTTTTTTTCCAAATTTGTGCAAGGCTAGCACTCTCATGTCTTACACTAGCCTTGTTGCTACACTTATGAGTATCTCAAAGACCTCTGGGATCGTTCTTCTCAGACTTTTAATAAGATAACATCTCAGTAACTAAATGAACTGCCTTCATTATAGCTGTGGTCCGGCAGTTAGTAAAATATCCCTTTCAGTTTAAACACCAAGACACTTTAAGTGTATATTTCAGTCAAAGTGACTTCTCCTTTATTCTTTTTTTTTTTTTTGAGAGCATGTATTTTTGCATTTTTATAATAATGATAATTTTTGAGGGGATGCTGTAGGCATATCTTTCCACCCTCCTGCTTTCTGAAAGACAGTTAGGGAACAATAATGCTTTATCAGCAGAGGACATTTCAGTTTTATAGAATTCCTACTGGAACTCCATGATGATGGAAATTACATCTTTCAGTCCCTGAAGACTGTGATTGCATAAAAATTTCACTGAATTTTTTAATTTTCTTATGAGTGTAGGTCACTACTGAAGGCATTCTACAGATGAACGAGTTAGCATATAATTAGATTAAGAGTTTGTTGAATACAACACAAAAAGTAAACACCAACCTGAGACCGGACTTCTTCTATGTCCCAGTTCAGCATCTGAAATTAATGGACAACAAATTATGAATTATGGACAGAGAAGAAGCCACCAAAATAGACACATTCCTGTTCTTCTTGTTGAAGACTCCATGATTATGAGTGCTTATATTTAATTATGGTGAAATCATGTATGTTCTGTTTTATGATGAGTAGTGCCTTGGCACATGACAAATGCATCTCCAAGCAAATGATGTGAAAGCATTTTATTCACAGTCTGAATGGCTCCACAATAGGTTGCACTGGATTCTTCATTTATTAGCATATTCATGTTGGATAGTGGAAGTATACTCTAGACACAAGGATTACAATGTTATGGTTTTTAAAGCTATAAATGTTTTTTTTTAGATTAATTTCTTACATTTCCCTTTTTTTTTTCCCTTTGTAGACAAAATTGTAATTCTAAAAGATATTAGAGAATAGTAAGAAACAGCAATATACAGTATCTCTACCATAATTAAGAATAACATTATTTTCTGGAATAATATCCACTATTGCCTAGAAAAGTCAATATCATGGCAGTAAATGAAAAGCTAAAAAGTTCCTATGAAAATGGTTAAGTATCCTTCAAGAAAAGTGTTCAAATTTCATGTCAATAATTTTGGCTCTTATGCTCTCCTAATGGATATTCTAAGCTCAAAATTGAAGAGCACACATAATTGGTTTTAGAAAAAGTGCTTGAATTTGGAAAGAAAGTCTAAAATAGTCTTCTGGTTAGAAGGTGCAATGTCTTTTATGTTGCAAGTAGAGACTATAATCTTGCAAAGGTTACACATACATCTTAATGTAGCACATTTTCTCTGTGGAAACTGAGGTTGCCAGAGTTATGTGGACTCAAAAGTTTACATCAATGTAAAAAACCTGTCAGATAATATAACCTATTGTATGCAGAATTACGATTTCTCACATATTGATTCATTGATTATATCATACTGATTATGTCATTAGTCTATTTCTCTGTTTAAAACTTTCCAGTAAATATTCCAATCTGCTAAGGACTGGAGCCTCAGGTTTGTGACAATTGAATTTTCAATTTCTTTATAATTCAGGACTCATCTAGTATACCTGTCCACCACCTTGAACTTCAGAATGTGTCTTTAAATACTTGTGGTATCATTTAGATAGGTGTAAACAACAACAGAGCTTCAAAGCAGCAGTGAGTCAAGTTCAGTATCTTTCTGTTATCAGTGTCAAGTTGTTCTGCCAAAAAGTATTTAAATAGCTACTTTATTAATGATCATTATCCTTTGATCCTAAAGAATTATATTTGACATCAGCTGACCTTATTTAAGGACTTATTCTGTCTGCAGGTTCTGAAATTTACTCAAATACAGTTGACAAGTTATGTCATTTTAAGCCAACATTCTTTCCTAGTTTACCTTCTTTTTAAATAAACAAGTTCTCAGTTTTATTCCCATTTCCAAACACTCTGTTCAGACTTGTATGTCTTATTTTGATCCTTAGGTTTCATTCTTCTCACAAACTGGATTGTATGAACTGTTAAAGGTGCTCAATAATGCTCTTTACAGAAGACAACTCATTTCAGTTTTCTGAGAGAAAACTTATTTCCCTTGGTGAATATCCACTTTATGCTGTGCAGATCCCATTCATGCATCACCTTCATTGCCCTCTGCAGTACTGTAGCCCTTTATAGATACTATATTAAAAAACCCTATCATTTTGGGGGTTTTTGTTGCTTTTTCTTTTTTTTTTTTTTTGTTAAGGTAGGTGAGCCATCTCCTTCCTAATGCCCATCAGAGCAGATCTAACTACACGTATCTAAACAATGTAGCCAGGAATATTCAGGGCCTTCCAGCAAGTTGGCAAGTTTCCCTTTATTGATATATGCCTGGGGCTATATAGTGGTCACTCATGTTAGCCTATGGCTAGCTCAGGCCCTAGCACTGGGCCCAAAATGACTGTCAGACCTTGCTCAAGATCATTAACTCTTCAAACACAGTGTCTTCCATAAGATACCAAAGACAGCAGAGATACTCCAAGAAAATATAGAAGTTTCTTTCTTTCCCCCTTTTTTTTTGTATGATTTATTTCACTTTCCTATGACTTTTTAGATTAAAATTTACAGGGTTGTTTGAAGAGAGCTCAGGCATCAGAAGTCTGACTTTTCCTATCTCTCATTATTAGCTTCCTACTTCATTCTGCATGGACTGGTCCAAATAGGTCTCCCCATGATCTTGTGTGCATAGTCCAGGGAATATCTTACTTCATTAACTATTACCAAAATGTGAATGTGAGTGAATGAAACTGAGTTATGTTTTAGTTGATTATTCCCATAAAACCTTTGAAACCTCCAAACAACCAGTATGCTGTCACACTTCAGGATTTGGAATATATATTCATCTATAATAAAAAAATGACACTTTGGTGCCTCATAAAACACTCTTCACATGTTTTCATTTAGTTTTATCTAATGAAGTACACATTTTAAAATAGCATTTTTGTTTTAGTAACAAGGGAAATATATAATATATATGTAATATATAATCCTAAAGGAGGACACAAGGTCAAGTACTGCATGTGCTAGCATTGGCTAGCAGTATGGACACAAGAAAGTCCATGACCTCATGCTCTTGAGGTTAATGATGTCCTCCCTTTAGTAAATGCATTTGGAATTTTAATGTAGATATATATCTCCTTTGCACAAAGGATAAACAATAGCATCGCTACTCATTTTTCCATGGTCTTTAGTATCTCAGCACAATAAAAATTGTTGTCCCACCTGCTCAATTCAGAAGTTCAAAAATAGTAGAGACTTGTGAGAAAGACCATGAGTTTAATCTTTTAAGTCAAATGGCAATAGATGTGTGAGATGATTTAATTTCAGACAATAAGAAATTTGCCTGAGTAGTAAAAGTGCAAAGTAGGACAGCTAAAAGGCTGAAAATGGTGTAAAAAAATATTTATATAATTCAACAGAAAATGATGTGCAGGATTTTCAGACAGCTTAAAACACTGAAAGGTTTTGCGAGACCTTTTATGGAACTCCTCATCTTCAACAGTTTTAGTCAGAGACTGGATACTTTGATGTACTTGAAACAAGAATTAATTCTTAGAAGCTAAGTTATGCAGATCAAAACTCAATGACTTAAAAATCTCATTCAATCTTACTGAATGTGTTACTTCACACTTAAAATGATTAGCCCCTGATGCGATGTCTTTGCTCAGAGTGAAAATATTTTCAGGGAATGTGTGGGAGGCAATGCAGGGTATGAATTTTTATTGCCTGATATGCTTGACCCATGCAAGTATGTTTTAATTTTTTTAAAAAATTTGCATAAGTAAAGTTTTGTCTAAGAAAAAAAAGTGGAGTAATAGTGTTTCACTGTTTGACCTTTATTATATCATGAGATTCCTGGATTTTACATGGTCATTATATGAATCCAGTGTACTCAAATTGAAGAGGAACTTGGAATACAGTTTGAAGAAAATTCTTTTTAAAAAGTACAATGAAAGCTGGGGCTGTATGTAAGGGAGGGGGGAAAAATCAACATGAGGATAATTAAATCCAGGTAATTTTTCCCACGACTTGACTGAAAAAAAGCCCTGAAAAAGATGGCCTGAGTTCAACGTGCATGCTCTGACTAAGACTTTGGAGTGGGTTATTTCCCAAGGTCCCTTGAAATTTGAATGAATCTTTAAGTCTTTAATGATACTACTCATTTCTTTTTCTTTTGAGAAAATCATTTTATACCAACACAATTGCTTTTTTATTTGTTGTGTTTTTCAATAATTGTAATTTTCCTGGTATTTCCCTCTCTTTTTTAAAAAATCAGATGTGGAAAACTGAAATTGAAGTAATTTTTGAGTTTTCTTTACAAAGGTTAATACATTTCTGTTTGTTCTTGTTCATTGCATGATATTTTAACTGAATCAAAATGTAGAAAATACTATATACAAGGAGATTTTTCTTTAATCTTCTATGTATCTAGCTTTTCTATAGCTAACCTTCTATGTAACCCTTCTATATAGCTAGCTCAATATAACATTATTGAGTTTACTCAATTAAAAATCTTTAAATAAAGCTTAATTCATGAGTACAAACTAAAGGGTATTAGATATAACATTTTTTAACAATTCATTAAATTTTAGAATGATCATTCCCAGAGTAATGTTTCCCACCCCAAAAGAGAAGCATAGTTCATATTCAAGATGCATCTTATCATTCCTCTCAAGATACAGCTTATCATTCCTCTTTTTTTTGCATAGATGTAAAAATACTAACAGTAAAAACAGCAGCAGTTTTTATAATACATAATACATCTGCATCACAGAGCAGATACCATTTTTTTTCCTGGATTCTGGGGATAGATACCCAGTGCAGATTTATCATCAGTAAATACAAGTTGAACTGATTTCTGGTCTCATATGAGAGTTTTAATTCATAGAATATAATAATAGTAATAAAGGCCACAGCAAAATCTTATGACCCATGATATCTTTCTGATATTGGAACTATCTTTGCATATTTCTATGGAATAATCTCTCTAAGAGAACTTGTAGATGAAGGAGACAGGATATGCTGAATTTTGAGCCGATTTACATTATTTTCAATCTAAAATCAATACAGGGTTTCTGAAATAATATTCTGAAACATCATATACTAGACATTTTTTGCTGCAGTGGTTTGAGGCAATTGCAATTTTTATAAGGATAAGCAGAAAATCATCAATTGATAAGACTTTCATTTTGACAAGTTAAAAAATAACAATTATTTAGCTTTAACTCACCTCTTCTACTTTCTCACTCCTTACTTGCGGTGTTTTAATTCCTAAACTATGTTACCTTCTTTTGCCTACTGTCATTATGACCTCCCATGGTAAGGACCTGTGATGATTGCAAAGATGATTCTGACTTCACAATAGAAACATCATCATCTGTTGGAAGAAGAGACTATAATATTTGAATCATTTATCAGATATTAAAAAAATATACCTTGGGTACTCCAAGCTTCCTTCTTCTTCTGCAAAACTGATAAAAAATATACATTGCACATATATAAGTCCAATCTGTGAAAGTCAGAAATACATATCTATATAAACCCAGAAAGATGCTTGTTAGTTTGCTTAAAATATACACAATAATTTGCATAGTTTAGCAGCACCTGTTAGTGTAAGATCAGGTTATAAGAGCGTAAATTTTGTTCTGCAGTGCCATAGAGGAATACTGCAGTCTTGGGACACATAGCCAGAAAAGGCAAACTATTCCTCAGAGAGTTTTCTTTAATCATGTGAAAACTGTAATGAATACTTGAACTGAACTGGGGGCAGACACATTGGCTTGATGTGCCTGTTGTTGTTGAAGAGGCAAGGCAAGGGATTTTAAGTGAATTCAATTTATTTGCACAATTTCACATGACAAGCCACTGACAGAAAAGGGCATATATGGCATCTGTTATTAGAATTATTTTGAGAAAAGTGATTTACAAGGATAGTATTCATGAATGACTGATAGAGCATAGTGACTGAGTCTTAGTAATCAGGACTGACTACCCATTACCAAAGTCATCCAAAAGACAATGTTTATCATACTGACACAAACAGTACTTAATTAGAAGTGGCATGATTTAACCCCATACACACCACTGCACACAAATACATAGAGATTTAGGTTGTATAGCTGAATTTATAAAAAATATGACCTTATATGTAGAAAGTCCAACACTTTTACTTGACCCTGACAGATGTAAAAAATTCCAACATTAATGATACACAAATAGGTTAATAGTTCATTAAGCTATTTATTATCATTTGAGGATTCCAAATACCTATGTTCAAAGGACATTACTCTGTTGGGGGCAGGTGTCCAGGTGCTGGCAGCAGGGAGCTGCAGGGATGTCCTCTGTGAGGAGAAGCATCTCTTTGGAAAGATATTCAATAAAGTGAAAAAAAAAATGGACAGACAGAGGAGGAATTAAAAATAGAAAGGTAAAAATCTAACACAAAAGAGAGAGAAATAGGACAAGGAACACCAAGGTTAGAAGGAAAGGAGGTACTCCATAGCAGAAAAGATATCCCCTGCAGTCTATGGAGGACCATGCTGGGGCAGATATCCACACTGTAGCCCCTGGAAAACCTCAGGCCACAGCAGATGGCTGTTCCTGAAGAAACTGTGGGCTGCAGAGTGCCCATGTTGGGGCAGGGCAAAAGAGGGAGAAGTAAGGAACAGCAGAGGGAAAGCATTGTGTACTGACCATAATCCACACTCCCCATCCTCCTTGTGCCACTCAAGGCAGGTGTAAATGGGTCTGAAGTGAAGGAGTGAATTTGTCAGGGAAACACGAGGAGGAAAGACATAGTTTAAATATTTGAATATTTTTCTTTTTGTTTCCAAGGGGTATCCATTCTTATTTTCTTCCCCTATCCCAGTGAGGGCAGGAGGTGTGGAGAGGGGAAGGGTAATGCAGCAAGCAGATGGGTGTGTGTTTGTTAACCAAACCTTATCCACCACAAATACTAATTCCAGAGTAGAGTGGTAGACAGATACTTCAAATAATGTATGTCCCCATCAGGACATTTTTGGAGGCAGATTGAAAACTTGATATGAACAGAAACAAAGGAAAGCTTTTGAATGTGGTAGTGTAGAAGAATGCACCAAAATTAGCCTTCTGCACTGTAAAAGTGGTGTTGAAAACCCTGTATCCTCTGTACTGTGCTTACATAAGATCTTTGACAGTTTCAAAACTGAATGAAATAGTATAAGAAACCTGATACTCTAAGTGCACAATTTTTTATATACATGTGTGTAGACAGATGGCTGATTCTGTTTAATATTTGTACTTTTTTTCTAAATTGTTTTTCATTGTTCTTATACTTGGTCTCTGCAGAAAAATTGTTCCCTATTTTTATTCTAAAATAGATTCCAAAATCAGAGTGACAGGTCCTCAAACAAGTGCCTTGACAAGTACTTTAGTATTCTGTTTTCAGAAATGAAGGAATTTTTAAGATATATGTTCTGCACCACCATCTTAAGGGCATTAAAAAGCAGTGTTATAGCTAAGCTTTCAAGAGTATACATATGAATATGAACTAACACCCCTCTGTAATCTGTAGCAAGGACTGGAAACTTTTTTACATGCAGCAGGACAGGAAATTGTGCCAAAAATTTCATTCCTAAAGTGCTTAATCTCAAAGATCTGTATTTTTATACCATTAGAAGGATTGATGTATATTTTGGCCCAGGTCAAATGGCAGCTCCCACACAATCTTTAGGTACAATTTACAAGCTAGCATAAGGCAAGGGCCATTTTCAATGAGGTTTTTGATGGAGACCACTGTTTTGAAAAGGTGGGAGACTTGAATAGTATGGATACAGGCCATTTTAGGTCAGCTGGTCTCCATACTGTAAAACAGTTCACTGTAGCCCTTTAGGTCCTGGCTGTATTGGTAACAGAGGACAGTAGTCAGGATCTAGCAAGTTAGTTAAAATACATAATTGCTGGTATCAATTCAGTTTTACCCTTAGTCATCTGTCCAGTTTGTCTCCTAATAAGCTTGAAATCAAGTAGCAAACTAAGCAAGGCTTGTTAATAACTCTCACAAATCCAGAGAAAGGATAGATACAGGGCTCTGTCTTTTATGACCAGAACCCTTAGTGTTTACTTTTGCTATTATCCTTGTAGAATACATGACAATGACTATCCATCATAGCTGATTTCTTCTCAATCACTGTTGAAGGTTTGTGATGAAGAAGGAAGATGACTCAAATTGAGCTAAAGGAAGGTTTATATGGGACTTAAATTTGATAGATGGAAGCTGGCAACAATATCATGATCTTTCACTGTAAAAACTGTTTTGAAGATTAAGATCTTGGAAAACATCTGGATTCTCTTGGACTTAAGCTATAGATCCAAGGTTTGAAGCTTATTAAAAAGATATACAGCGTGTTAGATATTTCTAGAACTGAGCTAGAACACAGTCAGCATTAAACTGTTGAGAATTATACATATTGTAAAGACATTATCCTGCCTACATTTGTCAGTAGTCTGATCAGGTTGCAGTATCTTCTTATCTTGATAATGATACTTTTCATCCGGGTAACACTGTTCAAGTGTGTGCATACTGCTCGTCATCTCATTATTCACTAAATGCTTTCAACTTTAGTACATTTTTCTGCTCCTAATTGAAGATATTTTACCTTTCAGGTTAAATTTCACTTTTCTGCCATTTATTCTGTTTTCCTTTTAAGCTGTTGTCATACTTGTCAGTTGTTCCCAGCCATCTAAAGCTGTCTTCATTTGTAAGGATCACTGTCTGAAATCCTAGCACTATTTTAACTTGAAGAATGATTAATGTTTTCAATTATTCCAAAAACAAAGTTTATTTGTCCTTGTCTTTACAGCAAATACCTCATTATATAGACCTGAACTTTTAGTCCATTTAAGATTCGCATTTCTAATCTACATGATCATGTTTCTGTTTGTAGTATTTCTTGGCTTGATTGTGGTGCTGAGATGAAATTAGTATGTTGTAAATCATTAGAAACCTTAAAAATTATTTACTTGGATAACCTTTGTTCAAATTAAGTTCAAATAAATTCAAAGAGGCAACTCTAAACTGCAAAGCCCGAATACAAAATAAAAACACATTCTTTTTTTTTTCCAGAAAATATCTGGTTCAATGAATGGTATGAAGGCACTAGGGTGACCATGACAGCTTGTCAGCTTTGTGCAGTGTCTTTGCTACAGCTCCAGGATGGGTCAACCACTTTCCATGTAGGAAAGAAAACCTTCTCCTTTATACTAAGGAAGGTGTGCCAGGCATCTCTTGAATGTCTTGCTGTGTTTGCTGCTCTTTAAGGCATTCTTTTGGCACCTTTTATGTCACCTCTGCTACTAATCTAGGAGATATTGCCCTCCAGCATAGGTTTTAATGATTCCCTCCAGTACACAGAATAAGCTGAGAATCAAGTTATATCAGAATATCTCCAGTTAATTATTTTAGTGTCCTTTTAACACAACATGCTATCATTTTTGTAGGAAATTGAAAACTTGGATTAATAAAAAATAACCCCCTCTGGAAATGAAAAATGAGAATCTACATAATTTTATTATCCCTGTAATGGAGGTGAATCGTCTCTGTAGGATAACATAGTCACCTGTGTCATGTTACAAAAGAGATTATATGTTGTCAGGAAGATAGAGAAATGAAGGTAATCAATCCTTGCTAAGATTAGAATATCAGTATAAACCTGACTATTTTCTTACAAGACATCCTACTGCCTGGAAAAGAATGCTGCTTGCTGGGAAGGCACAGACGACCTAATCTCTCTGTTGTACATCCAAGCAGTTAAAATGTGGTAGAAAGCTCCCTTGAGAAGTTAGGTACAGATCTTTGTGTGTTGGGGTTTTCATTAATGATTGACAAACATGGCTGCCATTTGAATCCTTATTGGGCATTGGGCTTCATCTGTTCTTTACATAAATGCATAAATAGGACTTTCTTAACGACAGGGGTTTTTAGTCAGAATTACGTGTCACAGTTACTGTGCTTTGACCAATTCTGCTGCCATTTGCCTTCACATATCTGAAAAGATTATGATCATCCCTGTGTGTTTGGGGTGGTCATAATCTCTCTAAAAGAGACTGTAAAAGGTGGATACTGCAATGTGTGTTGTCTGCCATAATATTGACAGAATAATGCTAGTTAGAGTGAAAATAATTTTAGCCTGGTCAGATGTTTTTGGCTGCATTAGCAAACTGTTGAGAGATTAAAGATCAGGTGTAAAAGAAGTGATTTTGATTACTGCCTAATATAGGTTAATCGTCAAAATGTAACAACTGACACCCAAACTAACAATTCAGAACATTATTCAGAAGTATTTAGTGTATTTTGTCTGCTTTGGTGGTGACAGAATTGCTTAAGCACAAGTAAATGTATGAATATCATTTACAGTAGCATTTATCAGGAGTGTAAATGAACTGTATGAATGTTTTACTAGATCAGGACTTGTCAAAGGCAAAAGGAAGAACATAGGTTGTTGAGAGCAATTTAATCATGTAAATATATTTTGCTATCTTTTCATTTTTTATATAATCATCCAAAAGTAAAAAAAAAAAAGTTCACAGTGAGCATTTAATTTTTTTTTAATGTAGAACTTATGATTTGTATCAATTCGTTGCAGTCACAAAAATCATCAGGTACTATTTTTGTTCTTAATGTGGCTTTTCATAAGTCTTTTAAACAGGAGGGAAGAACAAAAAGCTAGGCTGTTATAGAGACCAGTAGTGCTAGGTTTCATCGGAGATATTCAGAAGGTATATATAGATTATTTTTTCTTTCTAAGGTAAACATTATTCTCTTTTGTGATGGACTGAAAGTTTGTTAATGTCTTACTTTCAAAATCATAGAAAGCCTTTTAGTCAAACTGCAAGGAAGGAACTGCCTGTCTGCGACCCCTGAAGCACGCCCCATTCCCCGCCCAATATGCTTCCTGACTGGAATTTGTACTGTGAAGAGGAACTTGAGATAAGACTACTCTCTAATTATCTTGAGTTTGAGGAGAAGTAAATAAGACTCATGGAAGAGGAATGTATCTGTGTTAAGAATCCACCCTATCTGAGCTCAGCAGATGGCAGGGTGGGGAGAAAGGTTTCGGGTGTGATGGGGAAATCTCTCCACACCAAAGAGACTAAACATCCCCCACTCTGGGAAGACCAGGTACTCATGGGATGTCAAAGACCAAAGTGCTCCCTGACTCATTCTTGAGGCCTTCCACCGCCAGAAGACTGCATATGATACAAGTGAGGCAATAAAACCAGAGCCTGTTGCAAGAGACTGCAAAGCTTCCCTGCCCACCCCAGGCAAGGTGCTTGGACATCTCCTGAATATGTATTAATCTATTGGACTCTATATTTTGTAGGTCCCTCACCACCAAGAAGACCAAAAGAAGACCCCCGGGATGCTGCCAGGTCCATGGAGAGGTGATACATTTTCTACTTAATCTCTCTCTGTCACTCTTTTTCTTCCCTGCCTCATTCTTACTACTTCTATCCCTCTCTCTGTCTCACATTTCCTGTTAAATACAATCCATGTTATTGACTTTGGCATATGATATTGTTTGTACCTTAATTCAGGGTGAGGCACTTCTAACAATTTTAATAACTGTATCATAACATCTTTCAAGCCAGGAACCTAAACAAGCTAATAAATAAATAAATAATGCAGTAACCTGTGAAAATGAGTTATTGCTCAGAAAATTACTTCAGTTTAAGGATTAAGATCACAGCAGTTTGCATGTTTGAAGTGATAGTCTGAAACAGTTTGAAAGTGACATTTTTGGAAAATTATAGATTCTTTGAGATGAATGATCTTTGGTTTATCAGTAAGGGGAAACCAAACATTTTTAAAGCAGGCGATTTATGTTAAGATTTAAATTAAGCTCTTATTTTCCTAAAAAGAAATATTAATGTCACGTAGATACTGTGCTAGCTATACTTCTAGATCATATCATCTAGAGTGATGTGCAAGAACATACATGTCATAAGGAGGGAAGAATCTTATCAACAGTTGAACAAAGGTATCGTATCACTCATGACTGCTAATTAATGAGCATGCAGGTCAATTAACAAAGATTCATTTCCAAGAGGAATAAAGACTGCTGACCAAACACCTTGGGTTTAATTTTTTTTGGGGGGTATCCCTTAGTTTCACTTGATCTATGTTATTTCATCTTGAAAGTTGCATAATGATAGTATAGATAAGCTTTCAGGATATTGGATATATTTATCAGTACTGCATTATAGGATCTTGAGATTTACTGTCTAATTTGATTGGCATTATGATGAAAATGCAGAGGTTTAATATTCAGACAAGTGAGGTTTTTAAAGCACATTTTTAAAGTTTTTTTTAAGTACATTTAAATATTCTCTCTTCATTTTTATGCATGCCTAGTCATAATGCTGATATACAATATCTATATGCGTCTTCAGAAGTATTTTGTCTGCTGTTCCATGGACAAAATCAAGAATACTGGCAGCTTTATACACCCTGGAAAAGTTAATGTTAATCACAACACCCACATTCCAAGACTGGCCACTTTGTGTCTTTTACTTTAAAAGAAATAAATGTGCTTGCATTGCAATTTGATGAGAGCACAGAATATGGGTCTGTCAGGGATTTACCTATGTAAAACAAAGAGTCTTGGTATCAAAGCAAGATGAGTGCTTTCCTTTGTAGGAATGTGGGGGGTTTTCTGTTTGGTTTTGGTGGGTTTGTTTGTTTGTTTGTTTGTTTTTTAAATCAGCTCTAATAAGACTGTTCTGTATAGAAAAGGAAACATGAATTTGGATAAATATTGAATTTTAAAGGATTTCCCAGAGAAAAATGTATTAATATGAATGGATTTTCACTATTCATTAAAAAATGCATGAAGATAACTAGTTACCTTGGCTGGTAAAAGTTTAAAACTTTAAAATAAATACTCTTTGTTTCTATGCTTCCTCCTTCGTTCTGTGGCTTTTGTATTCCAGCCTGGGGACTAGAGCCTTCCCTCAGAAGATGTCAAATTCAAACTTTTCTGTCCAAGGTTAGAACTGATCCTCAGTTTCCATTCTACTTCAGGCATTAGACTGTTATTTAATGTGAACTACCTCTCTCTCTGTCTGTCATTTTGCATGAGAATGGCCTTGGGGTTGGTGTGTTTTTCTTGTATGGATGATATGTGCACGTCAGATGTCTTTGAAAAATCAGATCAGCTTGGCCCTGTCAGTGCAGTGTCTGCCTGATTTGAAAATGTCCAAACAGCCTGAGGTTTGTGAAAAGGCTTGAAAGCTTAGATCTGTCAGCTTTGTGGTATTACTGGTCCTTAAAAGCTACAAAATCAAGAGTATAAAGTTTAATAAAATTATCTACAATTGACATGTGCGTTCCTTAACAGTCATTTTCCGGAATCATGATCTTGGATTTAGCTACTGAAATTCTATTTAAGTTGCACTTTGCACAGTAAGGATTTTTAGGGTTTTATGGAGTGGAGGGTACTACTTAAGAGTGCCATAAATGTTTATTTATTTGATATGATGCTTGTATTTCTACTTAGTGGGACTGGTATTACTGACCGTTCTTACTTTTATTATACTAATGCTAATATAACTAACTAAGATGATGAGAACAATTAGAAACTTTAAACTGAATTACTGAATAATCACTTATTGATAATGTTCAATATATATTAATATCCTAGAGAGTGAATATAAACCTTTTTTATGAGTTTTATACAATATTAATTATTTTAAAGTCAGTTACATTCATTACAGTGGCTAATCATTCTCTGCAAATACACAAACATACATATATATTAAGCCCTTTCCAGCTAATTGCGATTTTAATTTGAAAACTTTGATGATTAAGGTATTCAATTATTAGTTCCGTCTATGAAAGTCAGCCCTGTTACTGCGTGTTTGGCTATTCATTTTGGTTTATTTCCAGATAGATTACAAAGTAGAGTTATCTGCTTTGATGACAAATTTTGAAGTGCCTTTGACATTCACTGCCACTAATTCTAAAAGACAAAATGTGTACTTTATATTTATACATTCATTTAATGTTATTGTAAAGACTGTAGTCTATGAAGGCTGTCCACTTCAGCACCATTTCTACAGACCTGTTTTGGTTTTAATCCCTTCTAAGTTACAGAGAACTTTCCGCATTTTATATGCCTCCACTTGTTATCAAATTTAATTAGTCCCTAGAATAAACAGTAATACCTTCCACTAAATTTCCATGGAGCTGTATGTATTATGTATAAATATGGTCTTTAATAATGTAACCTGTCAAAGTCAGGCAGGTTGTGTTGATGACAAGGGACTTGGCTGGTTTCTCAAACCTTAATGACCAGAAGTTTTTAAAAAGTCCTGCAAATGGGATTCCCAATGAAAGGAACACCTATGAAGTATCCCTCCAAGACAATGGAAATAGCACTTCAGAGTAATTTCAATTTTGTTGACCAGCTTATTTTGGTTAAAGGAAAATTTAAATAAGATTAGTGGAAGAAAATTTCTCATAGTATTATATTCACTATTTAAAGGAATACAAAACCCAAAAACAACCAGCCAACCAACAGATAAAGCCCCCCCAAAAAAATGATGGGAGAAAAAGGAAAATATGAGCAATTTACTTTACAAGAGCCTTTGGTAAAAATCAGAATAAAACACAGGCAAGACCATTTAGAAGTGCTTTCTATGATATTTTTTTCTTTGTGGTAGAAATAATTCTTATGTATGCCTATAATACTGCTGTGTTTGCAGTTCAGTAAACATGCAGCTTAAGCAAAGATAACTGTGTCAGCAGTTGATTGCAGATCGATATTTTCACAGTACTGCTGAGTGCTGAATTAAGAAAGTTGTCTATTTCAGAGATAAATAATGCTGATGACTGAAGTAAAACTGAATTTATCTAGGAGAAGGATCAGTCTTGGAGACAGCTAAAATCTCAGTATGTAAAAATCATGTTTTACCTCCTCAATAGCCAAGCAGTAACATAAATGAAAGATTTGCAGCATGCAGAGTTTCTATTTTGCTGTTTTCCATATGTCCCTCTTAACTGCAGAATGATGTTAATGAACTAAACTCTGGAGTCAGCTAAAATTTCAGATTACTAAAACAATACGTACTGCCCCCAAATTACAATTTTAAATGAAAATTCAGTTTTCCTAGCAAATGGAACAAGGCAAGCAGTAGATTTTTCCTTCATTTTCTATAGAAACCTTGGAAATATCAATCAAAAATCCTTTGTCATAAAATGTTCAAAGTATTTCTGCATACAAAAATAGGGGTGGCTGTGAGAAATACTAGAAACATAATATTTTAGTGTATGTCTGAAACAGTGCATTTCTTAGTTGCATTTTTTAATGATATTTAGAATATTTTTTGAATATTGCAACAACCAAAACAAATATCTGCCTGGTGCAAAGCTATAAGAAAATAATAGTGTATGCTTTTGTCCTCAATTGGCTTATAAAATGTCTATCAAAGGTAAATTATGCATCCAGTGTTCAAGTGGAACAAAATTCTGGAAGTCATGAAAACAACCTTTTTTCCTTTTACTTATTATTGTTTTTAATTAGAGACAGAATCAACATTAAAAAACTAATGAAAAATCCCTATAATAAACTGAATACTTCCCTGAGGAATAATTCTTAACACCACTCAGGGGACTAAGTTGGCAGGGAGACTTAGCTTCAGAGCAAACCTTCAGTTTCTGATATAGTGCATTGTCTACATCATAATGCTGTCCTAGATGTAAAATGACACTAACTCAGTTTATAGACAGGTTTTTTGTTCATTGATATTGTCAGCAAATTAAATGAGTGAAAATACTTCAGTGTACATTGCATAATGAGAAATAGCTGGGGATCCTGCTCTATACATGGTAATGGGGGGCATGAGGCAAATAGACCATGGATGAAAATGCATATACAAAGGAAACTTTCCACTGTGAATATATGACAAGAAATAAGTATATATAACCGTATCATTTGAAGACATCTCCAGGTATTTCATACTCACATGATCCCTAGGAAACCTGTATTTATAAAACAATCTCCAAAACAGGTCTTCCCCGGTAGGCTGGTATTTTAAATGCTGCTACAGAAGGCAAAACTACTGAGAGTTCATCACTCTTGGTTAAGAATGTCTGTTCCATGTAGTAAGTCAGGTTCAATGCTGATGTCTGGAATATTGTCACATGCTCATTAATTTTCATAAGCAACATGAACGCAGGTTTTAGTGGTGTTCTAGTCAAGCAACAATGAAATAAAAATGGTGGCAAAGTAAGGTTTTTCTCTCTCCTGCCTTCCCTGACAGTGCCTTCATCTCTCCACAGTTTTTGCACAAAAGCAGGAAAAGGTGGGGTGTTTTTCCTAAACAAAAATAATTGAAGTCCATAGGTTTGTGAAAAACAGTTGCCAAAGGCAAGAGACATTTAAAAGCATGGTAAATAAAGCCTGATGGTGAGGTAAACTTACACAGTGCTATGAATCAATATGAGCTTATGTATGGAGCTTATGTAATGCTGAGGGTTGTGAGGGGGGGTGGTAAGGAGATATTTCCCACATGGCAATGTGCAGTGTAAAAGAAACTTGGGCTTAACACCTGGAAACTTCTCCAAAACATTAGTGCTGGTGGCCTGAGGGCAGACATCATAAAATTCCCTTCTGTATGAGTTTCAGTTAAGAACTGGTCCTACAGATGCCAATAGATACGGATGAAAAAATAACTATGAGAAAATAGTAGGCTGAAGAGTGGAAAAATAGATGCCTGAGAGGTAGCATGCAAATGTGTCTAATACTTGAGCTCTAGAGAGCAACAGTCCTGCTGAGTCCACAAGCGTGGGTGAATTCAGAACGTCAATAGTTTGCTGCCTCTACCCCAGGCCATAAGTAAACATCAGCATCAATAATCAATAAAGAAGGACCTTCTTGAAGGGCTTTCAGAAAAAACAACCTAACAGCCATACTGTGACCCTCTGGTTCTGTGTAAACAGGTATGACTGGCCATCCAGCTGTTGCTCCAAACAAGGGACAAATTAATTCTGAGTATGCATCTATGCGTGCCTGAGTGTACTTTTGGGAAGGGGTATGTGAATGTGTTGTACAGACAATTATCTGCTCTTAATAACAACAGCTTAATTAAAAGGTGTCCTAGTAAATATTGGTTGTAATTGGTCTCTCCTGATTTGATCCCTTTGCAGGGAAAAGGGAATTTACAAGAGGAAATGAGTCTCATGCTCTTTTGGAGAAAGAAAGGTCAGGAGGTTGGCTTGGAGATTTTAAAGGTGGAACTGTCATTAGCACCTGTGAGAAAAATCCGGGAAAAGATGAAATGGAAGAGGAGGTAATAAAAAGGTTATAAAAGATAAAAATTGTTGAACTGATTCAGTGGTCCAAGAAAAATATCTTATCCTCTCAACCACTGAGTTCACAGACCCTTATCAGAAGTAGAGTGCTGAACATAGCCTTGTTTCTATAAGATTGAAATCTACAGGGATAATGAGGAGAGAATTGAAGGAAACTGAGCTACTTGTCAAGTGTCCTGTACATACCTTTATCATAAAGCTGCTACTTTATCCATTTATTTAAACAGAAAGCTATGTAATCGCTGTTGAACTTTTAAACTAATCATACCATGTTTCTGGGTTCCATTTTGTTGAGGCTAATACATAAAATACTGCAATTTAAAATAGATCAAAATGTAGCCCTAAAATGCACCGTCTTGTCTGTATTCTGAAAAGAATAATACCTCTTCATGATTTTTTCTTGCGTTTGGAAAGCATAAAAAAATGAATTTTGCTTTCAAGTACTTGTCCTCCCAATGTCATACAATGATGGAATGGAATTTGTATCAATCTTGTAGAAACAGTAATTTCACAGACTAGGTGGTGTAATACCTGGTAAGGGCCCATCATCTGGACTAGAGCAGAAATAACTGTGCTGTCACAAAGCACAGACTGTGATGATAATCACTTGGAGACAGAGTGTAAGAAACATATAAAAGCTCAGAGAACATATTTTGAATTTTACTCTGTTCTAAACCAGTGATAGATGGAAGGTTTTTATGTGCTTAGCAATTTCAAAGTAAAGCTCTCCAGCTGGCTTTGGACATTGCTGGACAAGAAAAGTGGCCAATACTTCATCTCTATATTGACTCAGGATGGTGGCAAATGCCCTGTGGGGGTAGTTGCAGCAATGTAATCAGACTAACTGGCAATGCTGATAAAAATCCATCTGGGCTGCCACATTATGACAAGACAGTGCTGCCTGGGTGGAGAACCCGGCTGTCAAGTTATGTCATGTAGATGCTCATGTACCTGAATTGGGCCACTGAAGACACTGAAGCCACCAGAACAACAAACAAGTGGATCAGGATACTAAGACTAAAGTGTCTTAAGTGGATCTGGACCAGCAACATAATGGTGAATTATTTCTACCTCAGTGAGTCCAAGACACCTTAGGCCATCAAGGAAGACATAAAACATGCAGATGTGCTTGTGATTCACAGATGGACTTGACCATGGGCACAGTCACAAAGGTTATGCATAAATGTGAAACATGTGCTGCAACTAAGCAAGTCAAGTGGTTTAAGCCCCTCACATATTGAGAATGATGGCTGAAATCCAAATATGGGGAGGTCTGTCAGGTTGACTATATTGCACTCCCACAAACCTGAAAGAACCATGTGGTTACTATGGTGAAAGCAACGACTGGAAGCCTGGAAACATATGCTGTGCCCTTGCCAGCACCTGTAATACTATCCTGGGCCTTGAAAACTCTGTATATTATCACTTCTACATGCCCATTACTTCACTGGCCACCTTATGACACCTGTCTCTGCCACTCCATATCTGGGGGTCTGAAACTGACTTCCTTTTGTGAAAAGCTTTGAGATTAATGAAGAATAAATTTTGATGTAACCAGACAAGTGGGACGGTGATGGAATTAGAACTGGCTTCAACATGCAGCAATCCAATACCTCACATCATCTTTCCTGTGCTGAAAGACTGTTATGACAGATGGAGCCCAAAGTCATGGACTAAATTAACTCACTGTATAGGAATAGCTCATTGTCATGGGTTTGCTCTGGGCCAATTTTTCTCACCCCCTATACAATTGCTATAAGTTGAGAGAAGGTTTATGCAGACAAGAGATCTGATGTGGGGAGAATAATATTAGTATTTTACTAGTAAGATAAAAACTAAAGAATTATATATACAACAATTCTAGCCAGGTAAAAGTGCTATGTATTTACAGAAGTACCCCTCCCCCCTTGTATCAGTTCAGGAGGAGAAGCAGTCACTTTTCCAATTCCAGAGTCACAGGTCTTCTAAAGAGTTTTGCAGTATTTGAAAGTTCTTCTTTAATTATCTCTAGGACGATAGCTCCGATTTGTTGCAGCTGGAATTCTTTCTCTCTCTTCTATATTGACCTCAGGGCTGGGCCTCCCCCCCTCCTGGGTTAAGACCGGAGGCCGAGGGTTACCCAGGCCCTGTGGGGTTCTCCATGGATTGCAAGGGGACACTTGCCTTACCATGGTCTTCGCCACAGGTACAGGGGATAATGGCTTTTGAGTCCACCCCTGTTTCCTGTGAGGTCTCTCCCCATGGGAGACAATTCTTGATAGTCCTATCTGGCGTGGGTCCATCCCTCGGGCAACAGTTTTTCCATTTTCTGCTCTCACTTATGGGTCACAAATTCAGCTCTGCCAGCATGGATCTCTCCCTGAGATCACAAGATCCTACTTGGGCTGACTTGCTCCAGCGTAGGTCTCTGTCTCCATGAGCCACAGGTCTCCGGCAAGACTCTGTTTCATCTTAGGCCTCCCATGGAGTCACATCTTCTTCATGCACTCCTCTGCTCCAGCATGAGTTCTTTCATGAGCTGCAGAGAGTTTCCTCACTCAGTAATCTTCCACAGATGGCAGGGATTTTTAGTTTTCAGTCTTTTCCCTGCTGAAGGGAGAGAGAAAGAGAGAGAGAGAGAGAGAGGGGGAGAAGGAGTCGTCCTCCCGCCTTCGGGCTTCTGTCTCCTCAGGCTGCCAACTTTGACCTTGGAGGCTCTATTATCTCTCTGCCTGGAATTCCTTCTGCAGCAGTCTTGTCCAGGCAGTCTTTCATTAGAGCTTTTCCTCTACTCTGTTACAGGAGAGAAGGGGGCCTGGCCCCACCTCGCCTGGGCCAGACTTGGCCTGGGGTGTAGTGCGCACACCCGAGCCCAACAGGGCCAGCTGCTACGCTGGCTCTTCCATTTTCTTCTGCGCCACAGCCTTCTCTTTTGTTTTCTTAAATATGTAATTGGCAGAGGCATTACTAAAACTTTTGATTGGCTTTGCTCTGGAAATCCACTTGGCAAAACTATTTTCAGCCCCGGGGGGGGGGGCTGGTCGGTAAACCCATGACACTCATAGAATAAGGAAATGATAACTTTGTGTATATATCAAAATATAGAATATCATGTTCATCATATAAACTGGGGGAAGCTGGCTGAGAGATGACTATCACTGCTCAGGGACAGGCTGGACTGGGCATCAGTCAGCAGGTGGTGAGAAATTGTATTGCACATCACTTACTTTTCTTGGATTTTATTCCCCTCTCTCTTTTCCCTTTTTATTACAATTACTATTATTATTGTTATTATTGGTTTTATTATTATTATTATATTTTACTTTCAATTATTAAACTGTTCTTATATCATCTTTTGGGGTTAACTTTTTTCCTATTCTCCTCCCCATCCCATGGAATGAATGGGGGAGTAAGCAAGCATCTATAGGGTACTTAGTTGCAAGCTGGAGTTAAACTATGACAGAAATACATGCTGTAAATTATTTGTGAGGAAACCTTTGTTTGCAGACTTGCAATATCATAGAATCATAGAATTGATTGGGTTGGAAAAATCCTGCAAGATCATTGAGTCCAACCCTTGATCCAACTCCAGTCTGTTTACTACATCATGGCACTAAGGGCCACATCCAATCTCAGTTTAAAAACCTCCAGGGATGGTGAATCCACCACCTCTCTGGGCA
>JAWWLV010000001.1:70212689-70247915 GCA_035041135.1 Platyrinchus mystaceus
GAAGGAAGGAAGGAAGGAAGGAAGGAAGGAAGGAAGGAAGGAAGGAAGGAAGGAAGGAAGGAAGGAAGGAAGGAATAGAATTTTGCTTTTATAGCAGATAAAATAAAAAATGTAAACTATTAGAGTTTTAGTCTTCTGTGGAGTGTATTGTCTGACCACTCCTTTTCATGCATCTGATCACACATCTTTTCACTTAACATGGAAAGAAAGGACTGCAACGCTCAGGAAAAAATAAACCCAAACAAACAATAACAAAACCAAACAAACAAACCCCCCATCCTACAACTGATACCTGAATTTTAAAGAGAATATCAAATTAAAAAGCAAGGAATGCCAACAAGACATGAATGGGTAGAAGAAATTCTACTGATGTCTGACAAAAAAATTATCTAAATGGACTTAATGGGTTGACCTAAAGTCTGTTAAAATTGCATTTTATGGAAATTATACTGTAACTGGAGGAAACAAAATAGTTACAGGATTATGTTAAAGACTGGGAAACACGATCTTCTCTGTACCCTCCTTTGTTGTACAGTTAGGTGAGCTCACTGTGTGCTTTAGATTCTTGGGTTAAAATTAGTCCTAGAGTAAACAGTGCTTAATGTTCCCAATACTAATCACAAAGATTTTTTAAAATCAATTAAAATCTTTTGTTTGACAAAAGGAAGTCTGAGGTTAAAACCCTGTCATCTTAGGATTCAGTTAATTTCCTAAGGATATATCTCTTTCAGATTTGAATTCTGTAATTCAAATGATGACCATTAGTAACAATCCAGATAAAAGTTCTGATATCCTTTTATTTTTCCCTTCTGTGTTCTCATACATTTTCATGTGATACTGGGCAAAGCTGATCAAAATGTTGATGCCAAACCTAAGAAAAAAAATGTATCCACCTTCAGTTCCCAATGATTGTGTTTATTTCCAATAAACACAAATATTACTATTGCCTCTTACATTTTGTCCTAGACAGGCTTACGGACCCATGTAACTTATCATCACAGCTAATTGCTCCAATTACAGCAATTTCAGAAAATTTTATGTTATTCATATTTAAGAGTATCAAGACTGATAAAAATATATATTGTAGCTACATTACAGAATTGATATTCTAGCATATTCCAAATGGTACATGGAAGAAAAATTTGTTATAACTCTACTTCTGATTATTCTGGACACAGAGATGTTTTAAACACAGATAGGTTCTACAGTAATAATTTTGCAGAGTCAAACCAAAAGGGGACAGCGAAGATCTTGTGAACCATTTTGCAATGTAGTTATTGAAAATGAGAATCTCTGACTTCCATATAATTTTTATTAAAGACAAATGCAGATGGTGCTTTTACTTCTGAATCTCCTTTCCATCTGTGGCCTGAATGCATGCAAATGACTGAGCTAATTTCAGATAAGAGGATTCTGTTCAAATCTAAAATCTCAACTAGCCGCCTTTCAGTGAAAATGGAACTTTTTATGACTGAATTTGCCTAGACAATTGCTCTTTCATTAAAACAGTTTGAATCCAAAGACTATGAATTCCATTTACCAGATGGAAGAAGTATTGCTTTAAAATTACTGCATGAAGAGAACACTTTGTCCTAGACAGAATTTCACCATAACACATTCAATGTTTGTTTATTTTTGGAGACAACCATCCTGTCAGAAAATGTTGTTTTATTTACCCTTGTCAAATTCGGTTACTGATAATAATCTTAGGAAAAAAATGTGCCTATATGAAGGAGAGGATACCTGAAGTAATAACTTACGGTGAATTATTAAACTACAGGCAATGTTAGGTTTAACTTTCATCATAGTATTCACTGGAATAGCACAATGTATCTGTCTTCAGACATCATTGGAACATCATGTTTTTTAATTCCCCAAAAATATCCCAAAGATCAGAAGAATCTGCAGGAGAAGAGACATTTTTTCTGCTTCCCTGAGAAATATCTAATTACTGAACTAGTAGATAATTTATTCAATTAATTTTTTACTCTACTACTGGATAATTTCTCATTTATCTATTTACTTTCATATAGCAAATGCTTGTAGACTAGACTAGCAAAAGCATGTAAGGGACTAAATCTCCTATCATGCTAAAACATAGCTGTGTTTACAATAAGCAGAGTAGAGATAGAAAATATTTTTACTCCATTCTGGGTAAGCCAGAAGGCAGTGTAGTCACAACCTAGTAGCTAATACACTTACCAATTTAAGTCACATCAATTCTTAACACAGAGGTATGCATAGAAATTCTACATAACTTAATAAAATCTAATAAATAGTATTATTTTAATATATATTTAAATATGTTGTAAACATATTTATTGTGTATTATATGCATAATTACATAAAATACACATTTATATTTACATAAATTGTTCATTTAGTATAGAAGGAATTTTTTTTCCCTGATGAAAAAAAAAAATCTATATTTACAAAACTGCCTTCTAAGTAATTGTCCATTATATTCAAAAAGTGCATAAGTTACCAGCACACTTTATTTAGGTGTTTATTTTGGGCACAGTGTCTGAACAAACTAGAATGTATTATCGTTTTGAAAAATTGCATTTTGATAAGCCTTTAGCTTCTTCTGCTTATTCCTTATCTTTCCATTCTCTTTCCATTCAATTTATAGCATGTTTTCAGTTTGAGCTCTCCCTTATGCTATAGCACCACTGCTATACTATCCATTTTAGAGACAGTTTAACTGCTGATGTAAAAATCTTTTAAACAGACATCTTTGCCCATCATTTGGATATTGCAAGAGTAATTATTTTGTCATCTTTACATTGCAAGAATTTTTAATTGAATTAATTATAGTCTATTTTCAGTTCAAAATTGACTTAACCTTTAGATAGAATATGAGTTACAAACCAAAAAGTTCTGTGGATACTGGAGTCTGATGTGGGACTTCAGCACATGAAATGTGTAAGTCATTGATAATGCTTTCATAGATCTCCATTATCTATAAGATGGCTTCACATATGGGCAGAGGGAAAATAAAAAGTAATTCCCCTAAAAGCTCACCACCAGTAAAACCATGGTTTCAGTAAGGCTTTGTCAATCAATGCAATTATATGCACAAATGATAAAAAGGATGTAAATGGCAGTGTCACTGTTTTGGATAACAACATCCAAGAGTAATAGGCTTAAAACAGCAAAAGAATCTTGTGGACACATGCAACTGTGGTCCTGAATCAAATCTTCCAGATAGATAGAGCTGTATGTCATAAACTGCATGAAGAACAGAATTTTCTCATCTTTTTCAAGGTCTATTCTTTGACCCAAACATCTTAAAAATTTAACATTTTATAGAAGTGCTATAGTTACATATTCAATTAACAGTCTATAGAATAAAAATATGGAATTTAACGTTACATTTAACGTTACTGTTCAGCCATTTCAACAATGCCTTATGTTTTCTTACATTGCATTGACTTGTACTGCTTATTTAACTAAAAAAATTTGCAAAACCACACATAAGGTTCTCAGTTTCCTCAGTACTAATTTGTTTTGATTTCAATAATCTGTTAAATGCAGCCTGTAAAAGTTAAAGTGCACAAAATGTTTACAGACATGCCTGACAACATGAAACAGTCAGGATTTACAGATTTAAGTTTCTCAGATGGTATTGTTGTGGTAACACAGTGTTTATGGTAATACAGTGTTTATTACATCACATAAAAAAATTGAAGGTCTTTAACAAGCACAATTTATGAATGGGTAAATTAGAAGTCATTCTTTTACCTTTAATTTACCTGCAAGCTAACAGTGTCTTTATAAACCTTCATTTTTTCTTTTTCTGAGTTAAAGTTTATATCAATATAATGTTATTTGATTTATTGTGACAAAGAGCTTTTTGCCTACCCTATTACAGAATGAAATCTTTGTTCCAGAATCAACCCACAACAATTCAATGAAGCACAAAACAAAAGGAAAGCCCAAACCCAAAGAAAACAAAACCAGCCAAACCCAAACCCTTATTACACAATACGGACAAGATGTAAAAATCAGACAAGATGTGCAATCATGGAAATGACTGAAATAAATAATAAATTATCTTTCTTTAATATTTATGTTTTCTGTCTCTCACCTCTTCCTCCAGTCCCTCATCACTGCTTACATGAAAACTAAGCTTGGAGCAAGTTACCCATGCAGATTGTTCCATCTGTCCTTGGGGGTTTTCAAGATCAAGCTCAATGCAGATCTGAGCAACTGTTCCTGGCCTCAGAGCTCCTCTTGCTTTGTGCAGGATCTTGGACAATAGACCTCCTGAATCCATTCTCACTCAAGTGATTCTCTTGTTTCAGAGTTCCATAATTCTACAAGTTCATGAATCCCTCAATCTCATCTCAATCTGTGGTGAGAATTTGAAGCAATGTATGTCTTGAAACTCTCCTCCCTTTCTCTGAACCCCTTTCACTTACCATTTTGCCAGTAAGAGAGGACTTGAAGAGTTGCTTATAGAATAGTGCCAAGATGAAAAATATAATATCAGGGATTTGCCCAGACCCATCATTAGAAGGACCAAACTGAAACATAGTTCTAGTTCTAAATATAGTATCTTTCTAGGCAAGCTCTTCTGCATGTGTGGAAACCCATGCACACAAGGACATTATACAGTCAGACTATTAGAAATTCTGCTTCTGTGCCAATTTACGGAGTGTTTTCTCTGTGAATTATTTTATCAGTTTGTACTTAAAACAGAAAAGAAAAGGAAAATGGAAGAGATTATCCCAATTGCCAAAGAATATTGGGAAAATCAAATACTCCATGTTTTTATTATGTCAGCACCCAACAGAAATCAAACTGTGGAGGGGTTATTGGCTCATCACCTCTAATTTGCTCATATACCATAGAAGGTTGAACATTTCTTTTGCCAACATTTCAGTAATTCCAGATTGCTAGACAGCTGTCAATACACAAGGTACTGTCAGACAACACTGTGGGTGGACCAGTGGGAGGTTATTTGCTTGATGTAAATGCCTTGCCAAAGTTCAATTATAACCTTTAGCTACTTGGGGAGCATCTTCCGGCTCTCAGTTTGCTAAGTTAATGCGACAGGCACTGTGAGTTTATTAGCTGAACACCTTAAACTCTCTGTTCATATCAAGGGCAGCCTTTTGTGAGAATTCTGAATAAGCATCAATAATTTGTGATTTTAGTAGTTCAGTCTATTTAGTATTCCCAGTTAACTGTCAAGGGAGAGTCCTGTGTCATGACACTGACAGAGTTTAGGGCACTTTCTAACTTCCCTGTTGTTATTTTGAGGCATGTGCACTTCATTAGCTTTTGAGCAAATAAGCATTTTTCTTTCCAGGAAAGTTGATTGTGCACTATGTATTGTTCTTGATTCTGAAGGGATAATGCTGGCTTTGATTTTACCAGCTGTTCCTTCCCTCTCAGATGGAGATAGGAGGGATTTCCATGGAGACAAAGAGTGTATGCTTTTGCATAACTATTATAACCCTAGAATTTGTATGGTTTCATATAAAAACTTTTTCAGATATCTAAAACTCTCTTTTTTTCCAGCAAATAATTTTTTTTTTTCATATTCAAGCTATTAAGTGAGCAGACTAACTTCTTCTCTAATGCATCCATTTGGTACTGGTAAGGAATTGAATTCAATGAAATAAAAGCATTCATTATTAATATCCTTGTTAATGATTTTTTCATTCGCATAGCTGTTAGATTTGAGAGAAATAAGATGCAACATATGACAAAATAAAACATGAAGCTCTGTCCAGAAATCTCCCAAGATGCTACCCTGAAGAGTTGTTTGTGAGGACCCAATCTTATAAAAGTCACTGAACTTGGCTGCTGAAATGGCAAGAAAAATGTCAGTTCTGCTGATCCTCATCTAAGGCTTATCAGACTGATGCCATGACACAGAGCTGTGTGTGGAAGTGATAGTTCAGTACCTCAGTTTTTTTAGGCTGATGCTCAGCTAAAACTTGCTGTCTTTATGTTAATTTGTCTTACATAGGATAATGAATTTCATGCTGAGAGACAAGGACATGTGCCAGGAATACTAAAAGCTATGGATATTTCATGTTTAAAACAAGGTAAAAGCCATGCACCATGAAGAAATCTGCTGAATCATTTTGAGTCCCTTGGTTAAAGAATGCAGCCAGGATTCAAACAAAGAATTAATAAAATGTTGGTGAAAAAATGCTTCTTTATATTTCTTTGATGCCAAGGTGAAGATTAAGAACATTACTTCTCTGAATAGGAACGTCTAACCAGACATTGAGTAAAAAAGGAAAACCTTTGTCTCTCAGCCTAGTGCTAAACTTTTGCATATATAAACATATATGCACATATTTAAATAGCAAACTAATTATTTCCTACTTTTTCATTGACATCCTTGGGTGCAGATATAAACAAGTGTGAACAATGCACTTATACAGAACACTAGTCTTAGAGTTTATCCAAATTCTGCTACATGGCCTCAAGCTTGCTTATTGTGATCATACTTCACTTTTGCTTGAAGTTGGATTTTCCTCTGGTGCTCTGGCCAAAGATGGAGTTGAAGTCTATGATCCTCGGTTATAAGAACACAAAAACTCATGCTGTGCTCATCCCAAACCTCTTATGTGGAGGTTTCCTTCCTGCATAGTTTTAAATATACATGTCTTTCAAGGCTACACTTCCAGAGCTCCCCTGAAATTAAACTGTATCCTGAATTGTTTATGCTTTCTCTCAGACTTTATATTCACTGTTTTTATAATACTAAAGCATTATCTCTCCTTAAAGCTTCAATAAATTGGAATAACCTATAATTTTATAACTTCTAGGCACTGCCTAAGTAATTATATTATTCAAAAAGAGACTGTCAAAAGTGTTGTTTAGTATATTTCCAGACTCTTGTCCTCTGAAAGAGAAAAGAAATAAATATTGTTTATTACTCTGTAAAACGTCAGCACAAAGTATGTGTACCCAAAGACATTGTGTCTTTCTTAACATTTAAGAGCTGCACTTTGTCCTTAAATGAAAACTATTTACATCTGAATACACTAATTTGCAACTGACTATAATTTAAATGCTATCTTCTATCAGTTTTTAAATACATAAATGTAAAAAAAGAGCTTTTCTGCATGAAATGGAATTACTTTTTTTGCAGTCTTAAAACTGACAAGCTTTTTTGCACAGAAGAAGCCTGCGGGACATGTAAAATACAATTTCATTGTGTAATAAAATATTTTACAATATTTTGATTAATACTTTATTCTCACCTCCTTGAAAAAACTAACTCGTTTTATTTTGGAGTTTGTCCTTTTTTTTAATAGGGTCAACTAATCGTTCAGAAAGGTTCATCTGCAACAGTTTGAAATAAATGACTTTTTACTGGTCTTGCTGCCTTATTTTAACTTTCCTAATGTAGACCGTAAAAAATGAATGAATCAGACAGTGTAGGTATGAAAAAAGGTATAACACAGTACACTTGAATGTTACTTACAGAATTGCCTTTCACTTAAAAAAAAAAAAAATCTTACTGGCTGACTACGGTTTTACCTTTTTCCGATTCTTGTCCCTATCCCACCACAAGGGGAATGGGGGAGTAAGTGGTGCATGGTACTTAGTTGTTGTCTGGGATTAAACCACAACACTGCAAAAAAGTCACCAGAGATTTTAAGAATGAGTTGGAAATTTTGAATTTATCCAGATTTTTAAATTTTATTTTACAGCATGAATTTTACTTGTTTAGATAATAATGTTATGATTTAGTATATTTTTATGTAAAAATAAAACCCAGAAAAAATATAATTGATAAAATTATGGTCACATATTCTTAATACACTATTTCATAATAAATTTTCTTACATATAAAGCTTTTCTGCCCCCACACTATTCCTGATCTTCAAGACAATGAAAATTTAAAGTAATTTGTCACTGGTAGTAATAAAAAAATACTAAATTACTGCATTTGTATTGGTATACCACATTTACTCAATTACACTTACAGGAAGAAAACGGAAGATGGTCTCCCATTTAATTTTTGTATGAATTCAATTCTGACCAATAAAATATAATCAAACTAAGATGCAAACTCGATCAAATCCCTCATTTTTTCTCTTCCTTTATTGCATATTTCTTCAGCTATAAAACCATGTAAGATCAACATTCCCCTTGTGATTTAGCCAGAACCTGCCAGGTCATTGTAAAGCCATGAGTTCAAGCCACGCACTGCCCAGGAGTTTTACTTATATTTAAACTCCAAGAGTTCTCCCACTGAGCTTTCGCAGAGCCTTTGTTTCTTTAATACCTTGAGTTCACATAAAGAGAATACACTTCATGCATTTCCCGAGAGACTTATTTTCAATTAGGGGGAAAAGAAGCATTTTGGAAAAAGGTTTACAGGAATAACATACAACCAAGGAGTAGAGGCCACAAAAGTTGCCAGCATGCAACAACTACAATTTAAGTAAAACACAACTCATTGGTTTTAAGTTACCCACGAGAGATTAAGGAAAGAGTAAAGGAAGAAAAGAGATTAAAAGAATAAAGAAGGAGTAAAGAAGGAGAGAAGAGAATAAGAAAATTGCATAGCTGCTACCAAAAGGTCACGTGATGGCAGGTCCCAGGAGAGAAGAGCAGGCAAAGACGGAGGCCCTATGCTCCTCTATTTATGTGCCCTGGCCACTGTGGCCACCCCTCCCAGACAGGATGCTGGTCTCACTGGTGTGGTTGGTGCAGCCCATCAGAGGCCCCAGGGGGTGTCATGTGGGTGTGCTACCAGGCAGCCTTATTGATGGACAGGCTCCAGCCACATGGCTCTTGATGCTGCCATGCACGTTCCGGGTGGCCATTAGGCTGCAGGGCATGTGGCTCCCAAACCTGGAGGCCTGGCCCCTCCCACCCCCCCCAAAGTTGGTTGATTCAACCCAATTAAACAATCCAAGGAGTTACAAATCCGGTCTCTCACAGTTTTTATAGAAACAGCAATTTGTATCAACCAATCGAGAATTTTATGGGAACTATAAAGTATTGGTCAGCTTTCTATTCTCACTGATACTAGTACTATTCTTTGAATAGCTTATGCGGCACTTGAAGTGAAAAGTGGCATTTGGCCAACTGAGAATTGTCATTTTATTAGTTTTTCAGAGACTGCAAAGCTGAGATACATTCTGTATTTTTCTCAAATCTCCCCATTGGGACTTCAGTAGCCAAAGAAATCGAACAATATGAAACGCAGCAAAATCTGTTCTAGGGAGGGAGGATATTATTTAATGTTCCACAGCATTCTATCCCTGACAACTGAAAATCTCTTGGTTTAGTATCTTTTTTTATAAAGATTAAGTATTCTATAACTTACATTTCCGTCTGATTAACTGTGTGTCTAGTCTTCTGGGACAATCCATGAGTCATTTAGAAAACCTGTTAAAGGAATATTTCAGGTTTCTGCCATTTTAATAGTGGCTATTGAGTACAAGTAGATTTTTAACATTGTTCTTCAGCTCTCATTTACAATGTTATTGGAAATTCTCTGAAATATCTTAGTGGTGAGAATAGAATAAGATTTAGAAGTAGATATTTGAGCTTTAGAACAAGGAAATAAAATGTATTCACCCCCAACAAAGAACGGATCACTCATTCACATGCTTAAAAATTAAGTATCCTATCTAGATGACTCTGATGCTATATGCACATTAATATTTTTTTTTACATTTTTATGTATCTTAAGTTCTGAAATAGTTTTATAACCTACCTAAAAGCCAGGCATGAGAATTATTTTTTTATATTTTTTCTTATTTTCCTTTTTTCATGGCTATCTATACACTTACCTCCTAGAACTCACTTGATTTCAGTCAGCTTTCAGCTCCCATTACTATCCAGAAATAGAGAAGGGAAGAAAAGTACTCAGAAGAGGGTAGTCATCACCTCAGAAAATTACCTTACACAGATGTTAGGTTCCATGAACCTGAGGCACGTTGAAACAAAATCAGAACTGAAGGGACAATCTTTCTATCACAGAAAGAGTTCTTACAGTTCTTTGATTAGTATTATGTAAACTATATACACATTACTTAATACCATAAAACCTGTAAAATAAACCCTATAAAAATACCTATAAAATTGTAAATATATACATATAAATAAACATGTAAATATAGTTTTTATATTAAAAATTTAAATTCCTGTAAAATACCCTTAAAAAGACTGTAAAAATAACCTGCAAATTAAACTCTGTATTAGTATCATAAAGTATGGTCTTGGTAGGTGAGTTGGATAATTAATGTTTTTTATAGCATATGATGGTTGTAAAGTGTTTAAATTTTGAGAAAGTGTATATAACTTGGGGTTTTTTATGGATGTTGCAACTGTAAGCTTTTTGAATAAATGATAAAGCCTTTAGGCTAGGGCAATTAATATAATAGTGATGCAAATGAAACTGCAAAGTTACCACTGGTACCGCTGGTTCTCTGAACCCTAACCCTAACCTTAACATGGGGCTGAGGCTGAGGTACCAAGCACTATGAGTGGCCGAGATTAGAAATGCATGGAGGCAGCATTGTTGGGGACAGACAGAATCTGCAAAGTGATAACATTTTGCTAGTCTGGAGATAGCTATATTATAAATCAGAGTAACAAATTAGACAACAAAAAGCATAATTAGCTTTAGACATTTCTGCATCTTGCAATGCACGCGCTCTGTAAAGCCTTCCATTAGGTCCCTCCCATCCCCAGGGATCTGCCTGTCCTCCAAGGCTCTAGCCCTGGTATAGAACAGTCTGGTCACCTTGAGTCAGACTTCGGAGGAGACTGTGAAGTTGTGAAAATGACTGGTGAAAAATTAGAAAGGATAAACTGCAAATAAAAGGAGTTTCCAGGAAGAATTGTTAGTTTCTTCAGGGTTCAAGGAGAATACCAGCACAGAAAAGTTTAAGACTGCATGGGACAAAACCAGTTTGGAACAGGGCCTGGCCTCCTCCTTCACAGCCTGACTAAAGGCTAGCCAGAAAAGCCTCTGTGATCAGGAGAGGTCATATGAGCATTTTGTCTATTATTCTTTGTGCATTACACAATTAATACCCAATTTGTACAGTTAAGCTGCCTGCATTCTGCTTGCAAAGTCTCTCTGTGCTCAGTAGAAGTCACTGAACAAAACATCCCTGGTAATCCAAAACTTTGGGCTTTTGAAAATAGCCTTATATAGTGAGATATGAGACCAATGAATCACAGCATGTAATGATGCACTGCCCTGGCTGAACACTCTCTGATCAGGTTCTTTTAGATATCCTGCACATGGAAGGTGCAATGTTTAATATCAAGGTTACTTATTTGAAAATAATTCATGTTACCCAGGATTTTTTATTTAAAAGAGTGATACAAAATGTACTGGAAAAACAGTACAAATATGTCATTTAGCAAAATACATCAATTGCAATACACAGTTCAATCACTATACTGATGTGATTCCTAGTACCAGACTTGAACACCTTCAAAAATCCTGAATATTCCCAATCACCAGAAAGGAATACATGAGCTTAAGCCAGGTCAACCTGGCACATAGCTTTGTGTTGTCAATTCTAACATTCCTTATTTTCACTTCTGGGACATAATCCAAGTCAAAGTCTGGTTTGTGAAAGAAAGCTCAAAGAAACAGTAGATTTCATGAGTTAAATAAAGTTCTTCACAAAGAAGAAATCTTTATTTTTTTTTCATGACTTCCTGATAAAGCAGGAAACTGTAATGAAAAATTAAAAAAATAAAATCAGTTTTTGTTTTTCTGTAAACAGTTTGAGACAACAGTCTATTAATTCTCCACTGAATTGGGACACGGTTCAGTTTGATTGAATGCCTATGTATAGGGGATTTGTAGCATGTTTGGATACCTTGCCTGTCCTATCTCCCACTCCTAAAAGATGTGGAGCTCCCCTACCTATAGTCCCATTCATATCTCTCCTGCACATAATCTAAAACTTCTCCTGTACAGAATCTAAAATGGTACTAGAACCTATCAACAAAATTCACCATAGGTTTCAGCAAGAGTAAGACTCCAAAATACAGTTGTTTGGTGAGACTCCCCCTGGACTTCTGCATCCAGGTTTGGGAGCCTCGATATAAGGTGGACGTGCACATGCTGGGGTGAGTTCAGAGGAAGGCTGTGAAGATGATCAGAGTGCTGGAGAACTTCTCCAGTGAAAACAGGTTGAGAGAGCCATGGTTGTTCAGCCTGGAGAAGGCAAGGATCCAGGAAGACCTTCTAGCAGCCCTCCAGTACCTAGAGTTACTACAAGAGAGCTGAGAGGGACTTTTGACAAGGACATGCAGTGACAAGACCAGGGAGGGATGGCTTTAAACTAAAAGACAGTAGGTCTAAATTAAATCCTAGGAAGAAACCTTTTACTGAGAGGGAGATGAGGCACTGGAACAGATTGCCCAGAGAAGTTATGGTTGCTCCATACGTGGCATAGTTCAAGCTCAGGTTGGATGGTGCAAACAGGTGTAGTGGAAGGTGTGCCAGCCCATAACAAGGCGGGGTGGAACTAGATGATCTTTAAGATCCCTTCCACCCCAAACCATTCTATGATTCTATGATTCTATGGTACTAAATAAAGACGTGGAGAAGCTGGTGAGGATCCAGAGAAGAGTTATAGAGATGATTTAAAGATTTGAAAGCATGCCATATGAGGAAAGGCTGAGGGAACTTTTTTTCTGGCTTGAAAAGAAGGCTTAGATAAGACCTTGTTACAATCTTACAGTATTTAAAGGATTGCTACAGAGAAGATAAAGACTCCCTTTTTTACAAGAAGTCACATGGAAAAGATGAGGGGCAATGGGGACAAATTCCTCCTGGGGAGTTTCTGATTAGACATAAGAGGATAATTTTTCACAATGAGAGCAATTAGCCATTGGAATAATCTCCCCTGGGAAGTGATCATTCCCCATTGTTTGACACTTTACAGATTCAGCTGGACAGGGTGTTGGGCATCTTTTCTAGAGCTTTTGGCATGAAAGGTTGGACTAGATGATTTTTGAAGTCCTCTTCCAACATAAACTGTTCTGTGACGCTGAGATTCTGTGAGTAGGTGCCAATAACTTGGATACATTTTCTGGGAAACTTAACAAATAAAATCACACATGAATTACCAGGTACATCAAAGTGAATCTATCTATCTATAAATTTTAAATGTGGGAAATAATATGCAAATCCTATTCAGAATTACTACAAACTGATATTCCAATTTCTAAAGCAAGGTAAAAAAAATAAACAAACAAACTGAAACCACTTGAGCTCTTTTCCATATTTCTATGATGATCACAATAGTTCTTAAGGCTTTTCTGTAAATCCTTTACACTGGGTCTAAATGGAAACTTTCAGGAAAGTTAAGACCACTTGGCTCAAGTAGGGAGGATAAATACAGCTGGTATGAATATTGTCATTCAGAAATAAGGTGATCTTAGTTTCCTTTAACTCAATGCTTTCTCTATGGAGATCAACCTGTGTTGAATCATGACCACATTACTTGAATGACAGCGTCCACAGAATGGCATAATGTGCTACAGCTTTACAATTATAGCAATTTGTTTCCATTTTCTAAGTGTTCCTGTACTATCAAGGTCTTAGCGCCTAACGATAAGTAAAATTATATTTTATGTAGTGCTTTTCAGAAGCAAAACATTACAAAGTATGTTAAAGTATATTTAAAAAAATAAAAATTTAATCCTGAGATAATTTGATAGTGAAGAATTATATATGGATAATCACTGATTTTCTTCACTTATGTCTCAAATACTAAAACTCACTGTAGTTATTAGTTAGCAGGAGTAAAGGTGTCAGGATATAATCCTTCATTATGATGATTATTGCTTACTTCTGTGATCATAATACTGAGAAGTTCTAAGATAGGAAGAATTGCCTTGTACTAACCACAGTGCAAAGATAAGAACAGAAATGTTTCCAGTGATTATTCAAGTAGGAATTAACTATTTTCACAGTAACATTCAAATGATCAAAGTTGAATTCTTGGTCACACTTATTATGTAGCATGATTTTTCTCTGTAAGATCTTGTATTTCACTTTGTGCAGTTAGTCTTGATTTTTGTCTCAGCTGTTGTTTAAGAGACTTGCATGAATTTTATTAAACTGCATTTAATTTCTATTTATGTTTATAAAAATCACACTCAGTTTTGAGATCTGTATGTGCAAATTTATTTATGCTTATCTGCAATACTGTGTAAAGGTGAAAAGGTGAAGAGTTCTTCAAGAATTTGGTTTACTCATGAAATAATATCCAAAAATAATTGTTTTTTAAAAATTTCATAAAATCAAAGATTTAAAAAATTACTGTAAGTTACTATAAAGATGGAAATGCAAAGTAATTCTGACTGCTTTGTATCAATTTCAGATCCAATAAAATCTAGTGCATATACCAATGCAAACTATCAATCTTCTCAATGATTCCACTTCACTTTTGAGCCATTAAAAAGATAAAAAAATTGGTTTCAAAGACAAATTTAATAGTAGTCATTTTGTATAGTTCCAGTCCTTCATGATCAGTCCAAGATTGATAATTGTGTCACAGAGAACATACTCAAATATTTTTGAGCTTGAAGTATAAAAAATTATTTTATTAAAAACTGCCTATCAGACACATTTCTGTGATTCTCCCTCTACTGAATTAATTGTTTAACCAAAGGAAAAAAAAAAGTTATTTTCCTACTTGCTAAAATTTTCTCAGATTTTAGCCTTCCCTACACAGCAGTCTGACAAGATAATACAAAACTAAGTAATCTAAGGTAATGTTAACCTCTCAGATCACTCACTATTTACATTATTAATACTGTATATGATGATGTCCCATAAAATTCCAGTCCCCCAGATTCAGTTCTAGTCAAAAAGAGGGAACCTGTCATGATTCTTTTCTCAGAATAATTTGTGTTTCATATCCATACAAACTCAATGAATGCTACTGTAATTCTCACAGGAACTTGGCAGACAATATATACATATATCTATGGTTAATTGCACCATAAGCAGTTGAGTGATGCCACTTCAATAATGTTCAATCTGAGACCGTCACAGTTAGTGTGTGCTTATAGTTTTCTAACATTTGTTTTATTCCTTATCCTGACCCTAATGTGTATTGAGTTGTTTGGACAGCAAGTTTCATTCCACTATTTCAAATCATTCCTTCTTTGTCTGAAAAGTAAGCATTCTTGATTTCTTTTTCTGTTACTTAATTCACAGTTTTTTCATCTTTTTTTTTTTCTCCTCACAGAATTTTAGACCTCTAAGACACCTTGATGTGTGCAAAACTGCTTCAGTAATAAAGAAGGGATTTGCACTACAAAGAGGTCTAGTTTGCTTGCAGCAGGGAAGATACATTATCAGTTATATTGTTCTGCTCGACATTACTAAAATCCTTATGGTCCATGACTTCTACTTAAAAATTGCCTCTCAGTATAATGTTATCACTGAGAAATACAGCACTGTTATATGGTTTCCCATAGTTTCCCAAATTGTCAATGGGACAATTTTTCTTTATTTTATTTTATTTTGTTCTTCTCTTAATGATTCCTTAAAGACTTTTTGTTCCATAATTTTTTTTTTAATGTATTCTAGTAAATCCACAAGACATTCCTTCAAATAGTATAACTGTAATAGCTGTTATTTTCAAATTTCAAATGTTACACAGCCTTTAAAAATTTGTGTTTGCAGGGAGGAGACATCCCTTTCAATTGGAAGTTTTCTGTAAAGAATCCCTGTGTAGTCAAATCCTGCTCTCCTCTACAAACGAATAATCATATGTTCACTTGGAAATAACTCCCCAAGTACTCAGTGTTCACAGACTCTCTCAGAGGTGTGTTTATGTTTTATGCTTTTAATGCAGTAGTCCTTTGTCAGATAGTTTTGATGTGCTTTGAAACCAGAATTATTCTGCTCAGTTCAGATGGTTTGGTTGTGAAATAAAAATATTAAGAAATGCATAACAGTAACACTTGGTATCTCTGAAATTGAATCTGTTTTTAAATGGTAGGGTGGTGTTTATTGGCTTTGTTTATTAGCTGGGTATGGTGTAAAGTCTAAGACATAAAAGATATGCATTTCTACTTGTACATTTAAAGAATATCCATTAAAAAGATTCAGAAGTAGTTCCATTCCAGATTCCATTCTTTTCTTGTATTGGGTGTTTCTACTTTGATGCAACACTAGGAAACAATCTAGCAATTTAGTAGTAAGAATAAGAGGAATAAGAATCATATATTTTATTTCATGAAGTGTTCTAATGCCATGTGACAAATGTATAAAACTCATCACATACGAAAATCAATAGCCACAATTCAGTGCCAATCCTACAGTATTGATAAAATAAAAATAAGTGTATTTAACTATGTGTTAAAAATACATTGATTTAACTACTTGTAGACATTTGCTTTGTTTGTTTATTTCTATAAAATTGAAAAGGCTTTACATACTTTTCCATTTCAAAGAACCTGTTAAAAAAAGCTACAATAGCACATTCAGTCTCCTTAAATCTTTTAAAATGATGAAATTTTAAATATTTCCTTCCTTTTCTGTCCTAGTCAGAATTTTATGACCCATCTCTATTTTTATATACTGAATGATCTATAATTTTGTAGTATGATAACAACATCAACATCAACATCAATAGTAGTGCCTGTTCCTAAAGCTTCAAGAATATTGGCTTCATTAAACGGTTATGTAATCTTTAAAAATTGAAGGAATCTATAATAATAAGTTCTGTAAAACAGAACTGTCTTCTGGATATATTTTATAAAGAGAAAGATAAACTTTTAATGTAACATTTGCTTCTTCTGAACACTTCTTTTAAAATAGGCCTAACCCCAAATGTTATGGTATCAGAATGTTAAGGTATGAAAAAAAGCAGTGATATGTTTGAAATTCCTTTGTAAGTTTTTATATTCTGAGACTTCAGAGAAACATTGAAACATAGTCCCCTCTAATTTATTTCCTGTAAAGTCCTTTCACAAAGTTAATGTTTTCCCTGCATGCCTAATTCAGATGTTTCACTCTCTTGAAACTCATTCTTTTCTGTGAGTTAACAAAAGAAAATCAGTCAAATTAAAATTCAGAAGCTATAATCCCTCTATAACTTTATCATATTGATAATAAGATCCTTAATGAGTAAAGGAAAAAATAATTTTGGTAAATTTTTCTATTTCTTAAAATTGATCCTGCCTAATTAAGGTCAAAGTTCTTCATAAAGTCTCCTTGCCAGTTCACCCTATGTTCCTGAGTAAGTAACACGACACTATTGAATGTGAAGCTGTAGAGAAATTTTTGTTAAAAGTGTTGAACTAATTTAAAATCACAATGATCATTTGAAGATAACTGGATGTAAACCAGTCTTAGAAAAAATTAAAAAATGGCAGTGCTGTGCAGTTTTTAAAGCAAAGCATGTAACCTCCTTTTAAATCACTCAATATCATTAGAATCAATTACTTTGCACTTTCATCAAACTGATATAACAGTTTGATGTACTAGAAGAATAATTTCCTCTCCATGTAGAATATACCCTCCACTTCATCTTCTTCTTGCCACTTGTCATTTTTTTGGCAGTATTAGATTTCATCCCACTCTTCTTTGCCAGTGGATTGATTATATTTATGTGCTAAGCAACTGATTATTTTCTGCTTGTGCTACCTTTCAGGTAAATCCTAGGTTTTCAGCAGAGTATCTATATTCATTGCAAATATCAGGCTATTGAAAGTGTAGACATATGTATTTGTTTTGATCCTTTTTTACATGATTTTACTGGTCAAAATTCTTATATAACTGCATTTCTTGTAATCTTTCCTTAACACTCCTTAGATTGTTCTGAAGGGACCTTTAGCAGCACAGAGGAGCCTGGGTGATAAACACAAAGAATTGTCAGTTAGTAGACAGTATATGTTTTTCAGTCTCATTTCAAGATTTAAAGGACTGACATATTTCAGAGGATTTGCTTTTCTTTGAAAATCAATTGAGTTGTACCAGGGGATTCTTTAGAGAACTTTCAGTTTATTACTATTATAGAATTCAATTATAATATATTAGTGAAGGAGGTCAGCACAGTTATTTGGACAAAAGAATATAATTTCTTTGGAACAGATAAGAAACTTAAAATGCACATAATCTAAAAATTGTTTTTAATTGTTATCATAGAAAAAATAAAATCTGCTTTCCTTATATTCCAGAAAAAAAATATTACAGATTGTAAGAACATTTCCTTTATTAAGGAATATTAATCAAATGTACTGCAATTTCCATCTTGATGTCAGTGGTATTTCTATTGAAATATATTGTTTTGCAATATATGTGGCAATTTACAGCTACAGAGATGTATTTAGCTGGTCAAGTAATGAAGCATTTCTGAAAGATTCAAATAAGCATGATGGATTTTTTTTTCCTGTGTGTGTATGTAACACTTGGAGAAAAAAAATATGCTACCACTTTCTAGGAGACTACATCTAGCAAAGGATTTATAGTCAGAAAGGAAAATATAGACAGATCTCTCAGATTAAGTTAAAATATTTTGGCAAACTAGTTTGACAATTTTCTTTCAAGAAATTCAGTTGATGAAAAGACAATTATAAAATTATAAAATGTATTTCTGTACACATGATTCTTCTGCCTCAGGGAAAGATAATTGTGTCCTTCATCTAGTGGTCCTTAAGAGATGAATAGCTATAGTATATAAACCAAATAAAAAAAATTACAAAATTTCACACTACTGAAGTGGCATGATAAATTTGGAGGCCAAAATGAGAGCCACAAATGCATGCAAGATCAAGCCAAATTAAAAAATATTCATTATGTCTTTGACAATTGTCCCGTAACTGAGTGATTCCATCATAAGTCAGATCTTTCTGAGGAGACAGGTGTTTGAGGTTTCCCCAGGGAATTATACTTAGTAATTTGGTTTTCTATAAACAACATTGGGTTGTCAAAGGGCATATGTTTTTGTGCCGTATTATTCTGCTAAATTACCTGGCTTTCAGCAAAAAACAGTGATAATAATCTGGAAACAAGAAAGTGGCTTTGGCCATTAGCTTCTGTCAGAAGGCTTTACTTCCTGCAGAGAAAGATGATTTCAGTGAAGCAAACCATCATAATCCCAATTTACCAGAATTTATTAAATCCATGTGGTTGTTTTACTTTATGTGGTGTTCTCCACTCACAGAAAACAGCAGAAGTAAGAAGAATAATATACTGTTGCTTGTTTTACTTTTTACAGCTGTGAGGAGAGTGTACAAAAATATACAAGAAAAAAAATCTACCATTTCAATTCCATTTATGTCAAAACCGGCCCAGCAACACATTTTATATGTATTTATGGCTCACATGAGCTATCTTTAACAGTACACTGTAACAATTATTAATCATTATAGATTTAGATTAAATTATTTGTAATATGTGTTATTACCTTCTTAACATATAAAAAGTTATGCTGCCACATATATAATATCCTAAATGAGTGAGGTGGATTAGTTTAGTTTGGTTTTTTTTTCTATTCAATGACATTGTGAGAAGATCTATAGAGCTGATTTCACTGCTTGTTTTTTTCTTTATCAATCAGTGCTTGGTTCACCATTTAATTTACCAGAATGGATAGCGTAAGGCATGCATAGCCTCTTCTTGTATTGCATTTTTCATTCAGATATAACACTTGTTGTGACTTTGGGGGTCATATTTTTGTTTTGCTGGGGGTTTTTGGGTGCAAGTGGGACAGGTATGGATCTTTTTCCCAACAAAAATATATTTTGAATGAACTCAATTCTGTAAAAAAAGTTATGTTAAACAGAAATGGTCCAACAAATAAAGAAAAATTCAAAAATTTGTTTGTTTACTGCTTGTGAGTGATAAAATTGAGCCAGCTTGCTATGCTATCACATTTGATTGAGTTTCTGAATTAGAAAACAGTTAGTAAGAGACAGTTTCAGAGAAAGGCTGTTTTCTGAGATATTTTAAATGTTTATCAGTAAACACTGTAACAAATTTCCATAGCTCAACTTTATTTTTTGTCATTAATGAGAAAAAAAGTAATTTAAGGCTCTCTAGTGACTCCAAAGAAGCAATGTTCATGTCCTTTGAGCTTTAAAGCAATTTTTATTTAAAGGAATTATCTTTTCTAGTCATGCATTCATGATTATGGCATTCATTAAACCTGTGGACCAACTTGATCAACATAACAAATTCCAATTTTTAGATCAAGTACCACCTTGTGAGCAGAAACCAAGCACCAAGGAAAGTATCAGAGTGGCTGCTACATCCATATATCACTTAAAAAATGGTGGCCTTATTCAAATAAATTATTTATATGTTCCAAAATAATTATTCTTCTCAGAATAAAATTATCTAAATGTCTAAAAGTAAGCAAATGAAGAAAGAGTGATATTACCTATTTTCTCTTTTCATATAATGTTAAAAGATTATTTTCCATGATTATTACAACTTCACTACTTGACTTGTAATTATATGCATAATGTATGGAAATTCATGTCTGCTAAAGCTGTGAGGTGAAGCAGTCTGCCCCACTTCTTCAAAGAAAATATCTCAAGTATACTAGAGAGGGGTTTTAATCTCTGAAGCTAGATATTTGTGAAACAGACATTAGAATTATAAATATTTATAAATAAAAGGAAATAAACTCTTTGGGGTAAAGCAGAATACCACAAAAGACCCTGTAAATAAATTCTTTCCTGATACTATGTCCAATTTTTCCTTTTCTCTAGTCTTGCTGCCAATCCACAGATTCTGAACTGGCAACAAATTCCATTCAGTCTCTTTTGTGTACCTTCAGATAGCATTTTTTCTTACTCCTCTGTGGCTTATAAATCCTGCTTCTTCCTAATTCTTCTTTGTTTCTGGTCTCCTGCTCTTTTCTAGCCTTTTCACTACTTACTTTTTTATCTGCCCTCTTTCTCCACTCAACTCAAGAGTTTTCCCCAGTGGTATGCTCAATTGCAACTGGGATAGCAATCCTTCCTTTAAGATTTCATGGAAGCCACACGTAGCAGCCAACACACAGCAACCAGGAAGAATCCTTTTCTGCTCAAGCCTTTTACCAAACGGGAAGCATGCCATGTATACATTAAACTGTGTGAAAATTAATCACTTAGTGAGAATCCGTTGTGGCAAGGAATCTCTCAACCTCAAGGACTAGCCTTGAGTAGGACTAGCGTAATTAAGTGGAGGTCCTGGCATGCAGCCTGCTGCCATGCAGGAGAGCTCAGTGGTCCATACTGATGGACTAAGACAACTGAGTCATATTTGCATACTCATTACAGAAGTTTCTTCCATACCTGGCTTAAGCTGGACCTTGACCAGCACATTTTGTCTTGTTATCTATCTCCCCCAAATCCACTTCCAGTGACCACATGCATCCATCAGACAGCCACTGGTGGTTATCACTTGGGCAGAGTTATGGGAAATAAACTTCTATTTACAATATTTACCTAATAAAAATAATAGAAAGATCACCTTATCAAGACATTAGTCCTTAATGTGAATTATGCATTGTTGAAGGAAAATGTATTTAAATGTGTATTCAATCTATGGCACATTGAGGTCGCTAAACTTTAATGAAATATTTATAATAAATAATAGAAATAAATTTCCAGGCTTCATGAATATTTCAGGTGACACTGACCTTGTTAAAGGTTTATTGGGATGTAAATTTTCCATGAGACTGTACAAAGCATAATTTAATTCTATGGATGCACAATCTCTATATACTACTATTTACTGTTTCTTGTTGGCCACAGTAATTGAAACTTTAGTTTCTAAAATCACCTCCCAAGGCTCAGAAGTTTCCCTTATAAAAATATTTTACTTAATCACAGAATATTCTGAGTTGGAAGGGACCTCCCAAAGTCCAGCTCTTTTTAGTGAATGTCTCACAGAGGGATTGAATTCCCAATGTTGGTGTTATTAGCACCAGGCTTTAACCAGCTGAGCTAATCTCAGGGTCTTCTGGAAGTGTTCAAGACCAGGTTGGATGAGACCCTGAGCAACCCCATCTGGTTGGATGTCATCCTTGCCCATGACAGGGGTGTTGGCATTATGTGTTCTTTAAGACAGTTTCCAACCCAAGCCTTTCTATGGTTCTTTTAGCTTTAGTGCTGTAGAGAGTACTCTCCATATGTCTTAAAATCTGTCAGCTCAAGTTCTTCCAATTTGTTAGAAACTAGCTTCTGATACTTAGGGATAACATTCCTGGCAAGAGTGTCTTCCATTAGGTAGAAGGAGCATGACATTGTATAGAGTAGTAGTAGAGAGTATTCAGCTTTATGTGTGAGAAATATCAGGTCTTTCTTTCTATGTATATTTGCATGTATGACAAATTAGTTAGCTAAACTAAAGTAATTGCAATAATAATGATAAAATAAAAAGGAAACAAGACAATAAATAAAATAAAGCAATGCCTTTTCCTCTATAGAATCTTCTCTGTTTGATGACTTCCTTAGCATGCATCAGGACTGAAACCAACAGTTGTCAGAGAGATAATATAAGGCTGTGAAACAAGGCTTACACTTGCAGGATGACTGACAAATAAGCCAGAGGTGTTTGTAACCCATTTAGGAAAAAGAATTATCATAACACAGGATCTTGATGAGTCTTATTAGAACATCTAAAGCCCTGATTCAGTCTGTGGGGGCAGGAAGATGCTATCAGAAGAGGACATCATTGTCATCATCACCCACAGACCTCCACGTGGTGGAGACTTTTCCATAATGAGTTGAGGGTCCATGCAGGGAACTGCTCCATCTCGCATGTGAATAATTGTCTTTTCATTTGAGCTGGCTGGGAGACTAGGTTTGATATCAACAGGAGGTACACTAAAATTTGGAGATATATTATGATAGTGCCAATAAGCTCTGTGCATGAGGCAGTAGCACTGGGGCATTCACAAAAAAATTAACATTGCAGTCCACCTTCCCTTCTTCCTGCCAAAGCTTTTGTTGAACATAACACTAGATCCTCAATACAGGTTCACAGCTCTGCAGTCCTGTTCTATCCATTTCTCAGTCACCCTTATGGAAAGACAATTTCCTCACTCTTCTTTCTCATTCCTGTGAAAGAAGACAAAATAGGTATTTACAGGCCTTGCTCTCTTCCAATAAATAGTAGGGTTCAACAATTATATTGAAAAAGTAAAAGATAATAAATTATTTTTGAAAAACTCATTCTCTGCTCTAGAAGTTGTTCATTATTCCTATCCTGTTTAGCTCCAACAAAAAAAAAAAGAAATAGTAATTTAAGCAGAATTGTAATTGGTCCTAATTTCAAGTTCATTGTACATAATAAAACAAAGAGGGCATTTTGATTTTTTGCTCCTGGTGTGCATAACAGCTCTTCCTTTAGCATAGTCTTATTTTTTTTGCTTCCAAATGCTAGAAACATTGCTACAATTTCCATTGATGTCCCCTTTGAGTAACGAAAGCCAGTAATTTAGCCAACAGTGACAGGCTGATTAGATTTGTTGCTCGCTGATCAATCAAAGGGCTGTCTTGATCTCACTGGCCTTCAGACACTGCTTTAGAGAGACCAGCCTCAGGGAAAATATTTTGCTTTTACTTTTCATTCTTTTCTAAGTAAATTCAGCAACTTAGAAAAATTGCAAACTGTTTGCTTAACTCTGTGTTTAATATCATATGAAAATATTGATTAAACATCACACAAGTAAAGAGAAGAAGACATATAGAAATAAAATAAGGCTTCACACTAAAAAGAATTATGTACTCAAAATATGAACCGAATATGAAAAAGAAAGAAGTTGAGCAGGAAGACATGAATATGAGAATAAGCACAAAATAGATGAAAAGAAGAATCAAGGAGAGTAAAATCAATATCTGAAAGAAAATTGGCTCATACAGTGCTACGTAATTTCCTTTTCTTAAATAGTGTTATTTAAAAAGAAATCCTGGTACAAACATATTATGGACAGAAAGAATAATGTACCATAAAAAATAAATATATCCTCTCTATAATAAAAACTTGATTAAAGAACTGGTGAGCTGACAGGCAGGGGAAGAATAGCTAGAACACACAAGTACATTCATGTCAAAACACCAGTTAAAGATCCAAATAAAACTTTGTCCACCACTGTGTTAGCTGGTGAGTTCAGAGGGCCAAGTAATGATTAAAACAAGCAAGCAAACAAACCCCTAAATCACACAACTAAAAAGCATTAAAAGAAATAAATAGGTACCATAGTGTGAGTATGTCCAAGTAAATAGTATGACAGGTTATAAACTGTGAGAACTGTTTTTTGGGGCGATGCTGAGAGCTTGGTGTAATGTAGGTTTGTTAATAACGTGAGATACAAGGATACCGTGAGGGAGCAAATACAGAACTTGAAACATTCACGTAATTGAACTTGACAAAGTTCAGAAGGCTAGGAGGCTGTAGCTTAAGATTAGGATTATCAACACAGAATAGCATAGAAATGATGAATTTACCAACCTATACCACAAATTTAGGAGGAAATCTTCGTGTCTCCCTTAGAAAAACAAATGAGCAAACAAACAAATAAACCAACAAACCAAGCCACAACTAGTAATTTTCACTTTGTTATAGAAAATAAAAATATTTTTTTTAGATCATTATAGAATGTTGGAGTGGAACATAAGAGACCTGAAAAGACAAAAAAAAAAAAAAAAAAAAAAAAAAAGACAAAAAACCCCAAACAAACCAAAACAAAAAACAATTAGGAAAAAGATTTATAGAAAAGCTAGAAACTGTATTGGCCTTGAATGAATATGATGTTTTAGATTTTGAAATGTAACACCAAACAAAAATTAAAGGTAATATACAGGAAAGCAAGTTAAGCAAACAATTCTAATTTGGTTTTATTATTATAATTTAGAATTTCAAATATATCTTTAAAAAATGAAAAGTCATAAATTATACATATCAAATATCCCTTTGTTGGCAGTGGCATATCTGCTCAATGTATATATGGTTGCACCTTCATTTTGGCCAAAATAATTTCAATTATTTGGACTGAGCTGTGCATGCAAATAAGTTCCAAGCATTATTGACAAATTCAAATTTTTGTAAGAAACAGTTTACAAAATATATTGTCTAGAATGGAAGACATGAATATATGTTTAACTTTGCAGTGTTAAGGCAACATCAGTGAAATTGAGTTTGCCACCTACTGATCTTTAGTTAGAACAATAATGAGAGAGAGAAAATTTATAAAATCAAATGTCATCAGATTTCTTTGCATTGAAAGAGACTGAGTAGGTCAAGAAAGGAATGAAATTTAGATCCTGAAACTAGACTTGAGCTTTGCAGTTGTTAAAATCATATTTCAGCCTACTGAAATCCTGCTTTGAGTGCCCAGGCACCCTGTTGAGTGTGCAGGCAGTGTCTGGTTCCTCTGAATGGGAACCACAGAAGGGAACGTGCCTAGGAAAACAGTGAGGATTGACAGTACTGTAGGGAGGCTGGACATTATCTTGTGTTTGGGATTTACATTCAGAACCTCTTTTAGATTTCACTGTGTGAACCAGGTAATTTTTTTCTTGTAAATACAGCACTTAGTACACTTTACCACAGTGGTAATACTTTAAAAGGTAAAGATCGAAAACTCAAACTGAAATGTAATGAGGGGAAATGATACATTGAAAGCAACTGAAAGTTTTTGTCGTTAAATGCAACATCAGAAACAAGAAAAAGTTAATATGCTGCTACTGGATGTGAAGAGGAATTCAATAAATGCTTGGATAGTATATTCTGGTTACTGTATAAACAGACAATAATTAGCAATTCTGTGCCACATGTATTAAAAAGAAGTGCAGCTTCAGGAGCTATGTCTACTGAGAAAAAAAAGTGTGTGAAAGTGATCAGTTAAAGCACAGATTTCCTGAGTAATGCTTGGATTATAGGCATCTATGATCACTACTGAGATGTTTTTGAATATAATTAAACTGACAAGAAAAGACTACTTCTACTATAAGAGATAAAAAAAGGTGGTTTTTTATGTTAAGCAATTAATTTGAAATCACAGCATTACTAGAAAAATCTAGAAAAAAATGCTGTGTGGCTTTGTATGTTATTTAAAACTGCATAGTACATTGTATATATAATTTTACATAAACACTTTTTTTTACAATATAATTGGGTACCTAGATTTATCTGGAGGACATAATTGATTTTGCACTTTATTATTATATTCTCTTTTTAGTGCTTTAATTTTGTTTAGCGTAGAGAATATTCCTCATAGAAGCTGGAATGGGGCTAAAATTTGGATTTGTCCTGAAAACAATGTTGATGACATAGGGATGTTTTGTTGCTGAGCAGTGCATGCACAGAGTCAAGGCCTTTTCTGCTTTTCAGACCACCCCACCCCACAGCTGACCCCAACTGACCAAAGGGATACCCCACACCATATGATGTCATGCTCAGCACATAAACCTGGGGGGAGGAGAAGGAAGGGGACAGAAAGACTTGGAGTGATGGCATTTTTCTTTCAAAGTAATTTACTACTGGTGGAATCCTGCTTTTCTGGAGATGTCTGAACACATGCCAGCCCATGGAAAGTGGTGAATGAATTCCTTGTTTTGCTCTGCTTGCCTATGTGGCTTTCACTTTACCTAACAGTCTTATGTCAGCCCATGAGATCATTTTTATCCTTCCAGTTCTGTTCCCATGCTGGCTGGGATTAAACCCAACATTCCCACATCATTGCTGCTGTTTCTGTGCTGCTGTACTGGACAGGCTGGAACTCCAATGTGAACTTGAATTGAAGGATTGTGCCTGTAGGTAAGGCATTATGACCCATGGAAAAGGCCACACTGGAACAGTTGCACCTCAGAGCTTCTGTGGCTGTGAATAATTTTATTCTCCATCAGGTATATCCCTGAGAAGACTGTGGCTCAGAGATACTGCCCCTCACTGGGTGCCCAAAAGGACTGTTGTTTAACCCCAGCCAGGAGCTAAGCACCACACAGCTCTTAGACCATCTCATTAGCTGGTTTCCTCTTTCAGCTAAAAAGTTATGGATAACAGCCAGTCAGTGATACCTTTTGTATGGTTCTGTCTGGTCTGACTGTCTAAGTCTGATATACTGGACTGGATATTTTTATATGACATCTTGAAAATAAGCCTCCTTTAATGTGTTTTCTGAAGCTTCTGTACTGTGTAGTTTGTAAGTCACAGATCTAATGGGCAGCAGTAAAATGTTTACTGACCCAGCCAAGAATCGTGATATCTAAACTTAAAATCATTCTTGTAGAGGAACTTCAGAGATTAGATAATTCTTGGAAAGAGGTTAATAAGAGTCTCTCTTCTATATTTTAAAACCTATAATCCAGTTAAATCACTGTTCTAAAAACTGGTTCTTGGGCACTCATCCATATTTAAAGAAACCTAAATTTAGATAGCAACATTTGACCTATAATATGGTGAAGATCAGTACAACCATGAATAACAGAAGCTGGACCAGAACATAGAGAAACCTTTTTGTAATTACATTATTTCAAACTTGCTGTACTGAAAGTGCTTTATACGCATATGCTGATACATCTTATTTCACAGTTCATGTTTTTTTCTTCAGATTATGTAGATATTTTGCATAAAAAATTTAAAATTTTAATTAGCTATGATTAGGTTGTCTGGTCTTCGTTCCTCTCCTCCTCCCCCTTTGTCTCTGTACAATAATTTTCACCAGAAAAACAAATAAATCCAATTGGTAATTCAAATACTGACCCACGTGGAAACAAAGGGAAAACAATGCATGAGTAGTTATCAGTTGTTCAAGTCTGGAAAGCAATTTTCTTTATCTTCAATATTCAAAATAGAGAAAGTGCTGCTTATTCATTACTGCCCATCTTGAAGGAATAGAAATCAACCTACTTGAAAACTGAGTATTTAAGAGGTAATGATCAGAAGTATTAGAGTAGAACAGAGATAACCCACGTCCCTCTAAATAAACCAAAGCAACATAAGACAACTACTGTCAGCAGACATTTGAGCAATCTGCAAAACAACCCACAATAGTAGTTTTTTTAGAATTGATGACAGTGAACAAAATAAATCATTACAACAGTGATTTGTCACCAAGTGCTACAAAACTTGACATGAAAATGCCTTTCTTGAAGCCTTTGAGTATAATAAACTTCTGTGGGAATATTCTCAGAGAGGATCCTACAAGCAAAAAGAAAACTCTGCTTCCAGCAAATTAGTGTCAGTCTAGTACATTTATGAACACTTCAAAAGACGGATTTACAAATTAAGTAAGCACTGACTTTGAGATGCTCCAATAAATGTTGAAGAGCAAAAAGCAGGAGGTAGCAGGGGAATTTCTTGACCTTTTGTTGTTTTATTTTTCAGCTGTTATAAGAGGAAAAATAAACTAAATAATCAGAGAAACTTAGCAAACCTCTTATGTCTGAAGAAACTTGACAACAATATTAATTAAAATATGGAAATTAATCAAAGTAGGTAGACTTGGTTTATGACTTGAAAATATATATGACTAATACTATTTCCCATGACAAGTGGCATAGATTTGACACATATATAAGATACAGAATATATATGCCCTAGCTTTTGTTCATGTCTTGTTATAATTTCTGTAGTCTTCTAGAGAAGTACAGGATTTAGAATTTGAAGGAATATCTTGGAACATGCCCAGACTGTTTCTGTCATGGTGATATCACATGCTTATTATTTAGCTGTATTTAAAAAATTATCATTTTGTCTCCACTATTTTTTCAAGGTTGTTCAATAAATGCAGTTCTGTATCCGTTCTTTATTCTCACCTAAATTTCATTTATGGTCTATTCATGTTCATTTCCTTCCAAGGCAACATTTTTTTTAAGCTAAAATAGCTCAACTCCTCATAAAGCAGTTACCTCTCTTCTCCTTCTCCTTCAGGAAACACATTTAATAGAAATCCATGTTTTCTACACTAATATTTCATTCAGTTTGGTTTTATAAAGGACAAGCCTTTTTACTTTACTTTTTACTTTTACTTTACATACTGAGCAGGAATTACTCAGATCACTTCTCCATTTTTCTACTGTCTGCAGAGGAATGGTACGTATTTTGTAATCATTCTGTACTGTCATGGATTTGATATTTAATTACCACACCTTAATTCTTAAAATATTCTGAAACAGAAAATATCTGGTTCCTCTAAGCAGAATGTGTTAATTTTTTAAAGTGTTGATGGATACTGAGATTCTTCAAAAGAATAGTGACTTACACTACTGAAGTATATATAATATGTGAAATAAAGGTATAGTCTTATCGTGGATGAAAGTGTCGACCATTCTTTACTAAAATTGGGATCAGTTCTCTACTTAGTTATAAGTCCTTATTCTTGAAAAAGATTTGACCCACTGAAACAGAAAAGTTTTAAATCTTTAGAACAATCTCTGCACATAAATTTGTATTCAACAGTCAACTCTCCAATTGCACTAAACAGAAATAGTTTATAGACTGTCCAGAGTAGAAGGAAGAAGCAGATGACTGCTTGTGATATAATCCTAATTTATTTGAAATTACTTCAATGTGAAGTCAGTTTCCATATGGGATGGCAAATTTCAGATAAGCAGCTGATGTTGGATGTGAACAACATTAATTCAGATATATTAATTTTATATCCTACAGTGTCTCACAAATATAATACTTTAATAATTCTTAGAAAAATTGCTTAGCTACATAATATGGTGAACACTTACAGTGTATTAAACACTGTTGGTTGTGAGCAGTAGGATAGGGATGCACTGTGGATAATGGCATCTTTTTCAGGAAAGAGTCAGTCAATTTCCACTCCTAACATCATATTTTGGGATAGAGTGAAATAATATAATAATAGCAAATAAAATTCTTCATAATATAAAAGTTTATTTTCCTGAGATTAAAAATAAATCAGTAAATAAATTTAGTGCTACATTGTCATATGTTTCCTTTTAAATTTTCTAATATGCTTGTCAGAAAGTTCAAACTAACATATAATCCTGATTCATTTGCAATTCATTCAAGTCTACCTAATCAATTCTGAATCACTGGATTTTTTCTTGACTTCACTGTAGAGTTCAACAATCCCCCTTCTCCCTATTTTACAATTAATTTTATTATAAATTGAAATAAATTAGAGTCTCCCAGCAAATACTTGGTAGGAGAATAGAAATGCACTTTGTTTTCTAGGACTGACAAGGCAAGTGATAAGTCTGTTTTCATAATGGGGTAATAAACATAGTTACTAACAGAAATCAACAAAAGTTTCCCTTAAATGGCACTATAATTGCTTAGATTAACATTTCAATAATGACTTTGTCTTTATCATGTATTAAAGAACTATGTTTTGCAGTGTCATTCATGACTCAATGACTGTTACATATACAGCCATATTAATAAAATAATACATGTTCACTACTTCTTGTTATTAGAATACTGCCTTTTTGTAATAGGAAAATTATTTCATTAAGTTTAAAGTTTTCAGAAAACACCACATTAAATTTGGTAACTATTTTATGATCCAATCAAAGCTATAAACAGCATTTAATCATTTTTGGAAAATTAAGTTCTTAAAGTTATAATGAAATTTTCAGACATTTGTATTTTTGTGGTTGAGACATCATAAAAGGCAGAAACCTGAATTAAGGTTCCTCCGTTTTTGAAAAAAATTAGACTTGATGAGCTAATACAAACAAGTCTTCTTTGAAGCTGCATAGAATAATAACTTCATACTGACAGTTTCCTTTTCTTGGGCAGTTACTTTGATTAGGCAATGGATTTAAAAACAATATTGTTTCCTCAGTGACCTCTTTAAATGTCTAAAGACATAATAATTTGCTTATTTTCCTTCTTAACATTTCTTGATTGAAACTAAATAGCTTATTAATCATCACTGCACATTCTGTAGAAATCAATGATTTTTTCTATGTTCCTTTTTGAATAGCTTTTTAGTTTTTCTTTTTTCTTTTTACTAAAGAAGGATTTGAATTAATGGAATTACTTTATTGCATTTTTTCAGCTGTAACTTTTTTCAAAAAGAAAAGGAAGGGAAAAAAAGTATGTACATGATCAAAAGAACTAGAAAGCTGAATCTTTTCAGCATTTCTGGTTTGATCTTATAAGTTGTACCAGATTTGTCTTTTGCCTTACCCTTGTGAGTAATCTCATTGAACTCCAGGACTTTTCTCATGATAAAGCATTTGCAGAACTGGCCCTGAGATAGTACAGGAAATTAAAGATTCATAGAATTGCTCATAGTGGAAGTCATAATGCACTTTCATCATATCTGTGTGGTAAGTCACTTTGCTGACTATATTCCCAGCATTGCAGCTTTTATTATGCTTTTTTTTTCTTTTCCCTATGGTTGAGATCAGTTATCTGATTTTACATGGGATTGAAAAACATTTTCTAACAAATCTGAAGTTAAAAAAGGATAATATATAACAATAATTTTTACATGCTTTTGGAAACTTATCTCTCCTCACAGACACATAGAAAGAGTCACTATCTAGACTTGAGCAACTGGTAAGTACACTATTTAATACAGAGAATTTCTCTGCTGTGTACTTGTACCAAAACTTTATATATTGTCATTTCAAAGGGTAGTAGCAATTTGTTGTTGCTCTTGTTGTACAGAAGAAGATCACAAATCTATTTAACATAACATCCTCAGTCTCATCAACCAGCATGAGAGCCCTGTTAGTCTTAGAAACCTGACAGCCTAGATGAGTATTCCTGCTGTTTTATGATTGGCATGTACTCTCATTTGGCATCAATCAAAGATTTGAGTGTTGCTTGAAGCCCTTTCAAATGGGTTTAAACTATGTTTCTATGTCTTCTAAAACTAACTGACATCTAATTTAACACAAAAGTAAAAATATTTCATTAGCTCCCACTCAAAACCCTTCCATTTGAGTTCCTTGAGTTCCTTAAGTTCCTACTCTCACAGTAAATAGGCTTTTTTAAGGGAGGAATTTACAATGAACAGGTTATTTGTATTAACTGTCACTTATAAAGATGAGATTCTGTCGAGAAAAATCATGTTTAATTCCATTCTCTGATTAAAAATTTGCAAAATTTTGACATTTATACATATCTTCAGAGGAGTGAGTTTCTCTGTAATAGACTGCATTCTAAAGGACCAGTGGTTTTTAAAACCATAGAAAAGTTTTTGGGTCCAGACTCACTGTGGCATTCTGTTGTTAACAGACTCAAACACATAACTTCTATTAATCTGAAAGGGAAACAAACCCCTGTTTGTGGACAAGGTATATTTGGGTTTACAAACAGTCTCAACGATCTTATCACATACAGCTTTTAAGGAAGTTAAAACAGCATGGGATTAAAGGACAGGTACTTGCATGGATAAATAACAAGACAGGTAACATGATAGTAGTAAATTGTTAGATTTTGCTATGGAGAATTATCCTTGACAAAATTCTGCGGGGTCTATGCAAGGACTTATGTTCTTTAGGATATTGACAAGTGATGAGGAAAAATAAATTAAAAGCACACTTGTGGAAGAACTGTAGAAGGATATTATAAAACTTTAGAAGGACATTATAAGACTGAGTGACCAGGAAGAAAAATTGTCAAAGAAACTGAGTATAAATAAAAATTATATACATCCTGAAAAAACAATCTCAATGTCATATATAAAATGATGAACTCTAACCTGGTGGTTGCCACATAGGACTGGCAAAATGGGATTATGATAGTTAGTTCATGAAAATGTTTCCATCTGGAAGAAGGTTAAAACCAAACAACTAACAAAAATTACAACAAAAGGAATATAGCCAAAATACTAAAAAATGGAAATAAAACCAATGTGCTCCTGGCAAATCCACATTCTATAGTGTGCTGTTTTGTCTCGTTGGGCTTTGAGTTTCGATTTGGTTTTGGTTTTTTCTTGTTGAGGTTATCCTATCTCAAAGTTACAAGATAGATTCCATAGGAATCATGAGCAAGCCAAAAGCCATCAGTTTGAAAAAGAGATGGCTTGAAATGAATGTCATAGATGTCTATCAAGCAGTGAGTGGCATGGACAGAATGGACATTGATCAACTCTTCACTATTACACAAGAAATAAGGACTGTGAATTTACAGAAGAGGAGAAAAATTCAGAATAAACAAAAGGATATACCCCCTCAGAAACAATTCAAAGAATGTCTTTGGTGCCACCACAGTGGCAAAACTGGATGCAAAATTTTGCAGATGTTCAAGAGTTATAAAAGTATTTATAAGAAAGATCGGTTAGGAGCAATTGAATAGACCTGACACATCAGAAATTCCCAGAGGTAGAGATGAAAAGGCCCAGGAAGTACTTAAGACTAATGCATTTGCTTCCTCTTATAGTAATTTTTAGATAAAAAAAATATTGACTCAGTTGACCTTTGTCCTGAAGCAGTAAATCATTCTTCTTATTTTGCAGACAATATGAAAATTTTCAAACATTACTCTGATCAAACTCTGATTAAAGTGCAGCTTAACTTTTGACAAAATTCAATCTCTATAAACTCCTAATATGTGCTACCAGACATGCCAAGAACTGTCTATACGATGACAGTGATAGAGTTGGGAGATGCTTTGCTAAATGGACTGCAAAATTTAATTATCTTCAAGAAAGGACTTGAGAAAATATTACTAGCAAGGTTTTTTGACATGAGTATGAGAACAGTAGAAACTTTTATTTATTTCTGTAGGAATTGTCTCCCTTTAGATGAAGAATCAAATACTCACTGGGTTATGGAAAGAGAAAGAATGAAAAAAAATTATCAGGGTATTAACTTGTAATAATAGAGACAGAGGGCCTCCTCAAAAGGATGTAGTGGTGTTTGATATAAAATGCATAAAAAACCCATCAGATTAAAGACACGAACATAAATTTTCTCTTTTTGGAAATAGTTCCTTAGCTCCCTTATGGGAAAACTGCATAATGACAGTTTAAGAAGGCAGCTAAAAGGTTTTTCATTCAGCACAGCAAACTGAAAAGTAGTTTCTCCTGGGATATGTCAGAAAGTATAGTGATAGCTATTCCATTTTGTTACTCCTTTAATCCCTACTAGATGCAATGTGAATAGATATTAGGCTAAATATTTGCCCTGTTTTAATTCTATTTTTGATCTTTGTTCTTGTAAGGAGTCCAAAGGGTAAAATATCTTCAGTTTGCTTTGTTTTAATTAAGTAGTGCCACTAAAGCCAATTAAACACCAAGGGTGAATATTGTTTGCCAAGGCATCATAGTTTTAAAATAACTGCAGGATACTTTAACTTGCCTTTCATGGGTACATTAATAGATTAAAAGACGTTAACATTTATGCTCTCTGCAATAGGTGATGGAAAGATTAAATGTGTATTTAACTGACTGCTGGCTTTTCTCTGAAGAATATTCCCCCCTCCCACAGCAATAGGATTATTATATATAATAAAGTAAAAGGGATGTAACTATTGTGTAGGATACAGGTGTACATTTATTGCCTACTTAATAATTTGTATTTTAAAAAAATATTTTATTACAGAGAATGTCTTTTTTTAACTGCTTTGCACTCCTTTCAAATATATCTTTAATGAATGACTTCTACTTCCACATACTGTGGGATTAACAGAAGAAATATAATTCTCAGACACAGATTATCATTTTAACGTAATTTTTTTTCCTGATTTATCAAATTGACTACCAGAAGTTTCATCCAATCTATGCTTTGAACTAGATGAATCCTGTTTGCCAACACTACCTCATTTCAACAGAAGTCAAAAAAGTGGATTTCCTAATGCAGGTGCTTGCAGTTTCTAATACAGTTCTGGTGCAAGACGAGCAATATACCAGGCACTCCAGCAGAATAGTTGTTGCTTCCACTGTCATGCATGGCCATAACAACCAACCTTTGCCAGAACTTCCCTTTTAATGATAACTTGACTAATTAATTGATAGATTCAGAAACCTAGGGCCTGGTTATTAGAAATTTCATTATGCACAAGGATAATACATGAATAATACAGGCTTTATGGTTTACTGAAAGAAAAGTATTCAAGCATGTGTTGCATTGCTACTAGAAAATTATGATTAAAAAAATAACCATTATAACAGAAATAAATATTAGGCTTTGTGAATTATGATGCTTTAAATCCATAGAAACCCTGAGGTGGAGTTATAGCCCAGTGAGTATTTCCTCATTTTCATATCCATAAAATAGATACGTAAAATGTGGCCAGTCTTCGCGAATGAAGATCTGGGAAAGGTCTTTTTACCTTTCAAGCCTGCGCAATGGATTTTTTAGGTG
>JAWWLV010000001.1:70248015-70282945 GCA_035041135.1 Platyrinchus mystaceus
TGCCGGGCCAAGCAGGCTTGGACAACGGCAGTGAGGTCCTCAGGACGTAGGTTTGTTTAGAGTGACCTTCTCTTAGAAGGCCTTAGGGGCTGACGAGCTCCATCTACCCGGGGGATTTTCCCTGAAGCAGGACCGGGAATCGAACCTGAGACCTCGGCGGTGAGAGCGCAGCATCTTAACCATTAGACCACCAGGGGTCCCCATAAAATAGATAGATGTATCAGTATTCCACCTATTTTCCTTCTGCTCCAGCTGCTTTTCCTGTTACCTGCACCTATTTTAGGAGAATACATCTATGTCACCCTCAAAACCTTTTTCCTTCCTTCTTTCCTTCCTTCCTTCCTCCCTCCCTCCCTTCCTTCCTTTCTCTTTCTTTCTTTAATAAACATACATTTCAGCACTCCATTCCATGCTAGTAAAGTCACACTGAGAAATTTCTAGTAGCTTCCTCTCCTTTACAACACCCCTAATCACAGACCTGATTGTTGGTAGACTAATCATAAAACCTTCCACTATAGCTGAAGTCATGTTGAGGTGAGGGCATTAGGAGACAGTGGGAAGTATCAGTTTCTTTAGAATCCTTAACAGAGCTTTCCAAGCAATTTCAGATGATTAGCAACATTCATAAGACATTTTTTCACTCTGTATTTACAGTTTCTCCTACTTAAATACAGAATCTGAACTGCAAATGCAGTTCTAAACCAAAAAGTTAAAATTTTCCTGTTCTATATTGTAGACATCTACGTCTGAGCTAGTTGTCTGTGTTGCTTTTATAGCAGGATTAGCAAATCCTAAATGAGCTGTTTTAAGCAGACCACATGAAAAACTTTCTAAAACTGTCCTTTCATCTGCAATGACAGTAAAATAAGTCAAGGGTAATTAACAGACTTGCAGATATTTAAATCTTTATCTTTCTGCAAGGTGAGAGGAACTGTTCCTATTTATCAAACCTCTTCTCATATTTTTTTGTGTTTTAATACACCACTTTTCATAACAATATATTTCCAAAACTCATAAAAACATAGGTCTATTTAGAGCCAGATTATGAAAGTTTTATTTGCATTAGGTACTTTTTTAATCCACACATAGCTCTGTTGTTTTGTTGTTATTTCATTTTAATGGCAACTACTACTAGAGCTACTAATTAGCATAAATAATTATGAGAATAACGTTGATAACATAACAGTGTTTCAGCTGTTGCTGAGTAGTGCTTATGATAAGTCAGGGACTTTTCAGGTTCCCATGCTCTGCCAGTGAGCAGGTGCACAAGGAGCCGGGAGGCAGCATGACCATGACAGCTCACCCAAACTGGCCAAAGGGATATTCCATTCCATAGAACATCATGTTCAGTGCACAAACTGGGAGGACCTGGCCAGGAGAGCAATTTGCTCAGGGTTGGGCTGGACATCGGTCAGCAGGCAGTGAGCAATTGTATTGAGCATCACTTGTCTTTTTTGGGTGTTTTATTTATCTCTCTCTTTTTATTGTCTCCTTTTTCATTACAATTTTATTATTATTACTATCATTATCCTTGCTATTATAATTTTAATTATCTTTTATCTCTATTATTAAACTGTTTTCTATCAACTCAGCAGTTTTACATTCCTTTTGTTTCATCTCCCTGTCTCAGGACCAGTGGGTGGGAGAGGGAATGAGGTGAGGGTGGGCAGCGAGGGAGTGGCTGCATGGTACTTATTTTTCCAGATGGGGTTAAATCATGACACCTGGGTATATTTGTTGCCCTTAAGTAGGTCCTGCCAATGCAATAAAAGTGGACTTTGCCAGGCCTATCATGCTTCTAAATCTGCGAAATTGTAACATTCCATACACACAGCACAAATCAATAGACTAGGCAAAACAGAAAGAGTGAGACACTTAGAAAGTCATTTACATGCAGATCTAAAAATATAATCAAACTATATGTGCTTCCTCTCATTTAACTGATTACATATGCAGAAATATGTGTTTTTCAGCTGCTAGTATCAGAAATTGTTAAGAAGGTAACCATAAGCACTTTTTTTAAAGAGTCCCCACTAAATTGTTTTTCTTTTTCCACTTCTGAATCAATTAGGTGACTTTTTTAAAGTCTCTGTTAATGAGTCTCAGTGTCTGGTACTTCATTCTCAACAAGGGAAGTCAGGATGTGATTGGTAACCAAGATTTTTCTTAGCAACATAGAAGTATAATTTTTTGTTCCTTGAACATCCTCCTGGATTCTGAAGCTAACAGTTACTCATAGATTTATAGTATTTGTGAATATTGTGGGGTTTTATCTGTGAGGACATAGATGAGGATGCTTACTTTGTTTTTGATTTTTGTTTTCTGTTTTGGTTTTATTTTTGTTTAGGATAACCATACATTGTCATGACCATACATGACTTTTATCAGGAAATAAAAACATTTTCATACAAACCAAACTGTTCCCATGGCATTGGCACGTTCTCTGCCATGGAAGGTTTTCAAGACCTGCTGGCACAAAGCCCTGAGAGAGGGTCAGACCTACCTCTAGTTTGAGTAGAAGATTGGAATGGGCACTTTCTGAGGCCACTTCCAGTGTGCACATGATCCTATATATTTTGGAGAACAATAGCTTGCCACTCTATAAAATCATGGTTCTATGATTCTGATTTACTTTAACTTCATGTAAGGGTAGGATAGTCCAAAAAATTCTTCAAGTCAGGCTCTTAATTCCATCAACACTGATTTAAAGAAATATAATTAATAAAATTAGCAAGACTTGAAAGCTTAAGACTTGATGGTTGAGCAGGCTTGCTACCAGGCTTAAATCACAAGTGTATAATGTGTATGTAATTTATAATTTTTACTTAGAAAAAAATTGATATCAGGTAGATCTTGCATATTTTTTCCTTGAAAGAAATCCAAATAGCAATTCCTTATATTCTGAATATAACTGTACATCTTAAGTTGCTATTCTCGTATTTTTATCCTGTTCTCAATGACATGTTACCTATTAGTCCATATATTTGAGGGAGATAAAATATAAAGCAAGAATTAAGCATTGTCACCAGCAAGCTAGATGAGCTGCTTTGTATTACAAGTGATATTACAGAATACTTGTGGGATACTAATCTATTTTCAATAAGAATACTTTGATAGTGTTTACTCAATCTAAAAACTACCTAATTCTAAAAACTTAGTAAGGTAAAATAAGTATGAAAGTTTCTGGTTTATGACTCTTGAAATAGTTATTGACGTAGTTCTGTTAGCCCTCCTGTGCTCCCGGATAAGCACAGAAAGGCAACTTCAGCATTCTGTGGGTTAAACAACTACATTATTTAGCTACAGTTGGGACTAGCTAGATGGTAATGTGTACATGTTTGTACATGGGAGGTTTGTAGTAACTTTGGGCTTTGCAAATAAAACTCAAAGGATAGAGCTTGAAGTCCAGCTGGAGATATATACGACTATTTTTATTTCTTTCCTTGCATTAATCTGTCCCTTTTGGTCTGAAATCAAGACCTGACACTTCCAACACCTTAGAAAAGAAGAGGAGAAAATTTAAACAAAGTAATAGTAATAGTACACATTGCATCCTAGACAATTACCATCAGAGACTGAAAAATTCTGATGAAAGACTAGCTGAAAATGAAATAGGAAAATGTTTGTGGATAGAAGCATTAAGATCTATGAGTCATGGAGGTTTAGAGTTTTAAGTGTTGGCTGTAACCAATCTGACAACTGTGAATTAAAATGAAAAGAGACAATAGACCATGGACTGTGAATCAGTAGACTGATTCTGATGGGAAGGCAAAAGGAAGGAAAGGATTGCAAGTAGACATAAGCACAGATTTAAGTTACATTTTCAGTACATTTCTGTTCCTAGTTAGCTATTTAAAACTGAATGGAAAATGTAGACACTATTTCCTTTTCATTATTGAGTTGTACTCTGTACAGACAAGAAATATCAGGAATCTTCCACACTGCTGAATGAAATTAAAGTTAATTATGTATAACAGACATGCATATACATGTATTAGGAGACCCCTAGCTACCACACTCTTTCTTAAAGGGCAAGGGGAGGCAGTATTCATTAATTATTTTTTTTAATTACAATTCCTGATGTAATATTTCACAACATGCTTTCCTACAGGCTATTTCTCCTGGGAAAAGACATTTACACTGACTGATATAACAATATTTTCCTTAGGAATGCTGCCTTTAGGAACTTGTACCTGTAAGTCTATTGTGCAAATGAAGTTTTTTTTACGATAAACAATTAATAATTGCCAATTGATGATTTCCCTATAAATTACAGTAATTTTCTTATTTGTCCATGTCCATAAGCAGATATTGTTATTCTCAAGAGTTTCAGCTATTTGAATTAACCATTTCTTTTTCATTGTATGAATTACCAGAAACATTATATGTGACTGTTCAGTATCTATACTGGAAAATACTTATCTATTGCTTAACTTCAAGGCATAAGGAAAGGATTTTGGTCTACTTGATCAATTTTATACTAAGCACTTTTTCTCTTTTACAGGAGAAATAGTATTTCAAGGGTAAGTGGCAGAAGAATGGGGGTCTCAAAAGTTTTTAAAAATGTTAAGAGCTTTTGTGGGGGACTGTTCTTCACAAAAAAAAAAATAATGTGATTCATAGATTGTATGCAAATTAAATTTAAATGATCTGATCACAATCACAGAAGAAGCCACATACTTGATTCTAGCTGTGAGCAGTGCTATCACATTCTGGCCTACAACAGTTTCTTCCTATCACAAAAATTTTCTTCCTTTGTACCTTCTTTGCCATAATAATGAAGAACTGAAAAAATTCGGAACATTGTTTCCCTTGACACATGCTTCTTTGACTGAACAAACTGTCTCAGCAGCTGTATTCTGCCGAAGACCATTTGTGTTTAAGATAGAATGTATTTATTTATTTATTTTAAAATGCATGTAGTTTGTAGTATGTATATTTAATAAACTGAAAAGAGTTCTTAGTAGACACGATTACTACAATTCCTATGAAGACATGTCACCTTTTCTTGTGGGTTGCAGAACTTACCCCAGAAATGAATGTAATGGACCTTATTTGCCTTCAGTAACTAAATTGAGAGCTCCCACATATGCCATTTGCCAGCTGACAAACATTCTGATACGGTTGATCCTTGTTCATTTCCATCTGTTGAAGTTAGTCCACTGTCCACAGAATACCCACAGGGGCATAAAAAAATTTGTGAAAGTTAATGAACAGTGAAGCACCTTTTCTTGCACTTAGCTTGATATTTTTTTGTTTTGCACATCATTTGGACTACTCTCCCAGGATCTATAGGAGATTTTTTTTTTATTATTAGATAGATTAACAATTTTCTACTTTGTTTGTGAGATTTGTTTCCCAATATTGTGCTTGAAAAAGCTGGGGAAAATTATAGTAATTTATTTTAAGTGCTCAATCTTTAGGCAAACAAGATCTCACTCACACTGAGATCTTGTCTCTGTCCTAGGGGAAAAAGACAATTTATTCAGAAGAAGGAAAAAAAATCTAAAATCAGGCTGACTTGGAATCCAACTACATCAGGGTTTTTTTTTGCTTATATGTGTTCTCATGTGCCCATATATCTAAATATATCTAAATATATATATAAAGGTAATCTTTATACTTGCTCTGGGATGACGACAACTCTGAAATTCTAAATTAAGGACTTTTCAAGGCTCTTTTGCTTTTTATTATGAGCTTCCTAGTAATCACATAACCCTGCTGGCATGACTGATTTAAAATAACTTTTTTCCAGGAAAGAAAGAGAGTAACACTGAATAAAAATATACAATAGAAATAACGTCCATTATGCCAAAATTGTTTCTTTCTTACAACTTACACTTACTCTAGTGGCTGCAGTTCGTGACATACCCATTTGTCTTCATCAGTATCTCTGTGTACCTTGGCTCATGATTTTATCTGAGTGCAGGTTTCTGAATGAAAAAAGATTTGATCATTTGACAGCTTTTTATCATGATTTGTTTCAAACTGTGACTTCGAATACAATGAAATTTTGATTTTTTTTTTTTTTTGCATTTGTACCTTTCTTCATGATTTTTTTCTAAGAGGTGTAGAAGACAAGTTTCTGGTAATGGGGAGCTACAAAAGTAGCCTCTGTGAATAGAGTCCAGAAGCTGCCACATGCAGGACTCACCTGGTTCCAGCTGATTGCACAGCAGACCCACCACAGTACATAACCCAGTCCATTGGCCAAGCTGGTGGTACCTCTCAGAAAAATGTTTTGGAAAGGGTAAAATGTTGCATAGGCAGTTAGACGTGAGAAAATAAAGTGAGAAACAGCCCTAAGAACACCAAAGTCAGAGAAGAAAGAGGGGTAGGAGGTGCTGTAGACGCTGCATAAGAGATTCCCCTGAAGCCCTTAGAGAGAACCACACCAGAGCAGATAACCACATTGCAGTCCACACCACTGAGGACCCCACACCAGAGCAAATGGATATTTCCTGAAGGAACTGTGATCTGTTGAGAGTCCACCCTGGAGCAGACTTTTCTGACAGGAAAGTAGTCCATGGAGGACTTACTCTGGAGCAGGTTTACTGTGAAGGATTTAAGTGCATGGAGAGAAGAGAGGTAAAGATGTAAGAAGGAAGGAGCAGCAGAGAGTAACTAACCATGACCTCCTGCCCCCATAATCCCTGCCCCTCTGGGCAGGAAATAGGTAGAAGAGTTGGAGATGAAAGTTTGTAACAAATTTATTATAAAAGGGGGGGTGGGAATAAGTTTTCGTTCTGCTTTTGTTTACAGATCTATTTTACTTAGCAATAAATTAAAATAATTTGCCCTAAATTGACTTTCTTTTGCCAATGATGGTAACTGCTAAGTGATCTCCCTCTCTTTATTTTGACCCATGAGCTTTTTAATCTTATTTTCTTTCTATATCCTGGAGGAGGAGGGAGAGAGAGGCTGGGTGGGAATCTGGCAGCAGGTCAAGGCTAATTCACTATGTATTTCAATTTGTATTTTAATGTAACTTTTAATACTGGTCAAAGTTTTAATTCTATGTCAAAAGTGTTATACTTTAGGTCTGGGTTTATCATACCACTGTCAACACTTTCAAATGAAGGCAGCAACGTAGGGATGATCACATGATCCTTCTCATTTTAATCTGAATAACACCTTGGAGCAATCTGCTGTGTAAAACTTGGATTACTTCTGCTAACAATACCTCCATTTATTACTAGCAGGAAATTTTAATTGTAAATATGGCAATATTATTTAAATTAATAAAAGGCATTATATGAAATGTTGTTAGAAGATACTGCTTCTCAATAGTAATATACTCTATCCTTGCTTAGGTAATACATGGAGATCATAAACAAAAGGAATGAAGCATTTGCAAACTCATACTTAAGGGAAACAAAGCCAAAAATGTGATATTTTAATGTTTATATTCTCATAGAGAATTTTTATTCTTTTTGTGCTGTGGTGCCTGTGGTCCACGTGAACAGATAATGCTTCCTGCCCACATTCATGGTGACTGAAGAGACACAAATATGGGAAACATATTTTTAAAACATTCCTGTTTCATCATGCTGTAGAGAAGAAAATTAGCTTCAGAGAAGCAAAATAGTGAAATTGCTAGAAACATTAAGTGATTGAAGTCAGAAGTGACCTCTGGAGACCATCAGGTCCAAACCCTTGCTTTTCAAAGCCAGATCAAACAGAGCAACTTCCTCAGGGCTGTTTTCTATCAAATTTGACATTTCTTCAAGGATGGTGCCTCCACATTCTGTCTGGAAAATATGTTCCAATGTTTAATCAAACTTAGAGTAAAAATTTTGGGGTTTGGGTTGTTTTTTTTTGTTTGTTTTTTTTTTGTTTTTTTTTTTTGTTTTTTTGTTGGTTTGTTTGTTTGTTGGTTTTTGTTGGTTTTTGCTGGGGGGGTTGTTTGTTGCTGGGGTTTTTTTTGTGGTTTGTTGTCATTTCTTGTACTTAGTTATCAAATTATTTTGAAAAAAAGGATGGTGATTTGTAGGAGTTTTGTGAGTATTCAGCTATTTCTGAATAATTGGATAAGATCTCTCCTACAAATCTTCTAAACATACATGTGCTTGCTCATTCTTCCACAGTTGGAATCTGTACTGGACGTACAGAAGCTTCATGTTTTCCCAAAGATATCATTTGTGTTACTAAAGTATCTGAGTATATCTTCTGATTCTTTGATCACACGAAAATTTTGCTTTATTAGCAAGCCTACTGCTGAATGTCAGCACACCTACAGCTGTCTCTTCTTTCTCATCTGACTTCCACTTGCCAGCAATACAGCTTCTAGTTTGCTTCCTGCTGTTTTTCCTGATGTTCCTGAGGAAAAGGCATTTATTGACATGCAAAGTCAGCATTTACCAACAGATAACAGTAGAGCAAACTGTTTCTAGTTTTAAACATGGACCTACGTTCTTTGGGTTCAGATTCCTCTGAACGAAAACTGCTATTTTTTAAGGAATTGTTAGTCACTTAGCATAGCACACAATAGTTCAAATTACTCTATGCTTGGAATCTCTCAGGCATTCATTGTCTCGCAAAATATAATTTGTAAGTGCAAGTTAGACATGGGTTTAGACAAAATCACTGAATCATCAAGGTTGTAAGATACCTTCAAGATCATCTAGTCCAACCATAAACCTAGCACCACCATAATCACCCCTAAGTCATATCTGCAAAAATTTTTCTCTGACTGTAAAACTCTGGCCCCAGGAGCTGCTGGCTCACGGGATTGGCTAGGAATTTTACTTTAAGATACTGATATAGGGTTCTTTAACACCTCAAGTTAGTGTCAAGAGAATAAGCCACCGGCTTGTTCCCAAGGAATTTCTTAATTAATTTAGGGGAGAAAATAAGGAAACTTGGCTGAAGTTCAAAAGCTAGATGTTCCACTACAGTAATAACTCAGCATATACTATTAATCCTCAACACTCGAGTCAAAATCCAGTAAACCAACAACACTTAAATCAAAATACAATAAATCCACAACACTTAAGGCAAAATCCAACCAATTCCACAACACTTAAGATTCAATCCCTTCAGCTCCAAACCACTCCAAGCATCAAGAGAAGAACAAAGAGAAGCAGGCGGAGCAAGAAGAGAGAAGGAAAAAGCAGGAGAGACAGATTATATAGCTGCCACCAGACTATACAACTACTCCAGCTCTCACAAGTCCAATGGCAGGCCTGTGACACAAGGCAAACACATGCCTTCGGTTTTATTTGCTCCGGTCCTGTGGCCAACCCCTCCAGGCGGGCTCTCTGACCCACCAGTCACTCTGGGGCTCCAGGTCGGGGTGAGGGGCAGTGTCCTCACTGTCCCTGCCAATCTGAGCTGGGTGAGGGGCTGAAGGAGGTGTGGTGTGTTATAGCTTTCCCAGGCTGTTGGTGACTGGCAGCTGCTCCAGGGCTTCTCCATGTGGGCTCCAGGGGCTGCCATAAGGGATATGATGCCACCCCACCTCTGTGAGGTTCAACCCATCCCTTCCCCATCCACACAGACACACACTCACATACCCTCCCCACAAGGTGGGTCTGACCCAATAAAAACTGATCTGGTGTCTAATGCTGACATAAATTGCAATAAGATTACAGAATTTATTATGATTCCTACCATACGAAGTGTTTTACTTAAACCTCAGTTTTAAAAGTCATAAGCTTATATCAAACTCCATAATTAAAAATCTACTGTTTATAGGAAAATATGATTCAAATGCTCAGTGATGATTCCCATGAAAGGAGAACTAAAAGACTCCAGGTCTTCAGGACTGTAGTTTAATTGCTAAATTTGTGATATTCTTGATTTAAGACTCTCATGGTGTAAACTATTGATACAACAGTGAATCAAAACTTCATTGCCTTAAATCACTTTGTACGAGCGAACCTGAATACTCTTAGTATATAGATGTGGACATAGATATAGACATAGTTATATGTATATATGGAGAGATTTCCACAGAGTAAAATCAAAAATACTTAATTAAATATTCAGATTTTTATTTGAATTTGGTTCTTATCATATAGGTCCATCACAGGAATGAAGAGAGGAAATAACAACATAACAGAAAACAAGAATATCTCCCTTGTATGACCAACATAAGGATAATGAAGTAACCATATTGGCTAGGAACCTTCTAATAAGACAGGAAGGTTTTAATTGTAGAGGAACTGTGTTGGAGGATAATACTGGCAATTTAAATTGTTGAGCAGAAATATCTGAGCTGTGTGGTTCAGACAGATTTTACTAGTCCTTTACACTGTTTGCCATAAATTATGTTCCTTTAAACCAAGTAGTTTCATTGTACTTACCGTATAATTAAATTACAACATTAGTATTACTAGTCATGTTTGCATAATGCAAATTAAAGTCATATTGCTTCATTCCAAAAATGTTAAATGAAATTTTCAAAATGAATATTTATTAGGTATTGTGAAGTAAATTTGATGATGATTTTTAATTGTGCATTATTCTTATGCAAATTGGTGTATTGAGCAGTTGGAGAAAAGAAACTCCCTGATTTCCTCTCAATGACAGCAAAGACTGATGAAAACAGTGTGGGACACACAGACCCTTGCACTCCCACTGGACCAACATGAAGTCACATATACACATACAGGTTTTATGTGGCAAGGTTTTAGTAGTGGAGGATTCCCTTCTTGGAGAAGAGACAAATTTTTGCCCTCATGTGGGAGAGAACAAGTGTCATGCGGTCTTGGTCTTGTTTTTATTTCTTGTTATCCCACTCTGTTATTAATTGGCAAAAAATGTTTTTTCCCTGAATTGGGAAGGGAGGTCAAAGAGGAGGAAGCCAGGCTCTCTTCAGTGGGACCCAGTAGCAGGACCAGAGGCAATGGGCACAGTCTGAAACACAGGAGATTCCTTCTGAACATCAGGAAACATTTTCTTTTACTGTGAAGCTGATTGAGCGCTGGCACAGGTTGTCCAGGCAGGTTGTGTAGTCTTCCTCCTTGGAGATACTAAAAGTCAGTCTGGATGTGTTCTTGGGCTATTTACTGTAGGTGGTCCTGCATGAGCAGGGGTAGTTGAATCAGATGACCTCCAAAGGTCCCTTCTAACCTCAATCATTTTGTGAATCTGCATAAGATAAGAAAGTACTTAGCAAAATATAAACAAAGAAACTAAAAATTCTTAACTAATACATACAGGGAAATCAAAATTAAAGGAAGATTATATATTTGAAATATAAAAAATATGTAAACTAGTGTGAGCTGAGGGGAGGAAAGGGAGTTTGAAAAGAGTTTAAAAACCTTTGAAAAATAGCACTTTATTGACTATTAATGGTAGTGGAGAAATCCACAGTTCCAAGCCTGCCATGACTCCTCTTTTGACAATCCCAAATGCCCATTGTTAATTAGATAAGGTAGTGATGAGCTAAATATATAACAGCTTTAAATAATAGACTGGAAATAGATGAGAAATCTTTCAGTTGTAAAAGGTACATTGGAACAAAATGATGTCACACAGAAAGAACACCAATGATCTGTATAATCATATAAGGCTCAAACAAGGGAAATAAAGGAATATTATTCAACATTTCTCTCACCTGAACATAAAGTTTTCAGACACATCAGACTTATAAAAAGAACAAAATGAAAATGATTTTTCATGAAATAATTAAACTATGAAATCTCTTGACACAGAAGTAAACAAATGCTTCTAGCAGTAGAGGTTAATGAAAGGATTCCAAGACACACTAAGGCACCGGTCTCATCAGTGGCTATTAAACAGTTTATGTACATGTGAGTTTTATTTCAATCAGCAGTTCACTTTAGAAAGAAGGGAAAGTCACAGTTTTTTATGTTGAATGCATTTTTCCATCTTAAAGCAGCGTTGAAGCTTGCAACTTGGATTACTTTTGTATGAAACTATATTGAAAGATTCAGTCTAGGAGGACATCATATAGATCTAAAACATATAAAGCAGTTTGGTATACTTTATGTTAAGTCACAATCTAAAAGTTTTGTGATTTTAGTGCTATGGAACCATACTTCAAATTTAATAACTTTCTGTACCATAGTTTTCTGTTCTTGGTCATATTTCTGGGGGTTTTTGGTTTCTGGGTTTTTTTCAATTGGTTGATTGTTTATTTGGGTTTTGTTCAGAACAGTGAGAATGCAAACCATAACAAAGTATTTTTTTAATACAAACCTAATTAAATTAAAATCACACACAGAAATTATTTTTCATATTTATTATAAAAAGGAAACAGAAATGTAATAATTGTAAGATACAGGGAAAATAATTAAACATTAATTCTTATTAAAAGATTCCATCTTGCTTCTAGTTTTGTTTCAGAAAATAAAGCTTGTTTTGAATTAATTCCATTTAATGTTTACTATCAAACAGAACTGCAAAGGCAATATGTTTATAACTTTAAGAAGTTGAAAGTTATTACAGGGATATTTTTTTTGTTTCATTTTCTTTCTTCTTGCTTCATGCAGTTTCCATAAAAAAGGCAATATACTGCACAAGTAACTCTTCAGATAAATAAATTTGCAGTGCTATCCAAGACTGAATTCAATTCTGAGTTAAACCATGCCTGCCAATTATTTCCAGCTATTTGATAGACCAGTTCTATTCAATTTAAATTCCATTTTCAACAAAAATATTTTATGCAACAATACATTCAGAAAATGATACTTTGTGATGCACAAAAACAATAAACAGTTTTATTTTCTTTACTGTTCCTTTTGTGGAAGTGAAATGACAAACAGCAAGACTCTGCAAAACTGGCATGTTATAGAAATAACATTGTTGTAGTTTTAAAGCTGTTGTCAATCCCGTGTTAGTGCTGTTTTAAAGGAAAGATGTATGACTAGGTGAGGAGTCAACAAAAGCTCTCCAGTTTATATTTTTAAAAAAACAAATAAACCTGTCTCCTTTCTAAATCTGTTTTAAAATGTATATTTACATTTCATAGCTGAAGATATTATTTCAATTTATTTACTCCATATACAGTGATATTAATTTCTAAATCTTGTACACCACATATGTAGGAATTTCTAGTTTAGTTTCTGTTGAGGGCAATATAGTATAGAGGGAAAGAAAAATATATACTTTTAAAATATGAGAAAATTACATATGCTTTACTGAGTTGGAGTCTTTCTGATAAAGGGAGAAAAGGAGAAAGGTCACATAAAATTATCTTTACCATTTATGCATTTCCCTTCTTCACATATTCATAGCCTAATACATTTCTACAAAGTGTTCCACAGACTCCTTATCTTGAGTCAAACCTGATTGCTTTCCTCAAGTGAGGCATAAAATTTGTTTTCTATCCATAGCTTTCACTGACTTCGACTGGCATAACATTCAGAGAAGATAAAAAGAGATATTGCTGTCATTATCACTAGATAATAATTTTGCAATTATTTTAATGTCTTCTATCAAAACAGTTAGATAATATTGTAATCTATATTATTTGACTTCTAACTGTATGAGAGACCATTTTTTTATGGGAGGCTAGTCACAGAATGTAGGAGACCAGAGGAAGGATTGACCAGCTCAAAACAACCAGATGGAAAGTGAAGGGAAGGGATGGATGGGTAGGGCAAGTTCTGTGTAAGTGAGTGTCATGGGTGGAGTGGGAACTTCAGACAAAGTTCATTAGAGAAGACTTCCCATAGAGTCATGAGGTGCAGAAAGGATCCCCTTGCTTTACAAACTCCTTCTCAGAGAGAAGCCGAGGTCTGGCTGGATCCAGTCCTAACCCCAGACTTTGTTGACAGTTTAAATCTAAGCAATTACAGAAATATGACTGAACTTTTGTATAACTTTGTCCCACAGGATCAAGAATGTCAAATCATATATATTTATATAAAAATGAATTACTTATTATGATAAATGATTACACAAAAATATCTTTATCAAAATTATTTATTACACAGTATGGAAACTAAATCTACTAGTATAGTAGAGTGTACTGTGTCAATTATATTAAAACTAGTAAAAAACCAAAAAAAAAATTATTAAGTAAAGATTGATGTTACTCACTCATATCAATGACTGTGGGCAAATCTCTTTCACTCAGCTTTGAGGAGTAACTTTGAGGGGCATCCCCACACAAGGGAGGAATCTCCATACACATTCCAAGAAGGGGTGTGTTAGAAGAACCTGCCACTTGAAAGTGGGACTTGACTTTTATAGTACAAGGCAATTGGCAGTCAGTCATATGTGACCAAGTGAACTGTGTCAGCTTAGCATTTTTAGATAAGAATACTTTACCACATCTGCCACACCTTTACCTCACTATCAGGATGTTTAACTTTGAGGTTAAGGAGTCAAACTGGTTTTAGCATAGTTCAACACCAAAAGCAACATGACACCACCTCTCAGTCCACCACTGATGGCTTTGCAAAATAGGTCATTGTTTGACTTGTTTTACCACATTCCAGACAGGACATCCTGCTGCAGTGGGACAGTGCTCTGCTGCACCCCACTTTCCCTGCAGCCTTAGTCAACCTCTGGTCCAGTCCCAAAATGGTACCAACCACATCTTTTGTCAAAAACCCAAAAATGACACCAACTGACTCTGTGGGCCCTTCAGGGAACATTAAAGCACAGGTGCCCCTAGGGGAGGGTCTTAGGAGACCAGAGCAGATAAAAAGGTGGTGACCTGTGTGCAGTGGTGCGCTCCACTGCCCTGGCTTTAAAAAACAGCTGAGACCATGCTGGATCCTAGGGTGGTGGCAGTATACCTTTCATTCTCCTTTTTCTTTTTCTTTCTCTCTCTTTCTTCTCTTAGCTTATTCTTCTCAGAGTATATGGTAAGCCAGACTAAAAACTTCCAGTCAATGCCTTGTTGTGTCTGGATAAGTTTAAGTTTGCTAAATTAGAGTTTGCTAACTCAATGATTTGTGAAGTGCCTTACTTTGTCTGGATGTTGCTTTAAAATTTGCCAAGTACCTTATTTTAACTTAGTGTTCTAAAGTTTGCAATCAGAAGTTTGTTGTTGAACCTCCTGAGAATTTTCTCCTACACACTGCCCAGAGTGAATCAAATTACCTTTCTCTTAAATCTGCAGAGTGGGCCCAGGGCATAAAACAGAATATATGTAAATTAGATTTTGTACAGACTTAGAAATTTCCACTTATTTATCTATATTCATATATAATATGCATTTGTAAGCATGGATGTATGAACACAGAGATTAACAATGTAATTCTTTTTATTATTTTACTTGTAATTATTTTATTAACAATTAACTTTGGGGAAAAAAGTGCCCATTGGGTTATAACTCTTGTGAATTTTTATGACTTGAAGAATAAACTCTGTTTGATAAATGTTATTTCAATGTACATTTGTCTTGACAGATACTTCATGTTTTATGAAGCAATTTCATGCACACATTTAAGGTAAAGTTGACTCTTGAAGATAAGCACAATCAAAGAGATATTTGTGGTTCAATTCTTAGATAAAGCAAAACTTCACTTATTTGTTTAGCATTTTGCAAGAGATATGGTGAGCTAAAAGTATTTTATTATGTAGGATTGAGTCAAATTTTGGGAATATATTTTTTAAGCAATATTCAAATGCAGTAAGTCTTGTCTTCTGTCTCTAGAGGATTGTGTTATGTCTTACGGGAGATCAAAAACCAATTTATCTGTTGCCTTTACTAGGTTTAAGTATTCACTTTCTGGGGAAGACAGTCCATCTTTTTTTATGAACAATTAATTCCAGTTCAAAATAAAAAGCAAAAGAAATAGAATAGGTGTAATCAAGATTGAAAACTTTTCTGGTGCACATTTTAATAACTGGAAATGTTTGTTCTGTGAAAAACTCTTGCAAAGAATTTCAAGGCCAAGCTTTATTTTTCAGCCTGTCTGAGCTCCTTGCTAATCTTTTTCTCACCTCTAGACACAATGAAAGAAGAGAATAATTTATAACACAACATTATTATTCATTTTTAAAAAAAATCATTTTTCCTTAGACAGTTCCTATAATTGATTACGTATTGTACCTATTGCATATGAACTGGTTTTTCAGTGGGCTTTCTGGTAAAGAATTGTTCACTTTTTTTTTTTTTTTTATATTAACTAACAAAATATTTTTAGAAGTTACAAATCTCAACTTTCTAGGATGCTTTTGTTTGCAATGAAAAGTTTCTGAATTTTTTTCCCCTTACATATTTAACTTCTATTAATACTTTACAGGGTTTAGTTTACTTTTAATGAGTAATGGAACTGAATATCACATTTTTTGTATCCACTGTCAAAACAGTATTTTACTTCTGCCAAGCTGAATACATTGCAGAGTTAAAATCATATAGGTCGAGAAATTATAATGATTTGCAGTGTCAGAACTGCCTAATAAAGGAATAGTAGATACTGTCTTGATTTCATTTTCCGTATTAATCAGAATCATTATAATTACATAAACTTTCTGAAAAGCTAATGTAAATCATATATTGCTTAACTTTATTAACAGATAATATATTTTTAAGATAAAAAATTTCTATAATATTGAACATAATGAAGTTAAATTATTATTCCTTTCTTCAGACGATGTCTTGCATTGTAAATAATACTGATTAAAGAAATAAAAAGCAAATCTGCATCAGCTGATACACCTTTCATATTTTAAATCAAGTTAGTCATAGGGAAAGAAAAGCTGGACCTTGGGCAGAGAATTTAAGCCAGAGATACTATAAGAATATATTGCTTGTGTATTCAAATAGAGTATGCAAAATTTAGATGGGAAAAATCTTTTAATTGAACTGAATTTTAGTATAATAGAAAGCTTGAGAATAAAACTTTAACATAAAACATTTAAGGCTCAATTTTCTCCTGATCAATTTGCCCGTGGATAAGGGCACTCTGGAACAGGTGAAACTTTGGCTGTGGATAAATCTATGCCACAGCAGGTATTCCCCTGAAAAGACCGTGGTTCATAGATAAGGTTCCACTTGAAGAAGGTACAACCCTAAGTGACTGTGGTATATTGATAAGCCCAAGCTGGAGCAAGGGCAAGGGGAGGGATTTACTGCAATGTTAAACCCTATAATCTCCCCCTAAGGGACCAGGAGTGGAGACTGTAATGGATATATCCTTAAATTGTTGTAACTCATGATTTGTTCTGCGTGCACTTTTAGTATGTTTTTTTTTTAGTCTGTGAGGCAATTGATATTATTTATGAAGTGATATATAGCTTTCTTTTTTAAAAGCAGTAAGGTAATATGCAGATACTTAACCTTCCCTTCAGCAATTTTTCCCATTCTCCATGTTCTCTTCTCTACCTTGCATTTCATTTTGTAATATTTCCCAAATGAACTGACCTTATGCCTTACCTTTAGCTTTCATTTGCATTATTTTTCCTATGAATCAAAGAATTTTTTCATGGTATACTGTAAGTCAACTTAACATTTAAAGTAAACTCTGCTGGTTTATTTATTTGTTTAAAAAATAAAAACAAAAAATCAAACCAATAAAAAAAAACCCACCATTGTTTCAGCTTGGGGTGCTTACTTGGAAATTTATTTAAAAATGTATTTAAATTGCTCACTGCATATTTCCTTTCTAGGAATCAGACTTTTTGGAAAAAAACATTCTAATATCTAAACATTGTGAAATGTAAAATGAAAATTCCTGAAGGCAATTACAACTAATCTAAAGGATGGCATGTGTTTAGTTATGGTTCCTTCCCCCTCACACCTTCTGTCTAGCAGAAGAACAAAAAGTACCTAGCGTTGCTCATATGTCTGACAGTTTATATTCAAAAAAACATTCAAGTGGTGACTCCTAACGCTTTTTTAATATATTTTTTATAGTTTTATAATTATATATGCTTTGTTTTCCTCTTAGTAGTTTTTATCATTGTTGGCAACACAAACTATTTCAAGTAACAATTGAAGATACCTGTGGTGTCTCCAGACAAGGAGAATAGTTTCTGTAGAAACTGTCTCTGAGAGATTTACTATTAACTCTTTCAAAAATACACTGCAGGAGCAACAGGTGTATATAATATTGCACTTTTTTTCTGCCTGATGTAACATTTTAAAAACCAACTATATATTTACAAAGCTACCATCCCAAAATCAAATTATAAAGCCCATAGGTGTTTTCTTGCTATAGCTAACCAGATCACCGATTCAAAATATTAAAAAGATGTATCTATAGCATACCTGAGGTAATATCACTATGACTCATTTCCTATGAGAGTGGTTTTTCTGGAAGTAGAGTACTTAAATGGAGCTGGCTTCTAGGCACTGATTATTATAATCTTTATTATTATTAATTTTAACCTTGTATTAGTTTGAAAACTAGATAGTACCTTCAAGGTCTAATTTGTCAGTAAGCTACTGTGGATTGTACCACACTGAAAAGGTACACGAGTTTGTATACTACCCTATAGGTGTGGTACTTGTATCACGCTTTGAAATTATATGAAATGGACAAAAATACAACTCTGCTTTATTTCTTACGTCATATTGACTAAACATTCTTATATGCAAGGCATTCTGCCCGATCATATGCAGGTTTTTCTTCTGGAAAAGGTGCCTTTCATGTATGCTTTTCAAAAACATAATTGTATCTGGAATCACTAGATCTGAATTTTTTTCTTACCATCCTATGCACAGTTGAAGAAAAAATACCCTTTCAGCCTTTAGTCATGTATTACCTATATAAATGCTTTAGAACATTTACTGAGAATTCACAGACTAAAGTATATATTTTTTTTGGTATTATATTCAATACCATATTGCTATTAAACCCAGTCTATTTTTTCAAAGATGTAGATACTGAAATGTTGAAGAATATGATGTAATGTTTTTATGATTACCTGCTGACACTAAAAGAGCTTTGACTAAGAAATAAAAGTAGCATTGAGAGGTCTTAAATGCAAAAAGCCCTCTATTTTGTTGAATGAATGTAGAGAACAAATAGTGATTCAAGTAATTAGACGTTGCAATAAGTTGGTTAATACTTTGGCACTGTATTTAGTGATTTTTTAAAATCAAGCAAAAATAATGTCAAATATTTAGTAAATAGTCCAGTTATGATGACTCATTAGGTATCATGAAGAGGAATATTATGCATTGATACACAGACATGAAATACTCAAAGCAAAACATGTAAATAAACACCCTTAATAATGAAAAGCTGTATTTTTAAAGAGCATTCCAATATTTTTCTGAGGCTGAGTCTATATTTGAAATAATCAGAATATTTCTCCAGAACTGCATTTTTTTCACTCAAGAAAAATGTAATTCTTTAACTGTAGTTCCATATTTCTATAATAATGTAATAACTTCCTTAGAAGTTCTTTTTTTTTTTTTGTCTCCATTTAATTAAAGATTTTTTAGCTGAAATTCAAAGTGATTTTTTTATTGAATTGCAGGGTTTACTTTGAATCCAGCTAATTTTTAAGCAGCATATAAGTTTTCAAAGTTAAACAGCCCACATTTAGGTGGAATATTATTACTTGGATGCACAAAACAAGAACAAATCAAATAAGAACAGTACAAAACTCATTATTTGTTTGTTTGTTTTTTCCCACTGTATATTTTGCTCATATGGTTTAGGTTGTGTTTGGTTGGGTTTTTTATCTACTTAGTTGTGTTTACCAATTACAAAGAGTGACTAACTGTGCTTAGAAAACAACATGAAGCTGGGTTATGATTTAGGGGTTTCATTTTGATCCGGAGATGAATTTCTGTAAGGCAACCAGAACTCAGAGTAGATTGTCTATCTAATCACAGGAATCATAATTATTTGTTTGTTTTCCAAAGACGAATAAGAAATATTGCCAAGATGATGATAGTGATTTAGTCTAACACATACCTGTCAGAAGTTCCATTTTGCAACCCTTACGTATTTGGTGTTGTGTTTACAGAGTTGATGGTTATATTTATAATATTACTTTGCTATTAGTATTTTGCTTTCATTTTTTGCCTAATTTTTTTAACTATGGGCTCAGTTCTCACATCAATTAATATTATTCAAACAAAGATGAAACACAGTATAGACTCCAAATACTTTGTTTATACACAAATGCCTCCATGTCAGCTAAAAATCTCTGATTAACAGCTGCCTAATTAAAGATGCGCACATATTTCTAAGGCATAATGTGCTTACAATGTAATGTTCCTTTTAAAAACAATATTATTTGAAAAATATAACAATAATAATAATAGCAGCAACTGTTAAGCACTAACAACTAGGTACATTCTTTAAGTTTTTCATCAGCTTAATATGTTCTGTCTTGGCAAATTTGGAATTTATTATGTGCTGCAACTTTAGAAGATAGTCCTGCAAAATAGTCTTTTATGTTTGTGAGAACAGATTCTTAGTGTCTGAGGTTTTTGCAACTTCTTGAGTTAGATCATCTTTCTGTTTTGATTTTGTAATCTTTTTTAGAATAGTTTTTCTCTCTTCTGACAGCAACTGATTAGAAGTGCATCTGCTGTTACTATCATTAATTAATTTAGCCAGATAAGTCCATTAAAAAAAAAAAAAAGAATGCAAAACCCCTCACCAATTTTAGAGATGAAGAGGATATTTTGTATGTCTGAAATATTGTATGAAAAGAAATATTTCAAGTGATATTACAGGCAGAAAGGTAGAATTCTGTATGATATTTGTAAAGGCTACATTTAGAAAATAATGGAATTCAGTATAATGATTGGATAAAAGGGACCACTTGTCCCTATTTCTAGTGGTGGTTGCTGGCTTATTTAAGAAGAAAAAACATGGATAATTTCACATGCCCAAAGGCATGAAAGGCACCCATTATGACCCAAAATGTGACATCTTAAGGCTCTTAAATCTATTTGAAAGTAGAGGTTATTTGGACTGACTATTTTGCAATCTAACACATACATTCAAAATTCACAACATCTACATACAGAGATTTTGACATCTAAGCTGTAAAAAAAGTTAAGTTAAACACAAGTCATAGCTTTAGAAAAAAAAGCTGTATTGGTCTTAGCAATCAATAAGTAAATTTTGACAAAAAGCAGCAATGGTTCATTACAGGCAGATCTAGTAGAAATCCGTGAATTTCTAAAGGTCATCCAAGTTGTTAAAATTAATGAGGATTCAATGGGTCCTGTCAGTCATCACATTGAAGAAAATAATAAATATTTTCAAAGTAGTTATAAACACATTGTTTAGCCTTTTAAGAAAATCTTCCTATAAATCCTTTGAGCATTTCTGAGATTGATATTAGGGACACGTGTCATAAGAAAATATTAAAGTTTAAAAAAAAAAAGGAAACAGTCACTGAGAAAAGATGTGGAAAAGTCACATATGGGAAAAAATTATAATCACATCTATAATATATTTATACTATATAATATAATAAAATTTAAAATCTATGAGTTACTGGTCTAATAACTAATATTAATCATATAGTATTTTTATCTCCTTATATCAGAAAGGTTTAATCATGTAGATATGCTGACTGGAGAATGTGAAAGATAAAATTATAATATTTTAAATCACTGTGAGTATTTGCTAAATATCCATATATGGGAAGAGAAATTCGTAAATTCTAAGGTTATAAGTTTATAAGGTAGTAGGTTATGAAGAGTGGAATTGCATATATGAGATTTTTTACTTAAATCTGTAAGTTCCAAAATAAATATAGATATAGATATACCTCCTTCTCTAGGGCTTCATAAGCAGGTCTAATGAATTCAGGGGGGTTATGTATGCAGAAGTCCAATATACTTAATATCTGAGAAAAAAATTGTTGATTACTGGTAGATTTGTTAGCATTCCTTAGGGTTTTTTTTTTTAAATAATTCTTAGAATTAAAAGGAGAATACTTGCTTTAAATAGCTAAAAATAGTTTTATGAATTTTGAAGAGTACTAAAATATTATTTATAAAAATATCTGTCTCTGTGAGACACCAGATCAGTTATTACTGAGTCAGAACCACCTTGTGGGGAGTGTGTGTGTGTGTGTGGAGGGGGAAGCGATGGGTCAGACCTCACAGAGGTGGGGTGGTGGTGTGTCCCTCATGGCAGCCCCTGGAGCCCACATGGGAAGCCCTGGAGCAGCTGTCAGTCACAAACAGCCCGGGGAAACTGTAACACAACACACCTACGACAAACACTCACCCAGCTCAGATTGGCAGGGACAGCCAACAGAGGACACCTAGAGAGGCATCCAAGTTCCAAGTGCAGTCAATGGAGACCAAATAAGTATTATCACTGCAGCATAGGGAGCTGTTCAACTAGTCCTGATATACACAGCTCTGATCAGCTCCCCATACTCCACTAAGACCACTAATGTGAACTTAGATGTCTCATTTATGTGTGGTCCTCTAAATTCAAAAACATATAGTATGGAGTTTTGTACTAACACTTTCATATTAGACTGTTCTGTTCTAGTAAGTGAAACAGGATGAGAATGTGAACTCAAGCACTTTTCTGCAGTCATCTATGCAGTCATCTATCATTGTCCACATGGTTGCCAACTTTTCTCTCTTGTGTGACACAGAGACTTTCCACTCTCCAAGCATGGACAAAGGGCTGATCATAACCCAGTGTACAAAATACTGTTTGGAGGAGAAGAAAATTCAGAGGTATGAATACAGGCTTTGTCACATGATCAGAGGCCTGGAACCCATCCCCTATGAAGACAGGCTGAGAGAGCTGGGGTTGTTCAGCCTGGAGAAGAGAAGGCTCTGGGCAGATCTTATAGCACCTTTCAGTATGTAAAGGGTGCTTACAGAAAAGCTGGAGAAGGACTTTTTACAAGGACATGTAGTGATAGGACAAAGGGGAATGTCTCCAAACTCAGAGGGTAGATTTAGAGTAGATATTAGGAAGAAATTCTTTACTGTGAAGATGGTGAGGCACTGAAACATGTTGTGGATGACCCATCCCTGGAAGTGTTCAAGGTCAGGCTGAATGGGACTTTGAGCAAACTGAACTAGTGGAAGATTTCCCTGCCCATGGCAGGGTGGTTGGACTAGGTGACTTTTAATGTCCCCTCCAACCCAAACCATTCTATAATTCTATGATTATTTGTCAGCAACAATGAAAAACAGGCCATGAACAATTCTATATTATTTGCTAGTGTAGATCAATTTCTGGGTACACCTTTACCATCTTGAATTTGACATCTGACCATCCATGCAATTCAGATGAGAGCTTACACATTTTTTTGGCTATACACTTCATAAAACAAATCTGTTAAAAGTTTTAAATTAAGTATTCTCTAATAAATCTAATAAATATTTGATCTCAGGTCCCTGTTTCTTTGTTCTTTTTTTTGTTTTGTTTTGGGTTTTTTTTGTATATTCACTGGAAAAAGACAAGCATTTGAGTGGACTACTGGGATATTTAGCTAGATTATTTACCTTTAGGGAAGGTTCTCACTTTAGCATCAGCAAAAGGGGGAGCTTAGGGTAAATTCCCATGCAACTTAGGCATTCAATTAAATGTTAAAAATTCAATGGAATAAATATGAACCATAATTCTTTCACTGAGAAGCTATAAATATCTGCAAAAATAAAATTATGCTATTCATGTGATCTTTTCTTCGTCTTATTTTTTATTGTCTCACGTAGAAGTCCTAAGGAATAAATTGCTTTACGGTCTCTTTCCTGCACTTCTGTGGTTGAAGTTTGTTGGTAGGAGAGCAACATGTTTCGGTGTTTTAATGATGCTATAAGCATAATGAGAAATTGTTTCACTTCAAATTTGGATACAATGAATACAGAAAACATTTGGAAAGTGTTGTAATAAGGTAACATTTATCATCATGAAGGCATATTCTATGAACTATAAATAATCAGATGTTTCCAAAAGTGTAATTGTTTTCAGTCAGGCAAACGGAAACACTACTTTTTGAGAATTATTAATGCATCTATGTTTTGCTGATGCCTTAAATAATTAGTCTGAGCACTTAATTTAATTTTTATCTAGAATAATCTCTACAATCTATACTGTAGTACATTCTAATAACATACCAACACATTTCTCATTACAGGAATAGATGAGTATGGATACTTCAGCTCTTCTTTTCAGTGTATCCTGAACAACCATTCAGATGAACCTCTTACTCTCCAATGACTTATTAGGAACATGAATAAAATTAAGAGCATTATTATGCAGGGATTTATATCATATATTAACAACAAAACAGAGAGAATATTTTTGACTCTGTAGAAAACTGGTGTGCCCACACCTTCTGTTCTTCACATTTCAAGAAGAAAACAAGTTAAGAAAAAAGCAAAGGCAATTAAAATAGTCATTAAGATGAAACAGCTATTTTATATGAACACACCAAAACCACTGTAACTCGTAGAAACATAATAAGGGTTTATGATATCACAGAGGTAATGGATAGGCTGAACAAAGACCATCTTTTTGTACAAATATAAATTCTCAAGAAGAATCTCCTTATGTGTCAGGTTTTGGTTTTGTTTGTGGATTTTGTTTTATTTTTTCCTCTATGTTCTTTGTATTCCTTTCCACAACTCTATATCCAAGAAGGAAACTCCTTTACACCTAAACCAGTCACCATAGTGTCCCCTTTTATTCAAGGAGAAGAAATAAATGGACTTCAATCCTAGGCAGAAATTTATCTCACAGTTTCCTAAAAGAAGAATCTCAAATTAATTGTATTCAAAGGGTGCCTATTTGTTCATGAATGCAATTAATAATAATTGCAGGTATAAACAGACATAAACATTTATTACATAAAGATCATAAATGAAATAAAGTTATGTATGTTTTTTGTTTCACACAAAAAATTTACACCCAATACTCCATGAATGACTCAGCGATCATACCTGTTGTATCTTCATTTGACTTAAAGTCTTAAGACATTTATTTGTTCCCTGCATCTCATCTTCCAGAAATAATACAAAGTCTATGAAATAATGGATCATAGTATGGATAAAAAGGAGTACCCCCTGTAAGGTAGAACTAAAAACTTGGAAATGTTTAGTAACTCTAGGAAAACTTCATAAGATTATGGTGTTCAGTAGATGATCTATATTTCAATCAACATCCCATAATGATTTTTCCAGGGTCAATTCTCCGACAGACAGACAGTTCAATATTCCACATCATTAATACCAGGTACTGGTGATACTATTTGGATTAAATTAATTAAATTTGGATTAATTAAGTATTGTCACTGAGAGAGTGAGGCATGGAAATTGGAGGAAGATATCTGACACCTCTCCTGTCAATAAGATTACGTTCCGATCTTCTTGAAAAGTACACAACTTACAACCTTACAGATTATTTTTTTCTTTACAAAAAGCCTCAGGCACAGATCTCTGAGTCTTGACCTATTTAGACATCCCGGGATATTCCTGAATCTGAAGGATTCCTGTCATCCTGCCCTTGCCATATAGGAAGGAAGGCAAAACCTCTCTACTCTTATAATTCTCCACTGTCATCTTTAGAATCACGTTCAGTATGCAACTGCATTGACTTTCTCTACACCCAACCTTTCACCTCCCACAAACAGTTTTAGCTCGGCAAAAAGCATTATTTACCTGGACATAGAAATTAACAGCTCTTGCACTAAATGAAAGAGAGACAAAGATTGATGCCTGTCTCCAAGATGAAGTGGAACAGGCTGGCTCATAATCACAACTATTTACAGCTACCCCCTTCTGCAATAAATTTGTTCAAGAGAGAGATATTTGGAGCAGTGTAGAACAGAGGCAGAATATGAGCTAATAGCATAGAGCTCCAGTGCTTGAAGTGGCTCTTTACTCTCTTTTATTAATGTACTCAACACCAGGACTGTTCTGAAATAGGACATAGGCACTCCTTATATCATTGCTCCTACCGATCTGAGGAAGATCTGCAGCACCCTCCACATCCATTACTGTCTTCTGAGTACTCAACTATTAATTCATATAGCCCTCTCAAAAAATAGATGTGATTAAAAAGTAAATTATCACACACTGTGTAAAATATCTAACACCAAATCAATCTGTAAGAGCATGTAGAAGGACAGTGTCTCCTCCTCTAAGGGTACCTGGTCAAAGGAGTCATAAATCAGAACATGCAAAGGCAGACCTGAATAAGAAATTATAAGAAAGGTCATGATAAGAACAACCTTGTCACTGGCCTGAAGAGTATGTGAGGTGTAAAAATGTTTAATTTTTTCAGCTGAGTGGATAAAGAAAGGGAGAGGCAAACCAGATGGTCATAAAACCTTGTCTAGTTAACCTTTATAAAGACAGTGAGAAGAAACAATGAATCAGTCACACTAATTGATGAAGTATCAAGAAACTGCAGACAAACTGACACTTTGCAACTCATAAGGATGCAAACCCGAGGGTTGAGGATGCTGAAAGGGGTTGGTGTGAATGTGCAATGGGCAGAGGAAGAGGGAGCAGCGAGGAACAAAGAATGTAAACCAGGATTGGTGGCATCTTAATCATAGCAGGCCAGTGCACTTATCTGACTAAACCCTGCACTTGATCACCACAGTTTCTCCTGTCTTCTCATATTTGCTTATTAAATCTTTCCTTAACTCTGTGCCTGCATAATCTCACTATCTATTCCGTGTGTGTGTGTGTGAGTGCTGCAGGGACTTGGTGCCAGATACTGGGGGGAAGAGCATGAGTGGAGTGGGTGCCAGCTCCTGGAGTCAGACTGGGTTCCTGCCCTGTAGTGTCAACTACTGGAGCCGGTGGGGTTCCTGGAGTTCAGTCATTGGAGCAGGAACAGTGTCTGTTGTCAAAACCAGTGTTCTGGTTTTGGCTGGGATACAGTTAATTTTGTTCTTTTCTTCTTCTTCTAGTAGCTAGTGCAGTGCTGGTACAGAGAAAATTAACTCTATCCCAGTGGAAACAAAGACAGCCAGCTGCTGAGGGGTTCAGGGGGAGTGAGGTAGGTGATGGGCTCAGCAACAGTGGCTGCAGGAGGACTGTACGTCATAGCCCACGTGCCTGCTGTCTGTGTCTTCCTCAAGTCAGGTGTATGTGGGATTTGTTTGTGTATTCTCTGACAAACTCCAAGTTGGACCAAACAGCAAGTAGAGGGCCCAGGTTTTGGACAGTCAGGCAGGCAGGATCTGTGCTGCTATATAATGGGGATCAGTGAGTGTGGGGTGCCCATGGGATAAGTGTGTAAGTGCTGCATGTTTGCAGTGAGCACCCAGATGCTGGTGAGTCAGGAATGCATGGGGCAGGCAAGGGGGATCCAGGAAGGGGGTTGTGAGATATTGGATTTTTTCTCAACAAAGGAAAAGAAATTCTCTTAGAGAAAGCATAGTAGTATTTTCTCCAGACATGAACTCGAGATTATAACAAACCAAAAGGCTTTTTAAAAGTCTTAAATAAATGAGTCCGCTTTGAGCAGCTTGTAGCTTAAAATCCAGAGTGTAACAGAGGGTCAGGCAGGAAGAGTGGGCGTCATGGGGCTCAGGGGATCCGTGGATTTGCATGTCCTTGTGAACCTGGAGAGTGCACGTGTGTGCTACACTAGTGACCCCCTGCCTCTGCCAGCCCAAGAGGAAGGGATGTAGCTGTCTGGGCTTATGCCTGGTGTAAGTCATGAAAATGTGGTTCTGTTGAAGGCAACCCTAAGTCTGTCTGTGTGACAGGCTGTGTCTGTGTCCTCTGTGTGTTTCTAGTTGAACGTGCAAACAGGAAAGCAGCAGTCGATCCCTCAGGCTGGGCACAGACCCAGGTGCTCAGGCAGTGAGCTGAGTCCAGTGGCCACTTAGGACAGGTTCTGGGCCAGAGTGGCTGCAGAAGGAGGCCCTGCTCTTAGTATTAGTTATCAGAATCAGCTTCCAAAACTGCTTCTTTCTCAACACAGGTTATGAAGAAAGCCTTGGAGGATCACTTAGTTTTGGATTATTGACTCTTGCATGCCTCATATCCAAAATAGTTAATCTACCATAGACAGTCCCATGGAAAGGTCATTTTTTTTCCCAATATCAGTGTTTCTCAGGGTTATTCTATAACTATCAAATGACAGAAGATATAGGTGCATATGTGAGGTAAGAATATGAGGTAAAATAGAAACACATGTTGAAACCAGAGTTATCTTCAGTAGAGCATTTAATCAGCATTTTCTTGAATCTACCTCTAGTGTATGTAAACACTAGTATGTCTTATCTGCATAGGTGAAGATGCTGCTACCTATTATGATTTTATTTGGCTATGGCTACACATATGAAACTTTTTCTTTTTTTTTCCAATGAAGCCTTATGGGAAAGACAATTTATAAAGGTAGCAAAGTGGATTAGGTGCATATCTTGAGAAGTTAGGTGCATTCAGTACTGACTAGATGGAATTGGAAATGAAGAGCAAATTGGGACAAAATAGTGAATTTCTGGGTCTAGAGAATTTAAGTAAACCTAAAATAGAATTGGAGACTACCTTCATGCTCACAATGCACATTCTGAGGTAGTTTACAACATTCACTTAGTTGGTATTATTGAAGATTGCTAAAAGTTTGCTATTCCCCAAAATTTGTCTCAGCATCAAAAGAATAGAGTTCTGCAGAACACTGATATGATTCAGTCTTAAACTTTTATATACATGGTGAAGTTACTAGTATGTCACCACGTTGTCTCTGTAAATCTGTGTTTTAATCCAGAACTCTATCAATTAGATTAATAGCATTTAAGAGTCTGACTTGGAGGAAGACAATAACCTACATATGGGTTTGCTACATAACTGAATTACTACATATGATGACACTCATAACATGAACATTCCAGTGTTTTCCTGTCCCAGATGAGGTTTTCTGTTTTAAAATACAGGTTATCATTTTGCAGGCTTGGCCTTATTATTCAGTCCAAGAAATCTGAAAACTCAGAACGTTCTTCAATATGATAATGTTTTGCATTTCTTATTCCTCTTCCCTCTCTCCATTTTCTAACCATCTCTGCTCTCTAGCTTAGGCCTTTCCTTATCTATGCTTAAACTCCTGCTGTCTAACACATTTATCTACTTCCAGTATTTTCCCCAAAGTGCCTATTAAGCCAATACATTTCAACTGTTTAAACAGCTACTGTAATCTAAAATGATCCCAATGGAAAAGGAAATAAAACTAAGTATGCCATATGGATGAGATTTATGTAACCAAATATAGCTGTTTACATGGAAATGCGTAAATTTGGGATGGCCCAGGCTCCCTTCAGTGACTCAACTTATGTCTATCCACATTAAATGAATCATGACCTACAAGTATCTATGTAGACAGTGGAGATATGAAATATTTGTTAAAAAAAAAGATAAGTATAATGAAATCAAATTTGTGATGAACAAACATTAAACTTACTAATAATAATCAGTCACTGAAATAATTCTTAAATTTTAGCTTGGTTTAGATTTTGGCCAATTAAAGTCAATGCAAAAAATTCTTCATGAGGTTAGTGGTTCCTTAATTGGAATCATATGAATGGAGAAGTGGAATTAGGCTTGTGTACCATATTTGAGATTACCACAGATAAATAAATGAAAGCCAACATTAAGTGGTCCCATATTCTGTTTATACAGTTGAAACGTTGCTAAAGCTCATCAACTGCAGTAGTTATAGTGTAAGATGTGTATTTTAAAAGTCACAGAAGTGACTGAAATAAACATCTGGCTGAGTACAGTGTTTATGTACTTAGTACAGTGGTCATTCACTATATATGTATTCAACACCAGGATTAGAATCCTGTCTAATAAAAAGCACTAAGTTATAAAGGGAAATAATTTCTTTCCTTATTTATAATTTCTTATCTATGTTACCCAAAACCAAACTGAACATATATCTTGCTCAACAACAAATGTAGCTAACTAGTTGTCAAATTACCTGCTGTGTCTAGGTTTTCTTTTCTACATTTATATGTAATTTAAGTATTAAAACTTAGCTATTAAATATTCCTGCCATTGTAAGGTAAGGATAAAAATACCATCCTCTCCATTTCACCACTCCCTAAGAGCAGCAAGATGTGAAGGAAGGGTAGATAAACTTTTTTTCCAGTATACTTGCCTTTAGCTGTAGTAGTCACCCACTAAAAGTCATAGTCTGCACATGGAGCAAGTGTCCCTTTGTGATTGGATTCTTTGACCTGAATGGAGCTTCAGAAGGAGGTTGCATCTCTGCAAGGCTCAAGCTGCAGGCCCTTTGCTGAGGCTGGGGCAGATCCCATTCTAGCCTGCAAAAGGTGCATGATTCTTAAGGAGCTGTGCTGCCAGGAAAAAGAACTCCTGAGGGAAGTCAGTGGACTGTAGCATCAGAGAAGTCACAGACTGTCCAGATCATCTCTGAGGCTTCAAGAGCCAAAACTTTTAACTGTAGTGGAAGGTTAGAAAGAGCCTGTGCTTATGAAGTCTGAGAGTTGAAAGTCCAGTCATGATGAAGCTGATGTGTCTTACACCAGAAGGAACTCTCCTACCCTACCTAATGACTTGCAGTTACAGAGTAACTTCACTGTCCTCATAATTGATGAGGAATGGGGAATTCTGTAAATTTCTGTTTCTGGGCCCTGATCCCAAGCCATTCAGAATCAGTAGAAGGAAATAATGGTAGGAGGCTTTCTGCTATGAGGAATGATGGACCCATCTATTGACCTGTCTCCTCATCTGCTGAGGTTTACTGTTTGCTGGGGGCTTGGGTTTGGAATATTATGGAGAGGTTATTAAGGCTTATCCATCCCTCTTCACTGTTACTGCCTGATGTTCTTCCATTTGGTCTGCATTAAGAAGAATGTTTTCATTAGGTTGAAGGAGGTGATCATTTACTTGACATTGGTGAGGCTGTATCTAGAGTGCTCTGTTGAGGTCTGGGCTCTCTAGTACAACAGAGAACTTAATATAGTGATTCCAGCAAAGGTGGTGAAGGGACTGCAGCAACTTTTGTTTGAGGAAAGACTGAGGGATCTAGTTCTGTTCAGCCTGGAGCAGAGAAGGCTTTGAGGAGGAGGGGTGGAGGGAGGGTGGGCCATGGTGGATTTTGTCAATATGTATGATGAAATGGGAGATAGTGAAGATGAGAGAGCCAGATTCTTCCCACAGCTGCCCACTGATAGGATAACAGAAAATGTTAAAAATTAAAGAATATAATAGTTCATCTGATTTAAAGAGAACTCTTTTGCAATGAGTGTTCTCATACACAAGGAGACTGTCCAGAGGTTGTAGACTCTCCATGTGGGGAGACAATCAAAGCCTGATAGGGCACTTTTATGGGTAACCTATTGTAACTAACCCTACTTTAACAGGGAGGTTGGACTATATGATTTCAATATGTCTCTTCCAATGTCAAATTTTGCGGTTCTGTGAAACAGTATTTTCGGTTTTATCAAAACTTTTTTTTTTTTAAAGGAGATGGTGTTTCCTAGGTTTCCTTGGCAAATTATATAATTACAAATTGGCTTATGGGAACATATTTCTGAAATTAGAATTACTCTTGTTCTAAGATGATTTATTGACACTAACAATCTAAAAATGCTAGAGTGTGGGGACTGTAAATTTAAACATATAGTGCATATGGATGAAAATCCCAAGAAGTCAAGAGGATCCATGCTTATTTTGAAGTAGTTGTTTTTTTTCAGTAATGTAGCTACAATTTCAGGTTTCTGAGCTCAGTACTAATAGTCACATTACATCTTAGGGCGTACTGTTTTAGTGAGAACTAATGCTGAATGCTTCACAGGACATGATGAACATTTGGATCTCACAGCTGTGTAGATACATTTTCACTGTATTTTAAACATCAGAAATTTAGATTTTGAGAAAATGTCTGGTGACAACTCTCAGTTCCTATGACTAACCATTAGCTGAGCAACCTCGCTATCTTATGGTTCTGGGAAAATGTAAGTGCATTGTAGCTGTAGATCTGCCTACATCCTGTCTAGTTTCTTCAAATGTGCTTTAAAATGGAATTGTTTTCTGTAAAGGGACTGTAGGAGGAATTTATTCTTTTTTTCCAAAGCAAACTCATGGAAATATATGTTCTTCCATGTCTTCCATCATTTCTTCTTCCCAGCATTCATATTTCTTAACTTAAGCCTTTAAAGCCTTGATATCAATGGAGAAAAAACAAATCAAACAACCTCTTTGTCCCTCAAAAATATCACAGGTTTTGGAAATAGAAAATGGACATAAGGAAGAGGAAAGGACCACGATCTTAAAACCCTGGAGAACTGCATCTGAAACTAAACTGATCCCAAAAACTTACACCTCTATATAATTGTGAATTTTTTTCTTGTTTCCATTATATAAAGAAATGCATGCCTGCATGCAGTTACACACAAATTAAAATGCAGAATTGAATTAACTGAAGCAAGAAGAGTAGAAAAATATAGACATTCATGCTGGAGTTTTTGAAGACCTGACTGAACAAAGCCTTACACAAGCTTTTTAGAGTTTGACTTGCTTTGACACCATCGGAGTTCTCTTCCAGTCTTAACTATTCTGTGAATATCAGCTTCTGCATCAGTAAGCACCACAGCAATGACCTACAGGAGTAAGATCTTACTTAAAGGGACTCAAGTATTTTTTTTAATATATCTACCTTTTAGAATATAGTCATACTCTGTGAGAATCTGTTCATTTCTTTATGGTGTCAAATGGAACTGTGTTTGAGTGGCACTGAGGAATCTCATCTCTCCTCCATCAGAACACTCCACAGGGTCCCAAAATGCACCTGTGAACCCCTACAGGAGTCTCCAATATCTGAGTGTGCCTAAAATGGAACGTAGGCAAATTCATTTTTAACTTAGACATCCATGTCTGATCTGACCACTTTAGGTTCACTATTTCTTTGAGACAAATTGTCAACTTATGACAGTAATATATCAGGCACCTACCTGATAGAAGGATGAAGCAGCATATGTTTTGAAAGCACCAATTTCTTTCTACTTAATATAAGGAGAGTAATATCATATTTAGATATCTACTTTTGGAAAATCTCATTTTATATACTCACGGAAAAGTCCCTGGACACTAATAGGTTGTTGCAAATGCCTCTCTTTCTTCATCAGGAAAATTAAAGGTTCAGAATCAGGACAAAGGGAAATATTGAAGTGAGAATCATAACACCAGGTTGTACATACCAGAAAGTGTGTGCATAACCATTTTAACTATGACAAGTATTTTTTCAGTTATGTTATATTTTTCCCTGTTACAATTAGATTTGCAGTAACAATAATTCTTTGTTTAGGCTGCTTAAATTTATATTACACTAAAAAGAAATTCTTAGTTTTGCATATAATATGTATTTTTTCATTAAAATGTTTTGAGTGTAAGAAGTAGTACTTGTCTTTTACCCTCTATCTCTTTGTACTACTCTGAGGTAGAAATTTTGGAATGGGAAAAAATAATGTAAAACAGTCATTCTTTGCTTTTTTGGTTAAAAAAAAGGGAGAAAAAAGTTTCTCAATTTAAACACAGGAGCATATAAAAATTCATTACATGCATGTTTTTCAGAAAAGGATTAAAAGAGTTTCAGTATACATGAATTGGTCAAAAGAGTGAGAGTGCAAGTTTTAAATGAAGTTTTTTTAATCTGGGTCCTGCACTATTTAAGGTTTTATGCATGTGAGCAAGCCCTCAGTTAGACTTGCTCTATCAAAGTAGATTTGATTTAAAAGGAATAATGAGAGCCATTTGTCACTGTAGGTACAAGAATAACTGTAATTTTCATTTGTTTTATAACCTGAAGATGAATATTTCTGGAAATTCATAGAAATAAGTTGATATTTTCACCAGCTGAAGCCAAATATCAGAGATACATTGCCACTCACCTATATAGACAATGATTTCATCTTTCTAAATTGCTCTCATATTTCCTGTAGAAGGATCAATTTTATCACACTGGATCAAAATGAGTATAACTATGGTCATTTTTTCTGAGGTTGTGTAAATTTAAATATTTGCCTTCTGTTTCCTGTTTTTTTAGAATAATCAAATCTTATTAAATTTCTCTCATATGCTATGCTTAGAAGCTTTGAGTACAAAAGGGATGCAAAGAAGAAAGTGAAGGGAGGCAAAAAGAATGCTTTCACACTTTTGAGTATTAAAGGAAGTGTTGCCTTCAATATTTGCAGCTGTAAGACTATACAGTTTGTCATTGCCCTCGAATATGATCATTTCTTAATAAAACTCTTCACATAACTCTTAGTAATACTGCACCGCACGCTTAAATGCTCTGAAAAGCAAAACTAAAAAACCCTAGCCAACCAACCAACCAAACAAAAAAACTTGTTATTCAGAAGAGATATAGGGTGTCCTGTCCAGTTTCTAATAGAAAAGATTATGTAACTGAAATTCTGACCTCATTAAAGTCAGCAAGTGAGTTATCATTAATCCAGCCGGGAGAGGATTTAACTTCAGGTATTAAAAATAATGTTAGATATAAAGGGCAGAGGGAAGATGATACTTAGCTTTTATCTATACATTTATATTTATATACCTCTGGTTGTGCTTGCTACAAATTTTCATGCTACTTCAAATTTGTTGTTTCATTCCACTTCAAGTTTAAACATAGACATTCTTTAGCATATACATTTTGAGCTCTTAAAGGATTAGGATAAAAGTAAAGGTTCAGAGTTGTTCCCACAAACATGACGGAAGCAGAAAAAGGTATAAAGCAATATCCTTAGGGTTTTTAGATCAATTGATTTTGTGAATATGTTACCTCTCAGCCTGACTCAACCTACCCATTGGTTTCTTAGCATCTCATTTTATGAGTTATCAATGGTTACCTTTTAAAATTTAGAGTAAAAAAAAAAAGGGGTAGACTCTTTCCTTCTTATTCTTCTGATCGACTGATTAAAATGGTTTATTTGCTTCAGTTGATCATCATCATGACTGGGCTTCGCGAACGAAGATTTGGGAAGGGCTCTACCCACACTTGCTACAAGCGTGCTGATGGCTAAAAAGACCAATGCGAGATAGACAAGTTCGGTTGCAAAAGGCACAGCAGAAAGACTCCCTGGGTGAGATCGACAAGACGCGATTCTTTCTGCGTTGTCTTTTCTC
>JAWWLV010000001.1:70283045-70298680 GCA_035041135.1 Platyrinchus mystaceus
GAGGTGCAGGCTGATAGAGAACTTCTGTCTTCTTCAAGCTGACTTCCAGTCCAAAAAGCTCAGCAGCCTCTGCGAAGAAGGATGTTAAGCGCTGCAAACAAAAAACAAATTTGACATATTTGATGAAAGTCTGAAAGGTTACTTCAGTCAAAGATGCTGTAGGGAAAGTCTATTTATTAATAGTCTGCTTTTTTAATTTATTTATTTTGTCTGTGCAATTTCTTTTTCAAATATTGATTATGTATTAAACGTACGTATTAAACATATGTGTATTTATTTAGAGTATCTGCTGAATGCATCCATTCTGAAATGCTTCTCTATGTTTCCTAAAATGCTGCTCTTTGTTCTGTTCTACCTTAATATGATAATCATGTTTCTAACTCTTGAGATAAATGAACTCAAATAAGATAGAGATAGGAAATTCTTCCTGTGAAAGATTACAACTACAAATTTGTGTTATGCCTCCAATTCAGCTATACTATTCATTAGCTAATTCTTCGAAGAGAAGTCTGAATTTAGATACTTCTGTTTTGGAAAGGGACAAAGAAGCAAATCCTTCCTACGATTCCCCTAAAGTAGTACATACAGTGTGTAATTATTGAAATTGAAAAGATGCACAGTAAATTTCAATTAAACAGTAAAAGTATTGAACTATTTGTTAATTATTATTATTTATAGTAGGCTACATTCTGACATTCAAGTGATCATTTGAAAGTGAATTTTGTGGTATAATTGATCGTTGGAAACCCTATATTTTAGCACTGTCAAGGTCAATGGATTTACAATTATAATGTATAAATTAACAAGATACCCCATAATGCAGAAACAAAGAAGACAATATAATAACTTGGGAGGAAAATTTCACTTGAAAAATCAGGAGTGATGTCAGCTAGCAGAGATTTATTAGCACTTTAAAAGCCTGTGACCTAAGGAACTTTAAGGAGAAGAGACATAGGTTTTATGAGTTTATTTGAGGACATATCCCTAATTAAGAGCCATAAAAAATATGCTGTAGAAACTCAATTGTTCTTTAGCGAACAGCTCTTCTAACATTAAATGACACTCCAAAAAGTTAATGGTTTTCCATTAGTTGAAATAATGCTGTTTAACAGCTTAATGGCTAGAGCAGAATGCTGTAAATTAGGTAATCTATGTCCTCATCGCTATTCTGACACTTGCTGTGGTGAGGTTGAAAAGTCAACATCTCCCTGCAACTCCTCTCTTTTTCAAAATTGTAAATCAAAATTATATCAGTTTCTACATTTACTGTGATATTGACCTTGTCTAACTCCACAAGCCTGATATCACTCAGTGCTCAGTTACTTTCTTAGAGTAAAACTGCTTTTTTAGTAGCTTGGATTGCATTTGCTCGATTTTAACTGAGATAACCTTGGATTATTTGGCTTCTGGCAATATCAGACAATTAAAGAACTTTCATGTGAAGCAATAAATGTCACCTGCAAAAATCTCTAAAAGTTATTGATGATTAAGGACTATTTCTACTTGTCCAACAGCTTTCTATGTGTGGACTATGATACATGTACATTTATTACTTTCTCCCCTCTCAAACTCTTTTTCACTGTCTGTTCTTTTACTTTATATACAATATATCTCAGGCTCAAAGGAATATTCCTGGACTTTGCTACTCTGAGATTTGCTTTGCAACTGTTACTAGGAAATTAATATTTATATTATCATGGAAATGGTGATATAAATCATCAGCAAGGTCACTGTTGTAGGGTTTTTTTGTTTGTTTTTCCCAGGAATTCTGCTATAGGTTTTAGTAGTTAAAAAGATTATCACATCATGAACGGCACACAAAAGCTCATTCTTCATATTACTTGGACCTGTTATTTTTATTATATCATTGTGGTGAGGGTTAGCCAGTAGAATGCTGAAAAGATACTGGAAATATGAGTTACTAATTCATTTAGCACCACCTCTTTGGACAGGTTGCTCTATTATACTATAGACATGGTGTTGTGTGCTCTTATTCAATATTCATTTATACAATATTTGATTCAATAGGAATGTCGACTTTGATAACCTTGTGTTATGATACTAGTAATGATGGTAAACTATAAGTGCCTTTTGAAGTATGCCATGCTTGAAAGAAATGAGAAATCCTACTTACCCTGTGATGAGTCTGATTGGGATAGAGTTAATTTTCTTCAAAGCAACATGGATTTGTGACTAAACCAATATTGATAACACACAGTGTTTTTCTGTTACCAAACAGTGGTTGCACAGCACCTCTGTGCTCACTCTGCTCACTCTGCTCCCGTTCTTCCCTCTTAGTGATTAGCTGAAAGATCACAAGAAGCTGGGAATGGATGCAGCTGGAACAGCTGACCAGCACTGACCTAAGGATTATTCCATAACATATGATGTGCTCAGCAACAAAAGCTCAAGGAAACAAGGAGGGCGGGGAATATTCTTGACTGTGATGTTTGACTTCCTAAGTAACCATTATTTGTGTTTTTCTGGAAATGTCTGAACATCTGCATATGGACAGGAAAAAATGAATGAATTCCTTATTTAGCTTTGCTTGAATGCAGAACTTTTTTCTCACCTATTGAACACTGAAATACCCAAAGCTTCTCACCTTCCTTCAGTGTCTCCATATCCCATGAGAGAAGAATGAATGAGCAGCTGTGTGGGTGCTTGACTGTTGTTCAGGTTCAGCCTACTGCATAGGCACAAACCTTCTTTTACTGTTAAATGCAAAAACAGTCAATTTATATCCTATTTAATAAAAAAGTGAAAGATTTAATCAAAAAATTATAAAATTAAGAAGAAAGTTATTTTTTCAGATAAAAGAGTTTTAAGAAGACTAAATTAAATTTCTAACACTTGAGGGAATAATTATGCCTTTTTTTTCTTCATTAAATTTGACACTATGTCTGAAAAAATGCGTCCAACAAATCAGAAATTAGTCATAATTTGACTTTGATTTTGCTTCACTAGAATAAATACAGTCCAGGTCAAGTAAGGCTTTACTTGAAATATATTATTTGTATGTGTTTATGAAAAGAATGATTGAATATCTTTGACTTTTTAGAAAGTTTCATAAAATTGTTATCTTCAGTATAAAGAATAAAGACATAGAAAACTAAAATGCAAATATTCAAAATGTTTAAAATATCATGCTGTCTCCAGATAAAAGTACGTTTATATTGAAAAAAAAAAAAAAAAGACTGACTGAACTTTTCAATTCCTTAAATTACAACCACTTGTAAATTTTACAATATGACAGGTTACTATATTGGTATTCAGACATATTGGAGAAGACATTGTAGTCGACAGAATGCTTGGTATATTTCCATGCTTGGTATATTTCCATTCCTGAAGCCAAATTTCACTTAGTTGTGCTCACAAATTGGAGTCTATATGAATGTAAAATCTTGAAGACTGACAACTCTCATACAAGTCCTTGTTTTTATTTTTACCTCTTTCAAAGTCAATCTACTCAGGTTTTGTTGTGGTGCAGGGAGTCTACTGGTTACCAAGAGAAAAAAAATACCTGCGCAGTTAAAAGACAATTTTTACGCAGAAATTTATCTCATGCCGTACTTTACTGCAATACTTATTTGTAATAGTGTTTTTCTCAGTGACATTATTAAGTAAATTTAGCTTATCAGATGTAAAAATAATACCATAGTGGTTTAACCCTAGCTGGCAAGTAAGCTCCACCCAGTCGCTTTCTCCCGTGTCACACAGCAGAATCGGAGAGAGAAATAGAAGCATTAAAATGGGAAAACTCACAGGTTGAGACAAAAACAAAGGAAAAGCCATGCACACACGAAAAGCAATACAAAGAATTCATTCACTACTTCCCATCTGCAGGTAATTCTACCACCTCCAGGAAATCAGAGCTCCATCCTGTGTAATAATTATTTAGGAAAGCAAATGGCACCACTCTGAACGACCCTTTTCTCCCTCCTACCCAACCTCCTTCCCCCCCATCATCATGGTCAGCATAACCATGATACTGTGTCCCCTCCCAGATTCTTGTGTACCACCCCCTCGCTTGTGGAATGAAGTGAGAGACAGAAAAAGCCTCAGTGGTGTGTAAGCACTGCTCAGCAATGTGTGTTTCCAGCACAAATCCAAAACACAGCCCCACACTAGTTACTATGAAGAAAACTAACTTTAACCCAGCCAAAGCCAGCACAGATACTTTCAGTAATTAAAGCTGTATATCTGCATCTTTGGATTCTTAAAGTGGGGGGAAATCCATCATGTTTTGAATAGAGTAAGTAGACTGTATCATGAACGTGAATAGGAAAAATTTCCTCTCCTCCCATCACAAAAATACTGGAATGAAAATGGGCAATAACTTCTCAGTTATATTCTCTACCTTTATTTCCTACTCAGCGCTTTTAAATTCATCTCTATTTCAGTAGATGTTCTCTGGCTCACTTTTTATACCACTTTTAAAGAGAACTAACACATGTAAAAAGACCGCATACTTCCACGTCTCCGAAGAAATTTTATTACCAACTCTCCAGTAATTTATTTTAATGAATGTTAGAATTGAACAAAATATGAAACACCTTCCAGATATGTCTAAAGATTCAAATGTTTAAATAATCTTACTGGTGTGAGCAGTAGGAGCCTATCTTTTTTTCTGTAATCTTAGACCTTTACAGTAAACACCTCAAAATTTCTTGGTCTGGAAGACTTGGAAGAAAGCGAATAATTGGTAAACACTTAAGATCATCATCACCATTTATTTTACAGTATTTTTTAGTTTCTCACAAATTTCCTTCATCATGGCAGTAGCTGACTTAATTTTCATGAAGATATTCCTAACTGTTGAGTTCTATACTGGGTTCTAATAAAAAGTAAAAAGCTAAAAGTACTATGTTAATTTTTATGTTAATATTTATGTTGAACAAGATTGGGGAGGGGTTCCCCCCTTTTTAATTATCCATAGGTTTTGTGAACATCTGTTTAAAGATGTTTTATTACAATTTTTAAACTTTTTTTTAAGCTTCATTGTTTAGCACTGTTTTCTGCTGTGGTTACCAGGTACATTTGTTGCTTTCTGCTGCTTGAATTCAGTCTTCCAAAATTATTTTGAACCTCCTGTTTTGTTTAAATTCCACTGATCTATCCTTCTGTCCTGGTTTCAGGTGGGGCAGAGTTAATCTTCTCCCTACTCGGTGATATAGTGGATTTAGGATGAGAATAATTTTGATAGCACATTGATATTTGAGTTGTTGCTAGGTAGTGCTTATTCTAAATCAAGGTCTTTTCAGCTTCCCATGCTCTGCCAGTGAGCAGGTGCACAAGAAGCCGGGAGAAAGCATATCCAGGACAGCTGACTCAAACTGAGCAAAGGGATATTCCATACCACAGAATATCAAGTACAGTATACAAACTGTGGGTAGTTGGCCAGGACAGACTGATCGCTGCTTTTGGATAGGATAGGCATCAATCAGCAGGAGGTGAGTAATTGTAGTGTATTTCACCCCTTTTTTTCCCCTTGGACATAATTTCTCTCTCCTTTTGTTGTTTCTTTTTTCATTAAAATTATTAGCATTGTATTATTATGTATTATTATGTGTATTAGCATTGTATTCTACTTTATTTCAATTATTAAACTGCTCTTGTCTTAACCCATGGGTTTTACCTTTTCCTCTTTCTCTTTCCCATCCTTCTGGGGAGGCAAATTAGCACCTGTCTGTGTGGTACTTAGTTGCTAGCTGGGGTTAAATCACATCATTTTTATACTGGATTCACTGGTTGCTTGCATTCATGAATATATCTTAGGTATATGAGAATTTTGACAGTGTATGGATATAGTTATACTTATCCATCTATGCATTTGTTTAGCTAGAGCACATTTGTTTATTTACTCAAAGCAGGTTAATTTTTTTTTTCCTTGCAGAAAGGTATTTGGGTTGCTAATTTACCTTCTTTATGAGATGGTACACTATAGAATGAAGACACAGTTGCCAAAGGTTTATATTTATGTTTATAGGCTCAATTTTAGTGTATCAACAGGTAAGTTTGCTGTGAGAGATTTTAGATTAACAAGATCCCAGTCAAGATCTCCATTCTGCTAGCTTGTGTACAAACACAAAACAGCCAATTGCCCCCACACTTATAGATGTTATCTAAATAGATTCATCAAAAAGAGCAAGAGCTGACAATAGAAATTCTGTTTCATAGATAAACATCTGAATCACCAGAAAAAAGATCTGATCTATAATTAGCATGTAGTTTAATACATGGTAAGGAAACCCAAACCTTGTTTTAGAAAAATTGAATCAACCAGGGGGAAGATGGGATAAATGACAGCATTGTGTCAGCTGACAAAACAAAAAGAGCACAGGTTTGTGTTAATTTTTTAAAATTTATAAAAGCTGGTTGCTCAGCTAAATTAAACAGGAAATCATAAATATCATAATTTACAGTTAATTGAGATAATAAAGATCCTATTATTATTTATATTTAGGCTATGGTGAAATATTCTAGTAAGTTACTCAGTTATTGTCATGTACTGTGTTTCTTGAACAGTTTTCTGAATCCTCTGTCACTCTCTCAATTGCCTACTGGACAATTTGTAATAGCATTCTTATAGCTATGAAAGAAGAAAAGCACTATCTAAAATAATAAGCTAATAAACAAAATCTGTCTTTCTTTCTGGAACAGAAAGATAAGTCCACAAGTGAGACTGAAATATTCTCTTTAGATTTGATTTAGATACACAGAAAATGCCATTGTTTGTTTAAAGTCTTAAGTTAGTGGCATTGGATTTTCGAAGTCTCTGAAGAACGAGGTCATAAAAATGACTGATATTTCACTTTTCAAAAAATGGAAATTATAGCCTTTCACCAGTCAAAAATAACTGTATCTTGAAACATCTGAAATACTCTTCTTTGCTAGGCTATTCAAAGCACTAAACATGGAAATATAGATGTTAGCTCATTAAGGCTTACTGTTAGGCATAAGAATAGTCACACTGTACCTTTACCTACCATGTGTTAGCATACACTTAGGAATTTTTCATAATTTTCTGACAGATATTTTTATATAAATGTGAAATTACAAGTAATATAAATGTTCTTATAAAGAAACTGTAAATACATATTCTCAGAAGAAATGGCAGAAGTATAGGTTAAGAAAAAGAATTATAGTTTTCACTCCTGAATATGCATTTGCTTCTTTGTTTTCTTAATTAATGGGTTACTTTTCTGACATGAGAGATGTTCCCATCAGAATATTTGTTTCGTGTTTTTATAGAAGAAAACAAAAAATTTCCTTATAACGTGTTTTTATTCTAATTTAGGGAATCAGAATGAAAAGTATTTTGTGCACAGATGTTTTTCAAGAAAATTACACTTCACAGTGAAAAAATATTGCTGTGACAAAATGTATTTTCACCTATATTAACAAAATTTTAATACCTGCAAATCAACAATAGAAAAAAAAAATCCCAGTAGAAAGCTTTTTACAGAATCACAGGATAGCTTAGATCAGAAAGGAATTCCTGAGAGCATCTAGTCTCTGTAGCAAGGCCAGCTAGAGGAGATTGCTCATTTGAGTTTTTAATGTTTCTAAGGATGGAGATTTGGCAAACTCTCTGAGAACCCTGCTCCAGTTTGTCCACCTTCACAGTAAAATATTTTTTCTTATACTAACATGCATTTTCTGCCCAGTGACTCCCATCATGTTTGCCCTTGGCCACTAGGTGCTCACCAAGCTAATCTCACTCACCTCCATCAACAGGACAAGAGGAGGAAATATGATAAAAGGCTTTTGGGTCAATATAAGAACAGGGACATCACTGACCAATTAACATAGTGATAAATCAGACTCCACTTTAGGAAAATAATTTAAGTTATTGCTAATTACTAGTAACAGAGTAGGAGAGTGAGAAATAAACTAAAGACTCATTTTCTCCACTTCTCCCTTCTTCTCTGGCCCACTTCACTCTTGACTCTTCTATCTCCTGAACTCTGAGCATCACAGGGGGATGTGGAAGGAGGGTTGCAGTCAATTCATAGCATGTGGTCTCCACTGTTCCTTATTCCTCACACTCTTCCCTTCACCACTATGAAATCCCTCCCATGGGATACAGCTTTTCATGAATTTCTCTATCATGGGTCCTTCCCATAGGCTGCAGTTCTTCAAGAACCACTTGATCAAGTATCCTTTCCACAGGGGAAGTCTTCAGGAACTGACTGCTCCAGCATAAGTTCCTCTTCACAAGCCACACTTCCTGCAAGAGACAGTTCTGGCATGGAGTCTCCATGGGCTACAGCTTTTTTCATGGCATATTCATCTTCTCCAGCATGGGTTCCACAGGCTGCAGTGTAGATATATGTTCCAGAGTGGCCTTCCTTGGGTTTCAGGGGAATCTCTCCTGTGGTTCCCAGACCACCTCCTCTCCCTCTTTCTCAAAAGGCTTTGTTGTCTGTAGGACTGTTTCTCTCACATTTTCTTACTCCTCTCTCCCAGCTGTTGCTGCTCAGCATTTTTTACCCTTTCTTAAATATTTTATCACAGAGGCTCTGCTAACATTGTTTACTGGTTCAGCTTTGACCAGTGGCGGGTCCATCTTGGAGCTAACACAACCAGCTCGGTCTACCATGGGGGCAGCCCCTGGTGTCTTCTCACAAGGCAAAAGTAGATCTTCATGTCCCTTATCAATCTCACCTGTCCCCTCTACCTTCTGCCCATATAACCCAGAAGTTCCATTTAAGCAAAGCCCTAGACACCAATTTCCTGCCTGAATTATGTTATAAAATTGCTCCTTTCCAGCAAACCATAACTTTGCCTGATGATGGATCTTGTTGATTCAGATCCTGACATGTGCACTGAATTCCCAGCTAACCTTTGAACCCATGTCATCATTATGGCTCTGTCTGGTGATCTCTGGACTATGTGTGACCTCGGTTATCCACAGCAGACTAGTTTCTTGCTTTGGATTGACTTTCTGTCTTGACATCATGGTTAGCTCCTTACCACAAACTTGTCCAATGATGTAAACTCTCGGCTGAACCTGGCTACCATCTCTGTGTCTGCCCTGCTCTTCTTCATGAGCACAATGGAACTGAGCATAGTCTAGTAAGGCTTCTGCCTCGCCAATCATATTATCGCTCTGGGCTACCACTTCCTTATCCCACAGGGAGATGTCAGCTCTTGCTGCTTCCTGACACCATGTCTCACTGAATGGCAATAAAACCACCTGATCTGTCAACCACTCTCCCCAGTTTTGTACTATCTACAGATCTGCTGAGCATACACACTCTGTCTCATCATTCCATTCACTAATTATGATCTTAAATAGTACTGGCCTGTGTCAACCCCTGGAGCAAATGATTAGTGGACTTTGTGCCACTTGTCCCAAAACTTCTGAATTCATCAAATTAGTCAGCTTTCAATCACCCTCACTGTCAACTTATCCACACTTCATTAGTTTGTCTAGGAGGATGTTATGGGGGGATTGAAAGAGAAAAAAATCCACTGGTGTCTTACCCACTGACCTAGTCATCTCATTTTAGATTATCAGGCTGAACAGGAAAGTGTTCCCTTTTGAATGTTCATGCTAAGTACTGAAACTCTTTTGTCCTCCATGTATTTGAAAATGATTTCTAGGATGATTTGCTCCATTGCCTTCCTAAGGATAAAGCTTGTAGATCCCTGGATCCTTCTTCCTGTCTGTCTTGAACACAGGATTGACTTTTGCTTTCTTCCAGTCTCTCAAAAACACTTCCAATCACCATGATTTGTCAAATATAAAAAGGAGTGGGCTTGTAATGACATCAGCCAGCTCCCTCAAAGGTGTAATTTGTAAAGACCCATGGACACCTGGTCCTTAAAGTGTTCTCTAACCTGACCCTCCTTCCCTAGCAGTAAATATTCTTTGTTATGGGCTTTCCTACAGGACACAGGGGCCTGGGTTACGTGAAGGAAATTCAGGTAAGTAAAGACCAAGGTGGAAAAAGCATTAGATATCTCAGCTTTTCATATGTCCTTTGATACCAGGTTCCTTGTCACATTCAGCAGCTGGCCCATGTTTATCCTTGCTTTGTTTTTGCTGCCTACATCCCTTGTCATATTCAACTCCAGATGCGTTTTGTCTTTCCTAAAGTGATCCCTTAATCCTCAGACACTTCCTTTACATTCTTCCTGGGTTACTGTATCCTGCTTACACCTCCTCTACATTTCCTCTCTTTGTTTTGGTCGAGTTAGTAGTCCATGCAATTTATTTGTCCATTAGTTTCTCCATGCAGGCCTCTGATCACATTTGCTTTACTTCCTGCATGTGGAACTGCACTGTTCTGTAGCTTGCAGAAGGTGATCCTTGAAAATCAACCAGGTCTCCCAAACTCCTCTTCACTCAAGGACTATGTCCCAGAGGATCCTTTTTAGCAGGTAATTGGAACAGATAAAATCTGCCCTCTTGAAATTTAGGGCTTTTTTCCCTGTTTCCTCCTCTTAGGATCCTGAATTTTATCATATCATTGTTGCTACAACCAAAGGTGACCCTGACCTTCACTTCCCCAAATAATTCTTCCTTCTTCATAAGAACAGAGTCGAAGAGAACATCTGCCCTTGTTGACTTCTCAATCACCTATGCTGGAAAGACAACATTCATAAAATTTCTTTGCCTGAGAGATGTAATTTTTGTTGTGATTTTGAAGACAGGAATATTCTGCTGTTAGAATATTTTAACAAAAGAATACATGAACAGTTGAAATCAGTTTGTCAGAAAAGATCCAGGTCATTTGAAAATATAAATTCCTAGAAACCAAAGGTGTGGATTTAGGACATGTGATGTGATCTGAACTGTAAATTCCACGATCAGCACCTTGAGGCAATTGTTCCTTGCATTCTGACTTACTTGTACTAAAAGAAATGCATGTGCATCATTGATAATGCATTTCAAGACCCAGAACTAAGAAAACTACACTTCACAAGAGAGAAAAAAATCCACAAGAATTGGACAAAATATATTTTTTCTTATTTACATTTAGGTTGCTTTTGAATTAATTCTCTAAACTGGCTTAGTGTACAACAGCATGAAAGCCAGTTACTACTCACAGCACACATGACTGAGGATTGAGGGACAGAAAGAAAGGATAACCTCAAATTAGGCTGGTTTAAGCTGGCATGGCACTGAACTCTTAAAAACTATGTGGGGATTTTGGCTTAGCCTACTGGAAGTTAATAGCAGATATGATTATTCCTTGTAAATACAAGGAGAAAAATTAAGATAAAAGCAATAATTTAAAATATTATTAGGCATAAAAGAGTATAAACTGGCCATGTGTAAAGTTAGGTTTGACCTTAAGTGGGGACTTTATGGTGTAGTTGTTCACAATAGCAGAGGATTAAGCTTAGATGATTGACAGTGTTGCTTTAAGGCCTATGTTTCTTGAAAAATAGAAAGAGAACAACGGAAAGTGAGGATATTAGGAAAGGCACTGTCTGAAAGTGGAGATTGGATCTGTGTATCATTAAAAATAATGTATGCATACACTATAGATCTGCAAAAGGGAGTTAACTTTCCTAACAGCATCTTGGAAGACCTGAATCTAAAAATAATACAGTTATGAAAGAAAACTAGACAGTTGTTTTAGAGTGTTTTTCGTTTCCTGAGATGTCTGTGTTACTGAATTTTGAGCTACACATATCATATTGATAAAACTTGAGGCACAAAATGCAGCTGTTTGGTGGCTAGAATAGTTTGGGTTGGAAAGGAGCTTTAAAGATCATCTAGTCCAAACTCCTTGCAATAAACAAGGACATATTCAGCTAGATTATCTTGCTCAGTGCCTCGTCCAATCTCACCTTGAACACTTCCAGTGATAGCACACTCACAACTTCCCTGGGCAACCTGTTCCAGTGTTTCACTCTTGTCTTGGAAAAAAAAAATATTCTTTCTATCTAGTCTAGATCTACCCTATTTTAGTTTAAAACCATTACTCCTTACCCTATTTGAACAAGCCCTGCTAAAAATTTGTCCCCATGTTTCTTATAAGCCCTCTTTAAATAGCGAAAGGCCACAATATCCTCACAGAGCTTTCTGTTCTCCAGGCTTTCTCTCTCAGCCTTTCCTCATAGAAGTGCTCCACCTCTTTGTTCATTTTTATGGCCCTCCTCTGAACTCACTTCAACAGCTGTGTGTTCTTCCTGTGCTGGGGGCCCCAGAATGGGATGCAGTGCTCCAGGTGGAGACCCAAGAGAGTGGACTAGAGGGTCAGAATCACTTGCCTCAACATGCTAGCCACATCGCATTTGATGTAGCCTGGGTTACAATTGGCCTGGGCCATGAACACACATTGCTGGCTCATGTCTAGCCTCTCATCCACAAGCACCCCCAAGTCCTTCTCTGCAGGGCTGTTCTCAATTCTTTGATCTTCCAGCATGTATTAATACAGATTGTCCCCACCCAGGTGCATCACATTGTACTTGACCTTGTTGAACCTCACGAGATTCCCATGGCCCCACATCTTTAGCTTGTCTAGATCACTCTGGTTGCCATCCCATTCCTCAGGCATGACAACTGCACCCCTCAGCTTGGTGTCATGTGCAAATTTACTGAGGGTACACTCAATACCACTGTCTATGTCAATTATGAAGATATTAAAAAGTTCTTGTCCCAATATGGACCCCCGAGGGACACCATTTGTCACTGAACTGCATCTAGACATTGAGCCATTGACTACTATACTCTGGATGTGACCATCCAATCAATTCCTCATCCACTGAACAGTCCACCCATCAATTCCATGTGTCTTCAGTTTAAAGAGACGGATGTTGAGGGGGACTGTGTCAAAGGCTTTACAGAGTTACAGAAAAAATGACATCTGTAGCCCTTCCCTACTGATGTAGTCAGCCCATTACAGAAGGCCAAAAGATTGGTCAGGCAAGACTTGCCCTTGGTGAAGCCATGCTGGCTGTCTTGAATCACCTCCCTGTTCCCTATGTGCCTTAGCACAGGTTCTAGGAGGATCTGTTTCATATCTTCCCAGGCACAGAGGTAAGGCTGACAGATCGGTAGTTCCCAGGGTCCTCTTTCCTACCATTTTTAAAAATGTTTCCCTTTTTCCAGTCACCAGGGACTTCATCTAACTGCCATGACTTTTTAATATGTTGGAGAGTGGCTTGGCAACTACATCAGTCAATTCCCTCAGGACTCTGGAAGGTATCATATCAGGCCCCACATATTTATATGTATCCACAAGCCTCATGTGGTCATAAATCTGATCTTCAGTTACAGATAGACAGACTTTGCTCATCCCTGCCTTGTGGTCCACCCACTCAAGAGGTATGGGAAGAGAGATTGTCAGTGAAGACTGAGGCAAAAAAAGTTGAGTACTGCAACCTTCTCTTTATCTGTTGTTACCATTTTTGCCAGTCTTGCTTATCAGGGGGAGGATGCTTTCTTTGACCTTTCTTTTCTGGCTAACATACCTCTAGGAGCCCTTCTTGTTTTTCTTTGCATCCCTTGCCAAGTTCAGCTCCAGACACACCTTGGCCTTTCTGACCCCATCCCCACACACAACCAGACTGTGTCCCTGTACTCTTCCCAGAATACCAGTCTGTACTGGTTTGACCCTGGCCAGATAGCACGTATCCACTAAAGCTGCTCTCTCACTCTCCCTCTGCAACTGGACAGAGGAGAGAGAAAAGAAAAAAAAAACTAGTGCCTGGCGTCCAGCCAAGGTCAACCCACCACACTGTCCCTGTATCTTTCACTGCCTGTGCTTTTCCTTCCTGTCCTTTAGTTTGACCCACAGACCTTACTCATCCATGCTGTTCTCTCGCCTTTCTTTATTCATTTCTTATATGTGGGGATGGACTGATCTTGTGCTCTATGAAAAAAACTTTAAAGATTCGTCAGCTCTGTTGTGCTCTCTTATCCCTGAGGGCAGTTTCCAAAGGGGACCTATTGACTAACTTCTACGTAACCTCTGGAAATCACAACCAAATCTAGGAAATTTATTCTAAACATGTCTCATTAATTATTGGATTTTGTTTCTTTTAATTACCCCTTTTTTTCTTATTCTAATAGCACAGATAGTGATTGGAAAGGATTATAATGCGCATGATTCATTTGGATATCAGCATGAGTCTACATGAAGCATTATTTGTATTTTACCCACTTTTCTCTTTAAATATCAAATTGATCCCAAAAAACATTATCAAGGCTTCAATGTCAAATGCTCAGAAGTAGGAATACTACAGTGAATACTGCCTGTGGATATTTAATTTGATCTCCCTGTGTGTAAACGTGGTGAAGTGTAAAGTGAAGATTGCGGAAACAGTTTATCTATGCAATAAATGGTTAGACACCTACATTAAATCAGAACTCAGACAGATGGATGCTATTAAAGACTGGCCTGTTCCCAAGCTGAGAAAGCACACACAATCCTTTATAGGAATGATTTCTTTTTCTGGCTAACTCCATGTCTTCACTGATGACCAAACTGTGCAGGAAGGGGAGGCTAGAAAAGAAGTTTGCACTAATTATTTAAAGACCACTAGTAGACTAAAGAAAACAAGAGAGAGGTGGAGATTTTGACCATTCTTGGATTTTCCAGGCATGCTGTTGTAATGTAAAGGGGGAGTAAGTGAACAAGAGAGTCTCACACACCCTTACTTATTATTGAAAAAAGAGTATTTTGGATTTTTATAGATACTAAAGAAACAATAAGAGTAACAATGAAAATACTGTATCATAATCCCTTTGCAAAAAAGAATAAGCAGAAATTATTCAGGTAACTCTGTTTCTAACATTTATGAATATGAGGAATTTGGCTCATGAATAAATAGAGAAATAAAGATGTCATAGATGATTCACATGGAGATTTATATATATATGACCAGGTAAATTTGGTGTATATTTCATATATATAAATAAACATATGTATGTTCAGCTGTGCTTCTACTGCTGAATTATAGAATAATTTTGGTTGAAAGGTCCTCCACAGCTAGCTTAGTTCAAATCCCTGCTCAGAAGCAAGTTGGGTCAGGTTGCTCAAAGTCATATCCAGTCCAGTCTTGAACACTCTCAATGATGAAGATTCCACAAGCTCTCTGAGCAACCTTGTTCAGCATTTGAGCACCCTCATGTGTGAGAGACTGGGTTTGTATCTCACTGAATTATTTAACTGGGTCAGCTCAACCAACTCGTGTGTGTGTTGGGGGAGGGACCAGGTCAGCCCTGCAGCCCGATGGCAGCCATGGCAGAGTGGGCAGATGCCACATGGCTGAGCACACAGTAGCCATGTGGCTGGGCTGGCGATCAAAGGCCTGCCTGGTAGCCTGCCTACACCTCGCCCCTTGGAGGCTCTGACTGGCTGGACCATGCCTCACTCTGGCCTGGAGGGCACTGAGTGGTCGGTGAGCTGGATATCCCATCCAGGAGGGTTGGCCACGCTGGCCAGATCATATAAACAAAGGCACAAAGGGGCTCCATCTTGCCTTTTCTCTTGGGACCTGCCACCACCATGTGGACTTCCATAGGAGCCTTTGATGGTAGCTGTGCAATTCACTTATTTAAATCTCTTTCTTTTCTCCTTTCTTCTCTTAATCTCTTTTATTTCTTTATTCTATACTTAATCTCTTTTGGGTAATTTAAAACCAATGGGTTGTATTTTACTAAGGTT
>JAWWLV010000001.1:70308082-70326279 GCA_035041135.1 Platyrinchus mystaceus
TCTCTCAGCCTTGGCCATATTGATCTTCACCACTGGTCTACTCTGGCCTCCAATCGGGAGGCCTGGAGACACACTATATATAACGCTGCTGTGTCTTTTGAGAACACACGCAGGATCACTCTCGAGGAGAAAAGACAACGCAGAAAGAATCGCGTCTTGTCGATCTCACTCAGGGAGTCTTTCTGCTGTGCCTTTTGCTGCCAGACCTGTCTATCTCGCATTGGCCTTTTTAGCCATCAGCGCGCTTGTAGCAAGTGTGGGTAGAACCCTTCCCAAATCTTTGTTTGCGAAGCCTAGCCATCATGACTAAATTAGTCACCTCATTTAGATGTTCCTGTGCCTACAAAATATGTGTTTTGATTGTATAGGCAGTGGAAAGTGTTACGGACTTCTGATGGCCTTCTGAGGACATTTTGGAGTGTGAATATTTTTCCATTCATTTAATACAAAGACTAGACATTTCTATGCAAAGTTTAAGTGCTTGTGCACATTCAGTGAGGAACCAAATAGAAATGGCCTGGGGGAATATCTGACTGAGTGTATGTTCTATGAGTCACATCTGATTATACAGTCAGCTAGGGATTTAAAATTCAGAACATTTGCAAGCAATGTCTAATACACACCTTTTTCCCCTGCCCTGATGGTCAAAACAGTTCCCAGGAAGAAGTAGCAAATTTGGATTAAAAGTTCCTTTCTTCAGAGGAGGTATGAATCCATTCTGCTTTATTTTACAAAGATTCTTCAAACGTAGACTATGTGATAGCATAGGACGTGACAATCTTAAGCCTTAAATTCAAGCTAAGCTACAAAGGAGAGAGTGTAACTATAAAATTTTGGAAGTCAAGCAATGTAGGAGGTTGTCTTGTCTGAGCTCAGGTATTCATCTAGAACTTAGGTGGAAAAGTGTATGAAACTTGGAAGCAAAGACAGGCAACATTGGAGGACTGCAGAGATTCTGTTCACCTCTTAAGTACTGGTCAGTTGAAAGTAACTAATTCTAGAAAAAGAAAACAATACAATTATTCTTTACATATGTCAAAATATCCTTAGTTTTAGGTTTTCAAATCCTCTGAGTAGAAAACAAGTAGCATAGTCTTTTCTTTCCCACAAAAGGCTTGAGTGAATCAACATTTTTCAATAGAAGTATCATGTTTGTTCTGATTTTGCTGTAGCAACAGAAACAGAGAAAAACAATAGTCAGCTTCTTCCAAGGATGGCTTCATGCATAACTTCTGTGAAGAATCATGTGCTCTTTCCTGCAGGATGACACAGCCTGGGAAAAACTGTCTTCTGCCACCTTTTGTTGAAGGTGTTCTTGGTATGTGATGCCCTAAATGCGAATATTCAGACAAATGAGTGCTGCCTTATAGTCTGCTGAACTATGAGTGCCACTGCCACTTACCAGTTGGGCAAGCCAATGGGAATACATACTTCCAAATGGTCACTATATGGGTTGCAAGGGAATCTCTGCTCAGGCGGCTGGAGCACCTCCTCTTCCTCCTCCTTCTTCCCTCACCCTGGTGTCTACGGGATTGTTTCTCACGCTTCTTTTTACCTCCTCCTTTCTCTCACTCGTGGCATTTTTACCCTTAACTTTCTTTTTCACAGAGGCACACCAGGCTTACTGATTGAGTTGGCTTTGGCCAGTGGTGGCTCTGTTGCCAAACTGGAACTGCCTGTGTCCTGCTCTAGGAAACCCCTGGCCTCTTCTCACAGACATCACCCCTGCAGCATATCTTCCTGCCCCCACAAAACTTTGACATGTACACCCAATACTGTCAGCAACTTTATCCCATCTGCTGTAGCCAGCTGACCCTCACTGCACCTCTCTTCCTGCAGTGAATTTCAAACTTCCTCTGTCTAGTTTACATCAGTACTGAGCTGGGTTAAATGCAAGTAACATGCTCTTTATTACAGTCATCTTTTTCTGAATTTCTTGCTTGCTGAAACAGCTGAACATCTAGGTTTTGGGACCTACTATAACATCTGCACAGCAGTACCTCCCACTGATTCAATACTTTTTTTGTTCTTTGTGATTAGTTGAAAAATTAATTTTTGAAAGAACAAATTTCCTCATCATCATGGTCATTATGCACCTATTAATATGAAATCTAACCCCAGATGGCAAATAGTCAAGTTATAATTAATTTATTTCCATCATCCCACAGAGTAGTGGTGTTATTTCTGCACTTACCTTATGTAAGTAACCTGCTTCTGTATAAAGCCAGGAAAAGCAAATTCTGATTTTTTTTCTCTTACACTTTTCTCAGAATAGAATTTTTTGATAAAAAATTTTAGGAAAAAAAAGGTATTGTATTTCATGATTTTAGACTACATGGTATAAAAGTTTTCTCTTCAGAACTGAAATGTAACAATGGCAAAGTTTTTACTTTTTGAGATTCCCAGTTTGAGGTCTTCCAGATTGTTGAGGAAAAGATGCATGTCACATTGGTGTATCTGAAACTGCAGCATTAAAGTATTTGGGAATTGACAGACCAAACTTTTCATTTTTAGATTCTTATGTTTTAATTTGCTTTCTTGATCACATTTTCAGAATTATTTTTCTACTGTACAATCACAAAAAGGTATCATTATTTTTCTGTCATACAAAACCAAAAATATTATTTCTTACATTAAAAAAAAATCTGACTTTTAAAACTGAAAGATCTGACTTTTTAAAATTCAGCTCAAATGTGCTTCCTTCTCCACTCAATGAGCTGTGTAAAAGTTATTTTGAAAAATAAAAGTAAAAGAATTCATTTATGTAGAGTGCATATTTTATTTTTAGATTCCAAGCAGAGATTATGCACAAAAATAAGCATCCAACTTACAATACATTTCTTCCCACAGAAAAAAATTACACAAGTAAAACAGTGCTCAGTGATTCGTACTGAATAGTCTTTCCCCCCTTAAACTGTTGTCTTTTGTTTGGTTGGGGTTTTTTTTTAATATATTAACACTTAAGGCTTAAAGTCAGCAGTTGTATTTTACCTTTTGTTGGATTTATTTGATTTTTTTGCTTCACAATAATGCAAATTTCTATGCTGAATCTAATTCTAGTGATATCTCAGACCTATGAATTACCCAATTATCAGATTTTTTTTTTAATCCCAGATAATGACTGTAATTTCCCAAGGAACAATAACAGTTTAGATTCTTTATACTAGGTATTATAACAAATGCTAGAAGAAATGATAATGCCTCATTAATTTTATGTAAATGATTAGACTGAGCTATTTGTTCTTCTAAAATATACATCTGTGTTTTCAAATTTTTTTGTTTTTACCATATCTACAAACTACTAATACAAAATCTGTAGTTCTAAAGCATTTTTTCTTAACATCTCTTTTTTTTCCCTGAAAAAACAAAGGCTGCTGCATACTGATTATTAAATTAAGTGGTAAAAATCAGTGTAATAAGAAACTGCAGCTTGCTCAAAATGTTTAAAGTATGTATTATTCGCCTAATCTTAAATTTAATCTCAACAGAAAAGGCTAAGTATAAAATATATCAAAATTTAAGTGCTCTGTACAAATAAAATGGCAGTTAGATTTGGAAACAGATATTAAAATTTAACTTTGTAATTACTGTAACCATTTCAAAAGATCTTAGAGGATGAGAAAGTTAAGCCAATTAAATAATAACATTTTTATGAGCAAATAGATCTGTATTGAATGGTGTAAAAGCATTTGGCTATTTTCAGTTTTGAATACCCATTCAGAGACTTTTGTCAGTTGAATGAATTAATGGACTATATCTCAGCTCAATGGATCTTTTGGTGGTGTAATTATGTCTTCCTAAGTCAGCACACACCCCAGGGGACGTGAATACACAATTAAAAAAATAAATTCAAAGAGAGCAGTGGGCTTGAGTTGGCTTCAACCCACATCTTTGTTTATGGTGACTTGGGACACCCAGAATCATAGAATCATAGAAATATTTAGATTGGAAAAGACCTTCAAGATCATTGAGTCCAACTGTAAACCCAGCACTGCCAAGTCCACCGCTAAACCATATCTCTCAGTGCCAAATCTTTTACATTCTGCCAGGGTTGGTGACTCGCTCACTTGCACAGGCAGCCTGTTTCAATGCTTGAAAATGCTTTCAGTGAACAATTTTTTCCTAATATCTAATCTAAACCTAAAAACCTAAACCCTAAAACTTGTGGCTATTTCCTCCTGTCTTATCACTGTTACCTGGGAAAACAAACTAACCCACACCTCAATAACAACCCCTTTCAGGTAGTGTATTGCAATTGCTGTATTTTTCTACGTGCCACTCCATGTGTATCGTGTTTTCTGTAGAATTTTTATTACTTTGCTAAATCAGAATTCTTGTGTAACATCAGCTGTGTTCAAATAAGTAAATTTGATATTAAATATTACACCCTCCATATATGCCATTTGTCAAAGACCCTGGTCAAAGAGCACCAGACTCTGGCACCTAAACACCTCCTTCAGTGATATTGTTGGCTGGCCAACCTTTTTAAAGAAAGGTCTTGCTTTCTTAATACCTGTAATTTTTTTATAAACTACACTAATTCCATTGTTTGGCATGTAGATAAAGAGTGAAACAATACATCTCTAATTTTATCATGCAGACAGCTCACCTGAAAGCAGGTGAGATATTCCATATATGCAGCATTGATTGTTCCCTTCCCTATAAACCAGTATACACACAAGATACAAAGATCAATTTCTGGATCATGCTTGACAAAAGCTCCACAATGCTTGACTAGGCGACAAAGTTATATTTGAAAAACAGTTGCTATATGTTTTAGCTCAATAAATTATTTTGTATTCCATTTTTTTGTTTATTTTATTTGGGACCACTGTAGGAAATAAACACCATTTTAAAATTTCATGCAGTATAGAGTCTTGGATGTGATATATGGAAGTATATGGTTTTATTAATGCACACATTCACAGCGCGCATGTGTGTATTTATATATGCATATAACTTTTTCAAGGATAATAAACTGAAATTCCCTGTTCCTAATCTGATTATCACCAGCTAAGCTGATACAGTTCTTACTGAATATTTACAAGCCAGTTTTCTCTGTGACAGAACTTCAGCATGCGAATAAACAGACTTGCACTGGACACAAATAAGAGAAAATAATTCAGCCTGGGAATGGTAGAGTCAAAATACTTTAAAATTAAAATATGCATTATTTTACTACATTAACAATTGCCCTTACGTTTTGTAATTCCTTGAAGAGAGGATTGGTGAAGCTGCTTTACAGTAAGATACTTCATCAGTGTTCAGACAATCCTCTCTAAATCTTCGTACAGATTTTGTTGAAATAAATGTTCAAGAGAGGAAAAACAAAACAAACAAAAACTCAAAATAACAAAACCCTTAAAACAAACAAACAAAACACAAAACCCCCAAACCAAATAAAAAACCGAACCAAAACACTTCTTTGTGCATTTCCTCTTTACTTTTGTTATATCCATTACAGTAAGACTTGAGTACATTAGAGGTATCTTTTAGTCATTGTACCATCCTTTCTCTTCTCAGCAATACTACTAGACATTGCAAATGAGTACTGCAATGCCTTTTTAAGGAACCGGCAGCCATTCCACTGGTTAGCCTTTATGAAGGGATAGTATTTTAGGACATCTCTTAAGATGTTTGATATCTTTTTTTCTCAGACATGGAAAAAATCTAAAGCAGCTAACCAAATGTACAAGAGAAAAAAAGTCTGGATCAAATGTACCTCTGATAATTTTTAGCTGATAGAAAAAAACCCCTATCTTGTAGGATGCCTTTTTTTTTCTTTTAAACAAACTAAGAAAATAATAGTTTTTTTTAAAAAATCAGATTTGCAATCACTGCTAGAAATACATCTCTGTTCTATTACAGAAACAGAAATTGTGTGACGAGTGAATACAGGGACTGTTTTGAATACTGTGCTGTCATGGGATTAGAGGTGAGTATAATGTTCTTTTCTGAGTGTAACTTCAGTTTGAGTAGTGCCTTATAGCTATAGACACCTTACTATTACAAGTTGTACTGTCTGTTACGATTGACACTTAAAGTCTTGTAACATGGTGTAATAGAAACAAGAATAGAATTTTATTTTTTTCTAAGCATGAGGCACACTTTCCTTGGATAGTAATGGAATTTCCATTCACAGATCAGTTGAGAAATGGTTCATGGTAAGGAAAGAAAAGCCATCCAAGTTGTTTTATCTCTCTGTCTAAATCGGCTTGAGGCTGCAGATTGATATCCAGAAAATTAAATTGTGCCTTACCTTTTACTAAAAACAAGTGCAGAGAGAATACATACTCTGAACAAGCTCAGGTGTCTGAATGGCTCTGCAACAAATATCCACACTTTATTTTGTGCTGCGTGCCACAGAGGCTGCTTGATTTATCCCAAATGAATCACTTACAGTGTTTTAGTGCTTGGACTGTAATTGGTCTCAGGTTATGGTGGACCTCATTCAATTCTGAGTCAGTACAGAAGTTGTATTTATGAGTGCTTGTGCCAAAAGGGATTTCTGTTGCAGTTGATTCCCCTCTAAGTGCGTATAGAAAATAAAAAATACTTTTCATAGTTTCAAGATTTCTGGCTTGAGATTTAATCTAGAATGAGAGAGAAATGTATGCAAGAAACTTCTGGTGTAAGCCATTATTTTATTAGAATATATATTATTTCTTCCATTACTTTTTTCTTATTAAACATGTTTTGATAGAGATGAAGAACATCTTTTCAAGTAACTTGCAGAATATAATTGAACACGGAGATACCTTTTTTGTTGTTTTTGGTTTTTTTAGTTATATTTTCTTGGTTTATTTTTTAAAAGATTGTTCCTTTTATGCTTAGCTCCTATTACTGAGTATTTCAGAATCAGATTACATCACAAAGAAGAAAATTCATTGGTATTTTTGCATTTAAATATTTTAAGAGCATTAATAGGCTGTAAAAAGATCAAATGTAAATGTTGTTGCTATTTAATTATTCTAAATTACACAAGCAATACAAAAGTAATTGAACTGCTATTAATAGACTGCAATGTAAAGTGTAATAAAGCGTTTTATTAGTGTTTAGCAAGATAATTAGAGTAAGTAAATTAGATATTAACAAAGTTCGTTAAAAACAGTATTTACAGTCTGATACCATATCTATTTACCTAAAATTAGTGTTACCAATGTTAATTAAAGGCTTAATTAGCAGATATAATGTGTACCACTGAGCAGAATCACCAGTTTGAGAAAATGGATAATGTAATTATTTACAGAAGACTCTTTTCTGGGATTTCTGTTACATATTCTTGCATTTTAAGGTTCTAAAACTAACAAAACTCTGGGTTCTAAATTATATTTTTGCTAGAAAACCCTTTTAAGTCAAACTAGTCACAGCTATAAATGTCTTAGTTCTAGGTTTTAGCAGGTAGAAGTCTGGCTATCCCTTTTTGTATTACGTGCACCTGACTGAAACACAAATAATTGGATATATTCAGATGTTCCAATAAACTTTATCTAGGAATATTTAAAAATGAGAAAGGGTAAAAGACCTATTATGTACAATGATTTTTAACATATTTCTTAAAAAAGAAACATAGCAGAACAAATAAAAAAATATGAATTCCCAGTATTTGCAGCAGTGACAAGCAGTTACAACTTTCAAAATAGCTTTACATATATAGATTATTTCTAAGCATTAGTTTGCTTATGAATTCTTTCATGATATGCCAATAGGAAAAAAGCAAACAAGTTTCCGCTCATATTTTGTGAATGGAATCCCTCTCACATTCTGCAAACTTCATTTTCTTCTGTTGCAATGTCCTCTCTTCACATCTCTTGCACCTTAGTGCATTGTTCTCTTGTCTGTCTTTGTCTTTACAAATTGACTGCTTTTGCTGCATTTGGGGAAAAGGTTTTTCAGTTAATTTTTATTTGAAAAGTACTTAGCAGAAGAAATTTTGCATTGTTAGTATGCTTTATGCATGACCTAAATAAACATGATTGTGGTAATAAAGCATAATCTGTATAAGACTTGGAATTTTGCTCAACTCTTCCAAAGCAAATTAATCCATAATAAGAACTTTGGTTCATCATGGGGTTTCCAGGATCTAGAATTCCTTTCCTGGCTACAAATGTTCCTAACGTTCTTCTCTCTAAATTGGAAAGACACATATTTGATGGATGGACTATTAAATCTATAAAAAGTTACCTGAATGGCCATTTCCAAAAAGTTGCAGTCAATGGCTCAATGTCCAAGTAGAAACCAGTAATGAATGGTGTCACTCTAGAGTCTGCACTGGGACAAGTACTCTTAAATATCTTCATCACTGACACAAAGATTGGGATTGAGTGCACTCAGCAAGTGCGAGGGTGAAACCAAGATGAGTGGTACAGTAGATTGCCTTGAGGGAAGGGATGGCAACCTAGGGGAGCTTGACAGGCTTGAGGAGTGAGCCCATGAAAACCTCAAAAAGTTCAACAAGGTCATCTAAAAGGTCATTCAGCTGGATCAGAGAAATTCCTGGTATCAATATAAGCTGGAGGCTGAAGGTATTGTGAACAATCCTGCGTACAAGGCTTGGGGATACTGGTGAATGAAAAATTGGATGTGAGTCATCAATTACTGCCTTAATAATGTACATGATAGTATATATTATTTTTTCCAGTTATTAGATGTTATGAAAGCAGTTCAGTTTTTCAAGTATTCTATTTTTATTATCATTGTACAAGAAATATGCTATAGTCATATTTGGGCTTTATTCTGTTCTTTTCAAGATAAGTCAGCTTTTTAGACTCTAAGAGTATATGTATTAATGATTGCGACATGTATTTCACTGGGCTCATTTTAATTCACTGCACGCTTTTTAATGTACATAGAAAAACTTGAACATATTAATATATGTCTCAAAAATGTATAGTTTTTCCATGTGCTGTTTTTTGACTTGAGGGGCTGATTACTTTTGTAAAGTCACCTGTGCATTACAGTTTTGTTCCATCATCTGCACAGCTATAAGATTTCCTTCAGGTTGACTTATGGTTATACCTTAGAGTAACTCATTGGTTTTTAAATTAATGTGTGCAGGTTAAGAAGCTGTCTGAGGGTTTCTTTCCATATTTTTTTTTTTTTCTGCTTTGGACCTTGAGCAGCTCAGTATCTACATATACGTTAATGAAGAACTGAAGAAGCACATGGGCAGAAAAAAAAAAAAAGAAAATCTGAGGAGTTCTATTAATTGACTAAGATTCTGACATCTCCAAAAAGTAAAATCCTGCTGACGTCACTTGTCCCAGAATAAAATAAATCTGTTTCCTTTCTCAGCCGCATACGTTCGTGGTTTTTTGTTTTTTTTTTGTTTTTTTTTTTCAAAAGCTTAGACATAAAGGAGATGTTTTCAGAAAATAAGCTTTTTAAATTCATAAAAAACCTTTTGCAATAATTGTCTTTAAAAATGTACTTCAGTGAAGCAGATACCTCAGTTAATCTTTTATTAAACTGCATTAATGAACAACTGTACAGTGTGCTATTCAGTACAAGGAGTATGATCTAAAGATATGAATAAACAATTATATAGACTCAGAATATGAACTGCTCTAGTTTTGCCTGTGTTTTCAGCATCCTTGGGAGAATCTAAAGTATCAATACCTATTTTACAGTTTTAGTGTATATCAGAATCGAGTTCCAAAATTATGGTTTTGGCCCTTCACAGGACTTCCTCCCTTTATACCACCACCACAGTTGTCCAGGTGTGGCCTTACCATTCTTGAGTAAAAGGGTAAAATTCACCTCTCTCAACCTCCTGGTGATGCTCTTCTGAGTGCTGAAACACAGAGGTTCTTGACCTTCTTTGTCACACGGGCACATTGCCTTATGATACAATTTTGGTCCACATCCTAAAAAAGTTGCTTTCGAGTTGATTGAAAAAAACAATTTCCAGTGTTGACACACAGATTTCTTCTTTTCCATGTTTAACTATTTTGCATTTCACTTTGTTGAACTTTATGATGTTCTTGTCAGTTCATTTCTTTAACCTGTTCAGTTAATACACTAAAAAAGCATCCAAAATTGACTCCACAGTGCTCCACTTTTATCATTGCATAACATGAAAATGCTTAACTTCAGACATTTATCATGCAGGCCTGTATGCCAGAATTGTCCGACTAGACACTATTCATAACCAGTAAAGAGTACATGTAAATCATCTCATGCTGAAATTTGCTTTTAAAATAGGGCTTGTGAGTCAGGACAAATTGTGTCACTTTCTCTCCTTTTACTGAAAAGGTAAACTGGACCATCTAGCAGAGATGCTTACAGTTGAGGGAGATTAATGTCCACAGTTTCTTTTTCCTTCAGAATCATTTATATCCTTTAGTTGTTCAGCCCAGTTTATGTGAAGTGTACCCCCTTTGGAGCCCAGGTAACCAATATGATATTCAACACTCCTTTTCAAAGGAAAATAGTACCTTAAATCCTGTATTCGTTACAGCATTTTATGTACACGAGACATTTGAGTGCTATGCATGTCTACACACACACACACACACACACACACACACACACACACACAATCACACACGTGTATGCACATCTAGAAGTATACACATATGTGTGTTCTTTAATGTTTTTACAAATGCTCTAGATGCAGAAATTGAATGTATGTTAACTAAGTTTGCCAATGATCCTAAACTAGCAGGAGCTGTGGACTCCCTCAAAAGTAGAAAGGCCTTACTGAGAGATGTAGATAGGCTAGAGAGCTGGACAATCACCAATCATATTTATCAAAAGCAAGTGCTGAATTCTCCACCTGGGATGGGTGGGAGAATTACACATGCAAACTGGGGGATAAGAGGCTGGAGAGGAGTCCTGCAGAAGAGTTCTGGGAAACCGGCTTGATGGCAAGATGTATATGAGTCAACAGTATGCCCTGGCGGCCAAAAAGAACAAATCATAACCTGGGGTGTATCAAGCACAGTATTACTAGTTGGTCAAGGGGGGTTACTGTCCTGCTCTGTGCTGCACTGCAGCCTCACCTCAAGTACTTTGGGTGCCTCTGTATGATAAGCAGGACATCAAACTATTAGAGTGTGTCCAGAGGAGAGTGACCAAGTTGTTGAAAGGCCTCAAGGGCAAGGAATAGAGTGCCTGAGGTGACTTGGTCTGCTGAGCTTGAAGAAGAGAAGACCAAGAGGTGATCTGACCACCAGCTTTCTCAAGGGAGGCAGTGGAGGAAGAGGTCCTGATCTCCTCTCTCTAGTGACCGGCGACATGACGTAGGAAATATAATGAAGTTGTGTCAGGGAAAGTTCATATTGGACATTAGGAAAAGGTTCTTTACTGGCAGGGTCATCAGTCACTGAAACAGGATCCCCAGGGAAGTGGTCACAACACTAATTCTATCAGAGGTCAAGAAGCACCTGAATGATGCTCTTTATCATATGGTTTAGGTTTAGGTAGTCCTGGGAGGAGCATGGAGTGGAACTCAATGATCCTTATGTGTCACTTTCAACTTGAAATATTCCATGATTCTTTTCCGTATATACACGCATGAAAGTATGTATGTGCAAAAGTTAGCCCAAAGATTACTGTTCATGTCCCAAAGAATACTGGATTTTAATTTCTGGTAGGTTTTGTATGTGTTTTTCCACTATGAGCCTAAAGTTATGACGTGGCCCTATTTAAACTTACAGTAAAAAGTAAAAAGAAAGTGTTGTGCCACAAACTGTGAGGTAAATAAGATAATTAGAATTTGCAGTTCTAACCCCCGAAAAATTAAGGAATACAGTCTAGGAAGGTTAGTATTTTGTATTCATAAATCCAACAGCTTCAATCTCAAAGTATCCCACATGGTTCACAGGCCATTTAGACAATTAAAAAACCAGTCCCAAATGCAAAAAAAACCCCAACCCCCCAAAGCACAGCCTTCTGTAGTGCTACTTTTTCAGTCTAAAATCACAGTAGTTTTTTAATGCTGTCAAAAGTAGTACTCAATCTCAAAACTTAAGGTCATTCATCATAGGTCATGCATTTCATTATCACTCTCTCTTTATAAGGTTCATAAATTGACAAAGCTCTCAGCCTAATGTTACTATCTTAAATATCATTTACCACAACAACCAAAAAAAAAAAATCCTTACTTTTTAGCTCACCATTTAGTACTTTTTACATGACAGAATCTGGAAAATTTGATGTAACATATGTAGAGTGGGTAAAGAGATTGCCTTGTGTCTCTCAGAACATTTGGAATTTCTTCGTTGCTACTGATTGGATGATATTAAAAAAAATCTGTATGGATTTGTTCAATATTTAGAGGACATTTGCAATACAGCTGTCTTCATTTTCATGAAATTATTCAAATCCACTTTATACTATAGGTATTCTTATCATTATATACCACTAATGGATTCTTTTCCCCATTTTATCACTTATCATATCTATAGTGTACCAGAAATTAAATGTCTCTCTTCTTGCAGATAACTAACTGTACAGATGAATCTGCTTTTTAGAACTTGGCTACTCTGTCTATTCTTGAGTGTGGGACCATTGCAGTTTACACTGTTTTTCCTGACAGAACGCCATACATTTTCAGGAAATTCCAGAAGTTCTGGACAAACAAACAACCAACCAACCAAAAAGCCCAAACAAACACCCACAAAAAATTATATAATTCAAAATTGGGTCATGAAATTGAAATAAAAAAAGGACAGTCAAAACCACAAATTAACTACCGTTCATATTCACATAGGATATTATTTCTTAAAATTTCATTCAAGTTGCAAGGACAGTTATATGAGATAAGAATGACAGAAATCAGATGCTCTATGCAAATTTCATGTCTGTGTTCTTGACACAAATAACATGATGTTGAATTTGTTACTCAATCAAATGGACTCCCGTTAAAGCTTTTTGTCAGTGCTGCATCCATGACTCCATGCTTTATAAACTGCATGTTATTCACATTCTTTTCCAGAAATGAAAGTTTCTTCTGCTTGTACATGTTGTGTTACTGGGACAGTATACATTTGCTTCACAGTTTATTTTCAAAACTGTTTTGTGACTAATGTTATTACCTTAATTTTAAAAATTAAAAATTACTAGAGATTAGGATCAAATTTTTTCATTAACCTTGAGTCTTGGTGTGAATGTGTTTCAAGCTACTTCGTTGCATGCAGCATTTCTATTTCCCTTTATTCATTTTACTCCCCAAGCTTCCAAATTTGGATTATCCTTTCACGCTTCTTTTGCATCCTCAGTACTTCTCTCCACACCTTCTAATTTTTTTAATTAGTTTTCTCATTGATCAGTATATAAAAACATGTTGTGAACAGCATGAAAATAATCTTATCTAATTTTGGCCCTTACTAGATCAATATCTAATCAGAGTCATAATTAATGAAGAGAGATAGACCTCACCAGAGGGAGATTCAAACTGTCTCTCTTAAACATTTCTGTTAAAGCATTTCTGTTAAAGCCATGTGAATTATGCTCTAGGAGTGCCTTGGGCCTTAAAGAGAGCCTGGAGATCTTACTTATATTACCCCTAAATACAGTACACAAACTCTGTCTTTACCCTGGAAAAGTTTCATTACAAGCACTAAACTGTGTTGAGTGCAATTTGGACTACTTAGTAACAGAGTAGATGCAGGTCAAGACAAAACCAAAAGCAACCAAGGAAGAAGATAACAAAGGTATCACTTACACAATGATTAGAAATTCTATAAATTTTCAGACTTAACACTTTTTTAAAAATGTTCATACTTATACTTGTTTGCTTATCTATGTGTCTATTCTTCCAGGACAATTAGGTAAAATTTCATAGATATTAATCTTATTCTGCCTATGCTCATTTCACATTTGGTGATTACAGTTTCATGAATAGGGTACTATTGATTCCAAGCAAATGAAAACCAAAGTTTTGATTTTCCATCAATCAAACTTGCCTTAAGTTTTATCTGTTGGGGCCATTATTACAAGTCAACTAAATATTGTAGTACTTTGATTAAAAGTCAGTATTTCAGGATGAAAATTTCTTTATTTGTCTTCTAGAATAGCTTAACGGAGAAAACATATTTCATCATACATTTAAAAAAAATATGCCACCTATGAAGAACTATATGTTTGGAAGTTTTACTAACAGTGTTTTTCCATTTCATACACTTTGTTTATATACCCCAAAACACACAAAATTTTAGCATGTTATATTTATCATCATAGCAAAACAGGTATTTTGAAAATATAATTCCCTTGAGCATTTGTTACTTTTTTCTGTTATATATATGAATAAACTTCATGAGTTCTTAAAACCTAAACGAGTTTCTCTTTCTAATTGGATAAAGAAATATTATGTCAATAACACTGAAAAAAGTATGAGGAAATATGATTAAATATTTAAAATGCATGCAACCTCAGGAGAAAATACAGATAAATTTCCAAGACACAAGATTCAAAATGGGTAAAATAGGAAGGGATCATAGTGATAACCAGAAAATACACTGGAAATTACAAGAAATAGAAATAAACAGCAACCTACTATTTTATGATTAAAAAATGAAATGTAATTTGCCATTTAAATAAATTATGGACTAGCACAACATGCCTGTAGCAAGCAATTGGTGAAAAAAATTGAGACCTGACAGAAGTCTTACAATAGAAGACTCTCTGTCACTTCTGAAGGGAGAATAAGATGAAGATATGGAATCAATAAAAAGGATATACTGTTAAATCAGATAATCTAATAATTTCAAAATTAAATGAAAATTTATATTCAAGATTTTTATTCAGATTGACTGTAGTGTTTTGAATATGCAAAGCAATTTATAGTAGGGCATAGAAGACCATAACATCCAGTTTCTGTTTGGTAGGAAAATGCAGTTTTGAGTTAATGATTATATTTTGTGTACATAATAAAATTCCAGAAAGGGAGAACAAGTATGCTTCTCACTGTTGCTGTTATATATACCATTCTATTTATGTAGTTGCACAAAAAATTTACCCTGTTAAAAGTCATCCTATTTTGATTTCTTGTTCTGATAAAAATTTTTGTAGTTTTCTTCTGAATACTGTAAAATCTATTAAAGTAATGGCTGTGTGGTGACTTTTAAATGTCTTTGCACAGGCTATATATATATTTTTTTTTAATTTTGCAATCAAACATTTTAGATTTCTATGTTGGGTTTTTTTAAATTTATTTTTATATATTTCATCAGAAATTATAGACTTTTATACATTTGTTCTGGTAAATAGTTTACAAATTTCAAAATGTTAACTCCAAAACTCTGATATTGAAACAATCAATGAATCAGATTCTACGGGTGAAAAATTTGTTACCAATTAACTATGCAAGTGATTTGTATTTACTTACCTACGCATGTTTACATATACATAAAATAAAAAGTAAGTAAATTATATATTTTAAAATGGGTTCTGTATATGTATACCTGCAGACAGTTTCTGGAACAGTTTTCTTAAAATTCTGCCACAATGTTATTTATTGGGGCATTTATTTCAATTATAGCTAGAATATAATAGATTGATGTATTTTTTTTTTTTTAGGGACAAACAACTACAGAATTGCATGGTTTAGGTCATGTTCAGTTAACTTGAACCCCTATTTAAAATTATGATTTTACTGATATAATTTTGTAGAGGTTTTCCAATTTTGTAAAACTGTCATTATCCCATTCAATAGAGGCTTAGATGGTATTAGTACAATAAATATTTCACGTCATTAAAAATCTCTGCGTTCTCACTGGTATATGTGCAACTCAGTATTTACAATTAAAATCTGGAAATAAGCAGTAAAGTGACTATGAAGTTTTAATATATTATTCTGTCATGGTTGATGTCTGTTTTAAATGAACACATATTCAGTAATGAAAGCAAATATCAAGAACAAAAAAAAAATACAATTAAGAGGACAAGTTTGGGCAAATAAATCTAACTGCATTTCCAATCAAAGCTATGAAAAGCAACTGTAATTATTATGACATTTTGGAAACAAAGTTCTCTGCTAAATCTCAGAACACTGTCAACAACTTGAAATCCAAACAACCATGCCAAATCAGTTTATAAAAGAACATATTAATCCCTGAAAACCACAGAAAACAAATCAAATGTACAAAGACCAATTTTAAAGGTTAGAACTTTAACATATGTGGTCAGCTTCATCTATGTGGTTGCATAATCTTCCACAGGAAAGAAAGAAAATTATTGGTCTGTGTAATAAATCCAGAAATGTTAATCTGTACCAGGATTCAGATTTCAAGTGTACTATAAAATGAAAGTTGAATGAAAAGCTTGTTAGAAAATACTGTCTTGCAGCACAATGTTTCTCTGGAATAATGACATAAAATGCAGACATCTATTTCTTCTAAGCACGAGAAAATAGAAGACACTGCTATCAAATTTAGAATGTATAAATTAACAATTTTTTTTCATTTTGAACAGTGATTTACGTTTTTGTTTATTTGGTTAATTGATAATTGTACTGTAAAAATTTTTAGCTGTTTACTTTGGAATCGCTATTCAATAGCTGCATGGCTTCAGTAATAATGCTTTCAGCAACAGATAATGTAACAGTTTACAATGGAGTTCAACCTAGCACTTATCCACCTTACAAATAAAGAAACAGAAATATAATTTTCCTGAAGTCATTCTGTATTATAGTGGCAGGGCCTGGAAGATCTCATGTATTCCCTGCAATAGCTCACCGACCCCAGAATATTGAAGGTTTGTTTCCAGAGAAGTATTTGAACAGAATGGAACAAAAAAAAATCACTGAGCTAATCTGATAAAATTTGAAACTATATATTTTACCTTAATTCTGCCTTTTCCCAGCTTAGAAGCATTTTACATTTTAATTTGACACTCCTCTCACATAAAATCAGCTACCCATTCTTTGAATGACACATTGTTTGACTAAGAAAATCTATTAGATTATTTGCTTGCAAAAGGGCTAGAAACATTAATTACATGTCAGAAGATCTCTTTCTCTTGTTTCACTGTTTTTAAAGTAGCTTAGTTTCATTCAAGGAGCCTATGCAAATGCTTGGCATACTTTCTAGAACAATAAGGCATAAGTAAGAAGTCTGAATAATATACAGAAGTAGTAGCAAATAGTAATAACAAGAGAACTGACTAAGACTACAGTGAAGCTACAAGAAATTATTTAATGAGAAGTAGAAAGTTCAGTTTTTGGCCTCTCATTCCAAGGAAGACATTGAGGTGCTAGAGCACGTCCAGATAAGAACAACAAGGCTGGTGAAGGGTCTGGAGCACAAGTCTTATGAAGAGCAGCTAAGGGAGCTAGTAGAATCTTAGGTAACAACTGACAGAATAGGAGGAAATGTCCTCAGATTGCACCAGGGTAGATTTAGATTGGATACTAGGAAAAATTTCTTTGCAGAAAGGATTAGGACAGGGGGCCCAGGGCACTGGTGGAGTCATCATCTGTAAGGACTTCAGGAGCAGAGTTGTCTATCTCAAACAGGTTTTAGGCCACAGAAGGACTTTGCCATAAGATATGCACAGAATGGAGCAACAGGTAACTCCTGGCGTGGGAGAGGTGAGATTTCATTAGCACATTCTGGGTGATGCATCCAGACAAAAATTCCCACTGTGGCAAACTGTGTAAAGAAGTAACTGATTGCACACATACCACTAGTCAAACAAAGATCACCCCAAGTTATGGGCCAGGTGGCACCTGGGACCACCAACAACCACCAAAGTCCCCCTGAATATGTCTCTGTGAATATCTGGAACTTATCCTGTAAGATAAGCCACCACAGCAGGAACTTCAGGTAAGATAAAGATGGCGCTATTGTTTGGGTGTTATCTCAGACCTAGGAGGAGGTTGACAAAGCTGGAGGAGAAGAATGTATCACACAAAGAATTCAGAATTTTTGGGCCACAAGGAAAGCCAGCTCAGCAATTATGCTGAAATCAGCTCCGACTGAGGAAAAAATGATTCCTGCAGGGGGTGATTGTGACCGTGGACTCACAGCTCATTGACCCAAGAAATCCACCAACTCAAAAGAAAAGAAAGACAGAGCATGTGGGCTAATTAGCATTAGAGACAAGGGAATCATTTAACCAATAGAATAAGACAACTGTGTAGCATTAATTCCTTTGTTTGCTAAAATGTATACGTGACCAGTCTTCGCGAACAAAGATCTGGGAAAGGTCTTTTTACCTTTCAAGCCTGCGCAATGGATTTTTTAGGTGAGACA
>JAWWLV010000001.1:70340970-70354132 GCA_035041135.1 Platyrinchus mystaceus
TGTGTGCTAATTTTCGAGTCTTCAAGGTTATTGAAGCATATGATTGTATTGTAAGATTATTATTTGACCCTCAAGTATTTTTTAAATTGGTATGCAGGTATCAGAAATATTGACCCGAAGTTCTATACAGATGAAAGCAGAGGTTGACTTAGAAGGTGCTGCACTAATGCCTTGACAACTACTTTTTGGGTTGGAGATTTGACTCTTATTTGGAATTCTTATTTACCCCCACGCACAAATCATCACGGTTCAAACCACAGAGTTATACTTAAATGAAAATTTTTATTTAGATCACCTTCAAAATCTTTTCTTGTCTGTGTAACTTCAATGGTATATGTTATATAGACTCTCAACTGATTTTATTTGTACCACAAGTCAATGAAGTTTCAAATACTTTTTAATGTCTTTTGTCTTTAGGACCTTAGGCTCAGAGTTCTATCATAATCACCGTAAATGTTTTAAATTTATGGTGTTAGGAATCAGTGAAAGACACGCTACATCAACATAGAGTTTACCCTCTTGGGTTTCAGATTCTTCATTTTTATAACACAGTAATTTCATTGCTACCTGTAACCTTATACACTATATCTTAAATTTATTTCTATTTTCTGAGTCAGTGACAACATTATTTGTTATTTGAGTTCAAAGATGTCAGGATTTCATTCAAGGATTCTCAGTAAAGTATCAGACGACTGACCATCATGCTGAATGTGACTCTGGTACAATAAAGTCACATTATAGTGTGCAGAAATATCTTACCAAGTGTTAATTATCTGGACCTAAGTATTCTTTATACTGCCTGTTATATTATCTGCTGTACTACCTGAGTTACAAGATTTTTCAGCTGGTGACTTGGAGGTACCATATTGTTTTTTGTGATGGTTTTCCCCATAAAGCTGTGTCTATGATAAATCACTGCAGGTTTCTTCTGCTTGAAATACTACAGTGCTTCTTAAAAGTTTCAAATGCTACATAATTTATGGAGGATGCATTATAAATTGTTGGACATGTGTGAAAGATAGGTTATGTAATCTCTTCAGTCTAAACAGACAAGAGAGGCAAAAATTTAGAGGGAGTTAAAAAGAAAGAGTAGACATTTGGTAAGATCCCTTGCAAACTTCTGAATCGTATCTCATGCTGTGGTGTTCCAGTATAATTTGTTCTTTTTTGGGGGCAGATTTTTATGTCTTTACTTGTCTTAAATTGGAACAATAATGACAGGATAGCTATTTACTTTTCTTGGCCTTATAGAATAGAATAATGGTTGGCATAAGAAAATGACAGATAATTCTGTACTTTGCACATCACTATCAGCACAGTTAATGAACTGAGATTAAAGAGTAATATCCTGCTTCGAATCACTGAGAGACTCTATCATTATTTTTACCTTCTTTTACTTTGTGCCTCAGTGGAGATGATTGCAAAAATAGTTCAAATAATGTATTAATCAAATATGTTATAAAAATGCACAAAATGCAGTGAGTGTAACTGCAAAATAATACATTAAGGATTCTTTTAAGTTTGTAACTCTGACTTGTTGAATTTGTTTACTTCTTGTTCCTGACTGTAAAAATGCCCAATTTTGCACATTTGCTTGGGATTTTTTTCAGAGAGAAATGGTTATATTTCACAGTGCAACAAAATATCTAACTAGCAGTCATTCACTGTTATTTTCAAATGAATAGTTCAAACTAATATCAAGGAAAAAATAAAGTATTCTAGTGTAATTTTTCATCTAATAAAATGATATTTTGATATTGCACTATTTATAGCATAATTGCTATTAAGCATTTCATTTTGTAATATAACTTCTGATTGAAATAGTTACTTGAATTCTTCAGTTTGTAACAATGACAACAAATAATTGATAAATACCTTTCATTTATCCCAGTGAAATTATAAGTCTCCCTGCACCTCTTGCTTTTCATGAAAGAATGCTGTCAGAACTATCCAGTATAATTTTAGCATATTCTTGTTTGTGATTCTTTCTGAAAACACTAGAGTGAAACACTGGAATGAGTAGACAGTAGAGACTGTGTTTTTTCTGTTCTTGGACATGTTCAGAGCTCAGTTGGACAAGGTCAGACCTGATCTAGTTTTGATCGGCTTTTAGCAAGAGATTGGATGACATGACCTCTAGAGGTTTCTTCCAGCCTCCATGATTCTGATTCTATAAACACCACTGATATGATGATATTACTATTATGGTTTATTGCCACTGGTGATATTTTATTATTAAATACCAATACTGACAATAATTTACTGTTCAGTGATACTGTTACTAATAGTTTCTGGCTTAATAAGAATACAAAAGAAAATAGAATTATGAGGAAGAAATGAAAATATGATCAACAGATTAAAAAAGGTAAATCTCAAGGTTAAGCTCACCACAGGTCTAACCATTCCTTTCATTTGACATTCATCTTATGTCACACTATACTTTCTTTATTTTATTGCTCATATTATTTTGTGATTGCAATGAGAAATCAGGGAAATTTTTGAAAGTCTGTAATTGGAGCAACTGCGTACTTGAGTTTCTAATCTGTCTACTGGATCATACTGTAGAAAATACCCTCAGGATGGGATTATTCCAGCAGTTTGTTATATGTTTACATTTGATGTTGCAGTCATGAACTTCTGAGTAATCTTGTTTTCTTGATCACCTTTAATAAACTCCTTTAATAAACACAGAGAAAATCTCTATACAGATTGCATGTTTTTGAGTAAATGCACAAATGTCATCACTCTCCTTCATTTCAAGGACATAACCCTCAGGAGCCCTTTCTATTGCAATTCGTACTAAATAGATGTCATCTGTAGTAGACATGTAAAGCCTACTGATGTAACACAAAGTTAACCTGTTTAGAGGTTACTTGCATTGACATGAAAGACTGAAACTAGACAGACTATTGTTCTTGTTAGCAGAGGCTTGCCATTATGGATATTCAGGAAAAAAATTAGTCATGAAGACCCTACAAAAATCATTCATTTAGAAATGTTTCTAAGATGTATTTCTTCCATAAAAGAAGTATTACAGAAGGTTTCAGAAGCTCCTGAAACAAATTCTGTGCATTTCCAAACTGTAAGTTCCTAGTAGAGTTTTCACTGAGAGGAAGACACTGCCTGCCTTGGAGTTGTTCTGTTTCAGTCCCTCCTAGTCTGGCCACTTCATTTGATACGAGAAATTAAGGACAAAGTCTCTGAACATTACTCACATTATAGATATAACTTACTAATAAAGTTATCTGCATATAGATTTGGTATTTAAAGGAAGTGTGAGAACAGTAACTAAGCTGGCGTTGCCTTCTTTCTCTACTTTCAGACACTTCTTCCTTTCTCTCTTTTCCTCTCTCTTTCCTCTCAAGTAATAGAAATCTCCTTTAAATGCAGCAGCCACCTGTATAATTCATAGATTTTCATCCCACTTGTTTTACAGTTATTTTAATTGTACTACTGGAGAATTAAACTGCATTTGACATAGTATGCAGCATTTAATATACGTAGGGCAGACATGACAGTGACACAAAATAGGTACATGATAGGCATTCTAGATTTTGTGTTTAGTCCTTAAAACTATGACACCATCCCAATTTCACTCTGATTTTCTTCTGAAAGTTGACCTTTTCTTATTGGCTTAGACAAAATATAATTTACCATTCCAGACTTTGTAGATACATTTAGAAGAGACCATGTTGTTTGTTTGTTTGTTTGTGGAGTTTTTTGCTGCATACATCTAAAGAGGCCTCTGTGAAACATTAGCTTTATGTCATTATGTACATAGACTTTGTTCAGTGCTTTTATTATTAAAATAGTCTATTACTGAATAAATATGTATTAAACTCAAGGAAGTTTAGCTGTCACACAAACGTTTGATAATCTATTAATTTTAATATCTTCAAATGTTTCATTGTCTCCCATTAGTTCAGTTGTCTGTTATTAGAGCTGATAGATGTCATCATATCATTTTGTATTTTTATTTCCCCTGGTGCTTGGCAGGGAAGGGAAAGGAGGGGAGGGGGAGATATAGGAGGCAAGCAAGGAAAAATTTGTGTGATAAGTTAAATTTTAAGGTATGTAGCGTATTTTAGCTAACAATCTGTATTTAACTGTACAGTATTCATGAAAAAACAGCACAGGGGGTAAGAGCAAGATGAATTTTTTCTCACATGTATTCTCAGTAAGGACTTCTTAATGTGCAATATAATTATATTGATTGTCTATCTTTTTAGAGGCAGCTGAGTGAAACAGCTGAAGTCACAACAAAAAAATCTGTATAAATGCTTTCTTACTGGAGTGTATCAGGATAAGCACAGTAAATAACATAAGTAAATAAAAGAGGCTGTATATATTTTTTTTTCTATTTTTATTTCATTCATCTGCCTGACACAAAGTCCAGTCTTACAGTGCGGTAATGAATATATTGTGTGTATGAGTGGTAATGGTAACATAACAAGGAACATCAAATGATAACTGTAACATAGCAACTGCTCTATTGAATCATACTAGAATTTCAAATAATTCAATATTCTGACTCTCCAAATAAACAACTGCAGATACTTACAAGGATATAGGAAAAATTATGAGATCTCCTGAGAGATCTCATGAGATTTACTTCATTACTTGAAAAGGTTTCAAGTAAATCATCTCAGTTAAATGAAGGTTTATGAAGTAAATGATGAAGTGTGTAGTGACTGAAGTTTACATGATATAAACACAGATGTTCTCATACTCACTGAAAATTATAAAAGCTGCTTGGATCCCTTTAGAATCTTGATTTTTTTAGGCAGTGAGTTCCTTATGTACTGTTAACCTGAAGAGCATCTTTCTTATGAGACAAGTGCATGTGATCCAAATGACTACGTCAGAATTCACATGGGAACATCATACCTGAGTTTCTATTTCAGTTAAAGGGGGCTTGATTTGATTGCTTACATACATATCAGGGTCTTATACTATCTAAAAGGTCCTAGGTTATTATGCCCATAGTCTGTTCCAGAAAAGCACATGCCTCTATAGATATTGCCATGCTGATATCTCAGATACTCTAGGACATCTACAATGCTAGTAGGGACCTATGGCAACTTATATAGCTTCTAGAAAAACCAATCAGTATTGTTTGAGAGGCTATTCAGTAGATGACTTATGTGTGATCTTCTCAGATTGCCTTTTGTAGCCCTTCATATTGATTTGGAAATTCACTGAAAAGAAATGTTAGAGTGTGGTCCTATGTGAGACACATAGATTAATCAAAGCAGCTTCACTAGGCTAAGGAAATCCATATAGAATCATAGACTCATTAATGTTGAAAAAGACCTCCAAGATCATCGAGCCCAACCTTTGACTGAACATCCCCTTTCAACTAAACCATAGAACTAAGTGCCAGCAGCATCCTTGAGGTAATGGCGCTCAGGGACACCAAAGTCAGCTGAGTACTCACAGTACAGCAAACAAAACTGGTGACCAGTAACAGGGCCCACCAACTTTCCCCAAAAATTTTGTGAGTTTCAAGCTGGGGCTGGAGCTTGGCCAGGGGCTCTAGTTATGACTGGCTGCAGCAGTGCAGACTTGATGGGCCCATTCTCTATTTTGGCTGCAATTGCACAGTTTGGTTTTTTGTTTTTTTTTCCCATTCTTAAGTATGTTATCGTACAGACACTACCATCATCACTGATGGGCTCGACCTTGACCAGTGGTACTGTCTTGGCCTGTCTTGGAACCACATGGCATTGGCTCTATCAGACAAAGGGAAAGCTTCTAGCAGCTTCTTACAGATGCCAGCCTTGTAGTCCTCCCTGCTACCTGTCATGCAAACTGTATACAAAGCCTCATTTGGCAGTACTCACCTTAGGGTAATAGAGATGAATTATATATAGACAGAAGGAAAGGAAAAGTATGTGCAACGTACATACTTTTCAGAGACAGAGGCTACATTTTGGACAAATATTAAGTCCTTTTTATATCATGGAAACATATGTTGACAACACCACCTAGATCAACCAAAAGATGCTGTTAAGTTTTATTTTTCACCTATAACAGCCAAGAGATGATGAGGTTTACTGTTTACTCAGACAAAATTTTGTTTTCCCAGATTGTTTATTTTTTTTCCGGACTATTTTTCACCTTTTCAGATCATAGTTTGTCATTTCAGTTCTTTGTTCTAGCGCTTATTTCTGGTATCTCAGGATGGCTCTGGTTTCCAGGTACTCACTGTACTTCAGAGAGTCCAGATGCACTTTTCAATGATGCTTCTGCTTCCCAGAATCAGTTCCCAGGCTGGCAGATATTTTCTCCCATTCAGTCATTTTCTCTTTCTAGCCAGGTCACCTTTATGGCTGTTCGTATCACCATGGTGATAAATTTTTCATGTTAATGAAATTTCTCTGTTTCCATCCATTGAAATCACAGCCACATTCAAATGTGGCTCTCACAGAGATTATCGATTTTACCTGCAGAAGAAGGAAAGTTGTGAGATCTATTTATACAGAGAAAACCTATCCATTATTCTTAGTAGTTATAATTAATTCAAAAAATTGTCAGGATTAAAATTTCCATTTTAAGTTATACTTTGTCTTTTGCTGTTACACTCTTGAAGTTGAGGGTGAAAATGACCACTGTTTAGTTCAGTGGTCTCAGAATTGGGCTCCATGTGAAAACACATATAAAGAAAGCAAAAACAAAGGTATAGTTTTGGGATGGTATTTTAACTGATAGCAGTGTAATTCTATTGACAGTAAGGTTATTTTAGCCATGAGTAGTCAGAAGACAATAGGAGTTTCCACTGTTTATTAATATATTGTTATAAACTTTTCCATATTTTCCTAAGTAAATGTATTGTAAAAGAAATTCAGTTACCATCATCGATGAGATATATTTTATGTGTGAATTCTAGTAAACACAGGTATGAAAAAAAAACCCAAATTATTAAAATTGTTAAATCAGATGCATGTTATAAAGTAAAAAAAAGCTTGGAATCAAGAAAAGAAGTAAAATGTGGGAGAGCTGTGTTTTGTGATATTTAAATGATCCTCTGCTTTTGTGGGTCAGTTACTTTAAAACTGCTCACAGGAGTACTACTAGTGTAATGGAACATTTCTCTCAAGAATATTTATTGAACACACAGTTTATAGATATTATAGCACACAAAGTGTTCTTTACCTGATTCAGATATTAAAACTTTTGCAAAATCACTGCATTTAAAATCCACTTTCAAGTAAAATTAAGTACTTTTGAACTATTTGAACAAAGGAAATATTATCTCCATCATATATGTCTGAAGCAGAGACCTGCCTACCAAGCAAATTTCAGCGTTTGGTTCTTATAAACCAAAATATAAGCATACAAATAAGCTATAAAAAACAGAATCACAGATTATGCTGAGTTAGGAGGAACCCACAAGGTGATTGAGTCCAACTCCTGGCCCTGCATGGGACCAACTCCAAGAGTCACACCATGTGCCTGATATACACCTCTTCCCTCTTTGTTGTCTCTGACAGAGACTAAGGGCTGGGAATAGTCTCTTAAAAAAATAAGGTCCCAAAATTGAGGGGGAAAAGAGGACAAACTCAGTTTTGTCTGAGCTCTCCTTGCTGAGGAGTGCCCAAGTCTGATCACTTCAACCTCAGCAGCAAAGACTACCACAGACCATAGTCATTGTGCAACCAGCACTACTTTGGTATGCTAAAGTACCTTGTAGTTGCTAAGGACTGATCGTATAACAATAATGAATCATCGTCTGTAAGAACTAATTAACACAAACCATGTCATTAATTAATGTTAATGTAGCAAGGTTTTGTTTTAAATTTTGAAATCAGCCTGATTTGTTAATCATCTAAACACAGGCACATATTCAGTCCACCTACAGTAAATTGCATAAGGCAAAATAAATGGAGTGGGATAAAGTTCTAGCTGCTTGAGGTAAAATACTGAAGAACGACATCCTAACATCCTTAGAGAAAAATTATTCCTGTAGCACTTGGAGAAGTGTACTTTAAGTTACAGAGATTGTGATAGAATTGTGTGAAAGAAGAAATGAATCAAACCCACAAAGGACAAATTATCTTACAGAAAAAGGAACACAACTGGAAAATAGGGTTGAGGCAGCTTACTGGTGCTAAAGCTAAAGCTAATGTTTCACCTCATGTAATGTACACTCAGTATCACACCATGTGTGACACAGACAGCCCTATGCAGTCCTCTCTTATCTGATGGCTGGGAAACAGCTGCACTTGCTTGCAACTTATCCGGGGAGGTATCTATGAAAGGCTTTTTGCACTTCTATACAGATGGATCAAGATTTCACCCCTAAGGGATACCTCTATGGCAAAGTTATTCCTGAACCTGAATAACTGAATTGAAGTTAAGATATTTCATAGATCATAGCTATTTTTTCTAGAAAACATTATTTCTGACTCTCCTTGAATAAAAACTGCAAGAGCAGATTTCTCATTTGTCAAGTCTTGAGTTTGTCTAAAATGATATAGGATTCAACTTGGCTTCCTGCCTGCTTACCATTGCTGTTTAAATGGAATGAGTCACCCCAATTTTCCCAGTACTCCACTGCCTAGAAATGAAGTTAGCACTGAGAAATAAAGATTTATGTATCATAATCTGATTTTGGCTTCTAATATACAGTTTCTGTGCTTTTGTGCCCAGATTCACCATAGAAACTGAGACATCTAAAAAGCTTTAAAGCCAAACAGAATGTGATAGATACTGCCGAGTAAAAAGTGACTCCAACTTTGGTTATCACAGAACTGCTGAATATGATATGGACAGCTTTGATGTAAAGTGCACTCTGTGGACAAATAAGAATTCTGTATCAATGAGGGAATACTCAATGCACTTCGGAGAGATAATCTAGTCAGAATTCTGCTATTGGAGTTTCTGAAATGATGAAGAGAAGACAAAGATTCATCTTTTTTTCTAAAGGAAATTATACTTAAGTGGTCAATTAACTTGTTAGATTTCATCTTGTTAGGGGCCTCTCCAACATGAATATATTTAAACTGTTTTCCTGCACATTCCAAGACAACACACTAACTATCAGTGTTCTGTCACTTATTGAAAGAATAAATTTATTTCCTATAGAACTTGGTATTCCACACTCAAAATATTTACAAGCTCAAAATGCAAAAACAAGAAACTTATGGATTAAATGGGGTAGAAACTACTATAAAATTACAGTTTTATAAGCCTTCCCCCAGGAAACGAGGGTGAAGTACTAGGGTGAAAGCAGACTCCTCTTTACTACGCTCTCTCAGACCTAGTCTTTTAGGTATAGATATGATGGAGAGTCTAGTAGGTGATTGAAGGTGGATTCCCCAACATCTCATTGTGTTTCTGTCTGCAGATCAATTTTATTACTGGCCATAGACAATCTCATTGCTCATTGTAAGATCATGCCCTCTTTTGTTCTTTACCTGATTTTATGCTGTCTTGTTTCTTCTTATCTTTTTTTTTTTTTTTTGATACTTTTGGATCTATCTTCTTTTTCTCTAATTATTTTTTCCTCACTGATCTCAATGTCTGCTACATATGGACCCAAATCTAGAGTTTCCCATATAGTTGCTAAGACAAACTTAGATTTATATGGTATTACCAGTACTGCGGTCTAGGTGCCTCCAATGCTGCCCAGCAATTATCAAGTTCATGCTTGCAAAACTTTCTTTACCTTAGGGACTTTAAGACACAGTGTTCTACTTTAGCCTTAATTCCTCTACCTAGTTCTAATTACTCACTAGGATTTTCTTAATTTTTGTGCTGTCTGCATACCAGAGCAACAGTGTGGCATATTTTCCAAATTCTGCTTTTGCACTCGTACAAAATTCTTACTCTTCAATTGTTTTAAGTGCTTTCCTGGCTGCCTGCAGATGTCTCAGCTAGTTAAGAATGCTCTACTGGGACCTCTTATTCACAAACACAAAACAAGTGAGCAGTTTCTGCAGGACTTGCTAGAATTAAATAATTATTCTAACTACAGAAAAAACATCCTCATCAGTGCGTTGTTGTCAAGGTCCTCTTTTCTTACCATCTTTTTCTCATAGGAGTATACAACTTGCATAAATAATTTCTACCTCAACCAACGTAAATCTTGCTGCATGGAAGTCCAGATTTAGCAGGAAGTGAAGACAACTGTTTCTCTGTCCCTCCTTTTCATTTCCCACATTATATCCAGTGGTAAAATAATTAAGACTGTCTTTTGGGTACAAACCTCTGCAGGCTGAGGAAGGGATTACTCATTTTCTGCTTTGGCCAAGTGATTTAATTAATTGTCTCCTTGAAAAAAAAAAAAAGTAGGCACTATCTTATCGTTAACTGTCATTACAAAGTTTATGAGAGAAATCCTAAAGGATTTCTAAGCCCATTTGTGGATTGAAGTAGAATTTTAACAGGATTTACTCTTAGCCCTCTTTGCCACAAGGATACATTGCTGTCTCACAGCACTAGCTTGGGCAAGGATGGGCAATTTTTCTTCATCATAGCCTGTATGGGGTTATGCTTTAGGTTTATCACCAAAACAATACTGATAACACAGTTGTTGCTGAGCAGTACTTACACAGAGTCAAGGAATTTTCTGCTTCCAACCTCACCCTTCCAGTGAGGACGCTAGGGGTGCACAGGAAGATGGGAACCCTCATGTACAACTTGGTGTCCACCTGGACTCCTGGGTCATTTGCTGCAAAGATTCTTTCTTGGTTAGTTCCCCAGCATATTCTGGTACATGAGAATGTCATTCTTGAAAAGTAAGTAGTTGTAATTGCCGCTTAAAACTTAGTCTTGTATTGCCATGATTAAGTACTTACGTGTGATATATATGCCAATACCTCCTCATTTCAAGTGTTATTTTAACTCAGATTTGGCATATACCTTCCTTAATTTTTTTTTTTTATTTGTACATATGATCTGAAATGTCTTCAACCAACACAAGGCTTTTCTTCTCTTTAATGCCTAATACAACTCAATTTTCTAATAAAGGACGATGTCATAACAGTAGTTTTATTGTTTTGAGGCCATAGACGTAGTGTGCTTCCAACAGGACAAAAAATATTTGAAATAGAGTCTGTTGTTAATCAGAACATGTTATTTGGTTGGGTTTTTTGCTGCTTTTTTTTTTCCCCCCCTCCTTGACTCTGATGTATTCGTGAAAACAGACTGTAGGATTCCACAGAATCTGATTATTTTCTTGTGCATGCTATCACTGTGAAAGGATAAATGGAAGTTTCATCCAGATTGATTCCTTTGCTAAATTACCTTTTGAATAACATTTTCCTTTGATTAATTTCAACACAGGTAAGTTTGAGAGCAAGACTAAATATGAATCTATCCAAAGATGTGTGTGACTTCAGAATGCACGATTGTATAAAATCTGTGCGCTGAAGAAACCATCTGTCATGGCACTAATTTTTTGTTTCTTGATTTTCTTTGTGAATGAGAATTAAGTCTACAGTTAAACTAGAAAAAATAATTTTATATTATATTTCTCTGTAAAGGACTTCTTTGAGAATAATAATAATAAAAAATAAAAGAGCCTAATTCTGTACTTTTCAAAGCAAGCTTCATGACATAAAAATGGTTTCTGCTTTTAAAATATTTTATGAGTTACTACTCTACAAGATAACTCCTGCAGCGTTATTGATTCATTAGGATGTAAAGAGAAAATCCACCCCCATCTTTCCCACTAAACATGTCAATTTATTTATCCTTGCACCTTGAAGATAAAAGCAAAATATGGAATTTGGAGTGTTCCTTATAACTATGCTTCTAATATAGAGTGCACCAACACTATTTTTATATGGATTTTTTTTCTCATAAGAACACCAGTAGATTTCTGAGAAAATGTAGTTGCCACGGGAAACAAAAAGATGGACTCATGGTATTCATTTTAGCCAGGGAATTGCTTGTGCTTGGAAGTGGGCTGCTTAGGTAAGAGCAACCCTATGATACTATTGCTTCAAGAACAGAATGCTATCTTTTGATCTCAGAATTCATGTGAAGATCACATCTTACTCTAGGGATAGCCTAAATGAAACCAGTGGAATAGATTTGTACTTGACTCTAATTAGGCAATTTATTATACTATAAATTTTCCTGTGCATCTGAAAACAATGACCAGAATACTTCCCCTGAGGCAGAGAAAATAAATGACAAATAATTGGAGGGAAAAAAAAAAACAAACAAGCAACAAAACGAATGACATTACTGATCACAAATTATGAGATAAGATTAGCATGATTGTGTATCAATGTACCACAATGAGCTTAAGAAAGATAACTGTCTGGAGTACCACTTCAGCAAACAATTAATTTAAACCAATTATTCTATTTGTTTTAGTCTGAATCTGTTCCTAATAAAAGAACACTGATTCTGTGACAACTATCAAATAATTCTGTAATACTACAGCACCTCATTCTTTACCTTTTGTTAAAAGAAGCAAAACTCCAGTGAAAATTTTGCAGTTACAGTGTATTCTGAATTTCTTGGCATTTTCTTTCCCGGCAACTTAATCCTCTTCAGTGCGGCCTAGGCTCCTGATGTGAACAAATTCAGATGGGGAAATGACAATTAAGGCACATTGAAATATAAAAATAATTTTTTGGGTGCAGTTTTCATTATTCTGAAACAGCTTGCTGCAACTCTGATTTATTAGGAATGCAAGCTTATCTGTCAGAGTACTGAAATGATTTATACAAAGTTTGTGACTTGAAAGACTGTAATAGCAGATTGTCAATTTTTTGTAAGGTAGAATTTCAAATAGTGCCTTAGATGAAAAAGGGTTATGAAGGCTAGTATCAAAGTGAAGCTGACATTTTATTTTTTTCCTCTTACATTAGTTTTTAATGGACTTTCAAATGAAGGAATGAGAAAATTGTATAAATGGACCCATCAAGTTACCAAACTCAGTCCTCATTGTTAGTAATTGGGTCCCATAAAAAACCTAAGTTTTTCAATTTTCTTTAGAAAGCCATTTCTGAATAGGAGAAATTTAACTAATGAAATGTAACAGATAAACACTTTGGAAAAATCAAAGAAATGAACAATTTTGCAGACTGTTTACAGAAATATCAGCTTAGAATGTCACCTTTCTTTTCTCTTTTCAGTTTAATAAAAATATTATCATCCTTGTCTATCTCACCTGATTGATAATTGAAGAATCTTCTTCAAA
>JAWWLV010000001.1:70360713-70383833 GCA_035041135.1 Platyrinchus mystaceus
GCCAGATATTTCTCTGAGTCCTTGGTTGAGTTGTATCTCAGGCTTGCTTTGTTGTGGTGGATTATGATACCATTCTCATTGTCTGAGATCTACATGGAAAAAAGCATCTATTTTTTTTAATGATTTTTGTGCAGTCTGTTTATCCTTCCTTTCAGCCTTTTTCCTTCAGCTCTTTCTCTCTCCCATTTGTCCTATCTCTCCTCTAAGAAACTGTAGTCTTGAACATTTTAATGTCTGAACTGTTAAAATTATCCAACTGGAAAAGAGAGAAACTGTGTAAGATACTATTAATTATCTTCTTTAAAATTATGGTTAAAGGAATATCCTGTTTTAATAGAATACCCTCAATGAATTTTCATGTTTCTATGTAGACCCCTTAGAAATCACTAAAATTCATTTTTTTTCTTAATTTTCTATTTTGTTTGTTTTCTTTTGTTATATTTACTTCGGTGGAGTCACTTTACAATTTTTGAAGAGGAGTGTAAGAATGTGTACATCAGCAATGTAAGCATCAAAGAGATCTGAAATTAAATCTATTTTATGTCAACATTCAGTCCTGCTCAGTGTAATGCTCATATATGATTTTCTGCCACAGTTATATCTGCCACTGACTCTACCATATCAAGTCTTAAATTAAACGGAGATGAAATAAGTGTTTATGATGGCTTACCTTTGAGTAATTTCCCTAATACTGCATCCTCTATTGATTAAAACCTTTTTTAACCGGCTTACATGTATGCTTAATGTTCAGACTAAAAATGGCTTTCTTTGAAAAGTGGAGATATTATGAAAGAGAAATATGATGAAAGATATTACTGATCTTGTTTTATTCTTCCCTGTATAATCTAGTAGATGGTTCAGAAGGTGCAACAGAGAGTAATGATCACCATTGTCCTATCGATACGTGGGTTGCTTATATATCATCTGATGATCCAGCTAAATCTTCTTCTAATTACTTTTCTCTTGCATAATGGAAAGGAGCAGAACATCTTGTTCTTACTACTTAAATGGATTTATGACAAAAAAGTGAAAAATTCCAGGACAAGTAAAGGAATCTGTCTACACGATTTATTAATCATGGCTGAGGTTACAGCCTGTGTGTTCCTCAATCAAGTTGCCATTTCCATTTTCTAACTGACATGCTGTGCTGTCTGCAGCATTTGAGACTCTCTCATTTCATTTGCCTTTCTATCTCAATATTTAGCTGAAATCCTAAAAAAGGTAACACAGACCTTACAGTAAATGATTGTTAAATGCTGCCTCTATTCAAATGCAAATCCACAGAAAAATAAGCAAGTCCCCGCTGAGAATAACTAATTTCTGCACTGCAGACATGACTTAACAATGAAGTTATTTAAGAAGTGTTAGCAGTTCTCTGAAGGGACTGATTCAAGAATGAAATGACAAATGCACTAGAGAGCTGCAAAGGGAAAAAGATAAGCCATTTATTTTCTTCAAAGAGTCTTACTAGTTCACGGACATGAGTAATGAAAAAAAAACCACACCATCCTACAGCTTGAAGAAAGATGAAAGTGGCCAAAGACAAGACCCAGCAAGCTTGCCATCTTGGTGGACAGGTTCCTAAACTAGGAAGAAAACCGGATAGAGATTACAGGCCACAGTCAAGTGTGGAAATCGTGGACACACATGGAAAACCAAAGATCCATGGCAACAGGAAAAAAAGAGATCTCAGAAACAGAGTGGACCAGTGCCTTCCTAAAGGATACATATGAAAATGTGCACAGCCTGGGAAATAAGTGGGAGGAACCAGAATACCATGTTGTTGCACAATCGTAATGTTGTTGAATGAACTAAGACTTTGTGGAACTGGAACGGTGCACTGGGCAAATAAAGGTTTTTGGGAATGACAGGCAGGGAAAGTGGTGAAGAAGGTTTTGTCTTCAGCGTGAAGGAGCAGCTTGTCTGTAGGAAGCTCCCATCTTGGATGGGACAATAGGCTAGCTGATAGCTGGAATACCAAGATCAGAGAGGAGGGCACTTTGTAGCAGGAGTGTGTTACAGGACACCCAGTCAAGGTCAGGAAGTGGACAGTGGCTGAGCATGAAAGCATGAAGTACAGGTAATGTTCTGCTTTTACTATACCAACAGCACACATCATTAGCACTCAAAGCTTTGTTCACGTATAAAAAATTAATTTAAGAAACTCCAAGTAATTAATAAAAGCAAACTTTCCCATCTCCTGATTAAAGATATTTTCTGTGTTAAATAAGGTCATCATTCTGGATGGTTTGGAATCCATGCCTGTCTCTTTATTTATAGAGCCAACAGTTCTATATATCTCTGGGATGGTGTCATCACTGTATTGATTAGTTCCATCTCCCGTGAAATTAATTAACATGCTTATGATAAGCATGTTAATTAAGATTTTACTTAAAGCCTATGCTGCCAGAATCTATTAGATATCACAATATTTTCTTCCAAAACTTGAGGAAATAACTAAAAAGAATAGCCAAGAGTGCATTAAAGATTGATTTTTTTCCAAGTAGTATTTAGATTCAAAACCTCCTTCAAGAACAATATTGTTTCTAGTAAAAGCAAAATTTCTGTATTTAATCATATTAGTCATTATTTATTGTGAAGTTACTAGACAGAAGATCACAATCTCATTAATGCTATAAGTAATGGCAATAGCTTATCCATGCTTCAGAAGGATAAAAAAAAATTATAAAGGGATAAAAATAGTTAAATGATTTCTACTCTGTACTTGCTAAATGCTAACACTACAAGACCATTTAACATAATTGTAAGATTAAGAAGATTGAGAAAACAGGTAGTCACCAAACCATAAGTTTCTAAATAATGAAAGAGAATGGTTGCTGACAACTCTTCAGCACAACAGTCATGGAACTGCAGTACCATAATTCAAAAAGAAAGAAACCCCACACAGGTCACCTAGTTCAACACATGCTCAAAGCAGATATAATCAGGTCAGGCTGCCCATGGTTGTGTCCAGATGAGTCTTGAAAACTTCCAAGAATGGAGGTTTCACATCCTGTCTGGACGTCTTCTACTGTTTGACCACCTCCTGGTAAAAAATGGTTTCCTAATAGCTAATTTTAATTTCCCATATTCTAATTTGTGTCTATTGCTTCTCGTCTTATTACTATGATCTTCCAAGAAGAGTCTATCTCCATCTCCTCTGTATATTCCAATAAGGTAGGTACAAACAGCACTAAGGTGTCCCATGAGCTTCCACTTGGATGAATTAGCTCCATAAGGTCTTTCCTCATATATCTTGTTCTCCAGCTTCTGACTATCTTGTCAGTCTTGTACTAGGAAGCCCAGAACTGCATACAGCACTCCAGATATGGCCTCACCAGTGCTAGCTGAAATATCACTTCCCTTGATCTGTTGGCAAGGCTCTTCCTAATGCTGCCACAGAAACTGTTGGCCTTACTTGCTACAAAGGATTGTTTACGATTGATTTTCAACTTGTTGTCCACCAGGATCCCTAGGTCCTTCTCTGCAATGCTGCTTTCCAGCTGAGCAGCTGCTGGCCTGTATTAGCCCATGAGGTTATTTCTGCTTCTAGAAGCAGAACTTTGCACTGAGTGAGTTGAACTTCATGTTTGTCCTTATGTTTGTCCTTTTCTTCAGACTATCCAGCTGTCTAAAGAATAGCCCTACCTTCTACAATACCGAGCTCTCCCAATGCCAACTTGACATATGCAAACTTGCTAAGAGTCTACTCTGTCCCATTATCCAGTTTGTTTGTGAAGACAACAGGCAGTACTAGTTACACTAGTAACTAGTACCCTGAGGAACTCTACTAGTTACTAGTCTTACTAGTCACTGATGTCATTAGTTACTAGCATAAAGTTGGACTGATCACAAGTTTTTGAGCATTTTTTTTATCCACTTACCTTCCACCAATTTGGTCATAAAACTATGGGAGACGGTGCCAAAGACCTTGATAAAGTCAAAGTGTATAACATACACTGTCCTGTAGAGCATCAATCACTTCACCATGGAAAACAATGAGCTTAATCAAGAATTTTCCCTTGGTAAACCGATGTTGTTAGGTCCAAATCATTCTCTTGTCCTACATGTATCTATAAATGGCTTCTGAAAGGATGTTGCCCATAAATCTGTATGAATTTGCAAGTCTGTATTTCTCTGTAGGAACCTCTTTCTTGAAGATGAGCATGACATCTACTATTTTTGAGTCATCTGAAACCTCTGATTGCCATGACCTGCCAAAACTCATAGACAGCAACCTTACAATGACATCAGTCAGCTCTTTTAACACCACTGGGTGCTTGCCCATCTGAATCTACGTACTTATGCACGTTCAGGCAAGTTAAGTGAACCCTAAGTTTTTCTTCCTGTACTGCAGATACTACTTTACTCCCACAGACTCTGCTTAGAAGTACAAGGAACCAGAAAGCCCAAGGGAAAGCTCTATCAATGAAAACTGAAGCAAAAAATCAATCTTTTCCTTACTGCTTGACACTAGGTTGTCTGCCCTGTCAAATAATTGGCTGTAAAAAAAAAAAAAAGCGGTGTCTTAGTCTTAAAATCTGAAAGTAGATATATCCAAACTAGATATGAAGTGTACATTTTTTACAGCTGTAGATACATGAAGAAGCTTCCATTGCACATTCATAAACCTAGACCCTAAATCTGAGATAGAAGTTTCATACAGGAAATAAATTAGTGTAATTCCACAGTTTGTGCTAGCCTTATAAAACCAAATGTCACTCCTACTAGTCTGTTTTGGATTTGAAACCTATAAATCTATCTTAACACATACATTACCCTTTAAACACCATTGGGGAAGGAAAGGAGGTAAGAAGAGATATATTGTCAGAAAACTAGTGAGAAAACAATACTATCATCCAAGAATTTTGATTCTCCTTAGTTTTGGGATTATTTTATTCAGTGGCAGGAAAACATACATTCATATTCTAGAGAGAGAGTGCAATAATGCAGAAAGAGTTCCAGTGTAACTTATTTAGGTATCTAATTTTTGCTTGACTCTTAGGCATCCAGTACCCATCACAAGCAAATTTAACTAATCTTGGTGGACCTATGAGATATCCAGGACTTGTAAGAAACATCAATATCACAGGCTGAGGTCAGAGTGCCGTGAAAAATCTTCAGTATATTGTCAGCTGGATCAATTACTCAACTGATCTCAGTTCAATAAGGTAGATGCTTTTGAAGATCTAACGCGAAAACTAATCTTAAATTGTAAAATTGTGCCACTTCAAAGGTACCTGTATGTCCATCATACATATTAATAATATGTATTATTAATATTTGGCAGTTCCTTTAAAGAGATTAGTGCATTAAAATTTAAGTGCAAATTGATTGGTTTTAGAGAAAATAATTCAAACTTTTCCTGCCTATTACAGTATCTTAGTTAGCAAAGATTAATTCAGACCACTTTAGTGCAGTGGGAGGTTGCTCTAGTCTTAAGTCAACCATCTGAAAGTAGATATCTAGTCTAAACTAATTGTGGAAATAAGATTTTGATCAGTCGTGACATCTATAAAAGGCAACACGATTTCGGTAGTAGAAATCAATTCTAGGATTAAATGACTCACACTCTGTATATGCCACTTTCTGTCTACATTATATAGAGAATGAATTAAGATTACCAGTTTGAACTAGTCAACTAATTTTTGATTGGCAAGTATTAGGTACATTCTTATCATGTGGAAAGCTTGCTGTATTTATTTACTTATTTATTTATCATGCAAGAGAGAACTCATTACAGAAATTGGCCTCTCAAAGAATTTGGCAAAGTACTTATGAGAAGACACTGTTGAATATAAGGAAACCTTAGGTATTTGAGGGCAGTTCCATTTTTTTTTTCCAAAATAAACCTAATAATTACACTAAATATGTAAATTTTAAAGTAATTGTAGAATTTTTAGTAAATTAGGGAAAATATTAAGTAGATTTATAGACAGATTTACAAAATTAATGTTAAATATCTTATGTTCACAGACACTAACTTTGCATGTAGATAAGGTTCTCTGTGAATTCTGTAACCAAGTCAAAACCACAAAACACAACAATGAAAAATCCAGCAAATAAACCGTACTTGAACTACTTCTTATTCTATAGTCTGAATGAAAAAGTATTTGCTTTTACAACAGTTGTTGTTTCTTTGGGTTACAATTCTTCCAAACATTTATATTTTTCTTTTTTTTCTGGGTTAACTTGGAAATCCAAGCTATTGCTGTTTTCTGCAACACTATGGTTTGTTTTATGTTTCTTCTTATCAAATTTCCAATCTGATTTTCAAGAAAAAAATATATATGAGCATTGTACCTCATGAAAGTGTTTAACATGTTGAAATATCTATGATGTCTTGGAATCTCATTTTCGCCATTTTTCTGTTCACTCAAAGTCTATAAAGTCTAGGTGTGGTATAATCCTCTGTTCAGCAGATATTGAAATAATAGTTTCCTACTACCAATATTTTGAAATCACATTCTCAGGGTTAAAGTTCATATTATAGTAAAATCTCATATCTTTTGACATGGAAATCTCAGACATCTAGTAGCAGATAACAGTCTATAAATGCCTTATGTATTACAGTCTTTTTCATGATAGGAGCATTGCAAAATCATTGCAAAATTTTGTGCTTTCTTGCAAGGTCTTTCATTTCTGCTATACATCTTTTTGGACAGATTATCTCAGCTTAATTCAATAGAAGGACATTTTGCCATTTTGAACTATCATTTTGAAGCTTATCCAACTTCTGAAGCTGCTTGTCTATTTCTGTCCGTCACTAGATAATAGCTTCTCCCTCTTTTTCTGTGTACTGACTTTTCAAAAAAAGCCCAGAGTTGAGTGTTCAGCTGTTCTGTTATCATGGCGTGCTATTCCTGTTTGCATAACAGAATTATTCCATATTTTAGCATAAACTCTTACTTCTTTCTTGCCATTTTCTATTGTAGTTTTCTTGTTATAAAACCCTTACTAGCTTCCTTTGCCAGAAATAATGAACACTTCTAGTTTATATATGATAATTTGGCTCCAAAGAATTATTCAGGTTCAGTGAAGCCTAAAGTTCTTCTCTGACTTGATCAAGGAACTATATAAAGTAAACATATTCTTCTAGTAGCATAGAAAGAACTATAGGCTTTGGAGGCCAAAAGTCTCCTTTTAACTGAGCTAACTCTCTATTCCCACTAGTATCACAAGATTTGGAAAGAAGGGAAGATGAGTGAAAGAAAGATTAGGAGAGGCTTATACAACAATAAATCCTACACCTAAACTACCAGGTGGGCATGAAGGTAAGATCAGTTCTGTCTTAGATTAGGTGTAGTGTTCATGTCTAGGTTGCACACACTTCAATTTAGGTATCCGAATGTAATAGTCTGCATCTTAATTTAGGATTGAACCTTCCAATAGATATGGTTAGGGAGCTACCTAAACAGAAACACTTTCAATCATTTGATATGCCGTAGTAAGAAGCTGATGTGATGGTGGCAAACACAATATGATCAGTGGCAGATGTGTCCTTTTTGTCCTCAATAATCTGAGCATCCACATGGGAATGGCAGGCATTACACGGGATACATGTGAGATAGTTCTTTCTGGAATTGTAGCCAAAAACCAAGTCAGATTACCACAGGACATCTCAGTCTAGTGTCTTGTTAGGCTATTGAATTGAGTTTTGATGTCTATTTTTGAACTTTCCTCTGGCTTCCTTTTAAAAGCAGGGACACCCCCCCCCCCCCCCATATTTAGGATATGCTTCTCACCCTAAAGTAGATACCTAAAACAAGTCAGGTGAATTACTCCAATCAGTGTCTACTTCCTTCCCTGAGCCTTCAGGGACTAACACAGGATCTAAGTGTATATATCCATACGTTTCTAAAATGAATCTATCTTAGCTACAGCTGCAAATTTCTTTATTTTTAATGGTTTGCAGATAGCAACATACTCAGCATTGTGTCAGCAAATAGGACATACTGTTTAAAATTATTTTCTTCATGTTTAAAGACGATGACAGACAAAGGAACTTCGGGAACAACTCATAATATAATTTAGGTTATTAAGTAAACAGCTTAGTACACAAGTGATCTAAATTTTGATGAGTTTTCTAGAAATTGGGAAAATATGCATTTTTATAAAACCCAATAGATAAAGCATGTATTCTGGAATTATGCCCACTTTCCATCATCTCTACATAGATATAAATATAGATATATATATAATGAGGAGGATTTATAGAGAACCCTTCTAAACTGAGTAATACACACAAACAAGCCAAAGCATGCATGCAGTTTAGCTAAATCAAGGGGTGAGGGCCTGAGCGCAACTGTAGTTGCAAGAGGAAGGAACTGGGGGGGTGGAGAGAGGGAAGTGAAGTTTTTTCTGACCTTTTCTTCAAAGCACTCTAAACCAAGATTAGGCACATTTGCTATGCCAAGGTGCTGACACTGAGCACACAGAGAAAAACTCTTAGGCAGGAGACAGCATGACTCAAGTCCTGACAAAAGAAGAGCTGAACTAGCACAGGTGAAAGTGGTGACCAGTAAAGAATAATGAGGGCTGGATAATGATTCTGTGATTTTGAAAAATGTGGTCATAACATTCTATAGAAAGATAATTTCAGGGAGTGATAATTTCACTCATTATTTCACTGATCCTTTCACGAGAGCTAAATCAGTGTCTAGTGGAGGAAAAAAGTTCTTCTGAGTTTCTTTTTTTTTGTTTGCTTAAAATTAAGTCCCTTTCTACAGAAAGATAGATTGAGGATATAATTTTTTCCATTCATTTTCTCCTTTTGATTCATTGGTATACATACTTCATGCATCTTGTCTAAAGCAGAATTTTAGTTATTTGGGGGCAGAAAATCTTATGGTTAAATTAGTTAAATTGGTCTCTCATTATAGCAGGTGTTTCTATATGTTTATGTGAAATAATTGAAAGAGGTGTAATATCAAAGAGTCTCTGCAGGTGGAAGTTGTACATTTTTCAGGATAAATTTTTCTATATTTACCTGATGTAAAAAGTATTTTTTTTTTATTTTTTTATTTTTTTTTTTAGTTTCTGAACTTAAAATTTTTCAGTGTGAAATACAGGAAGTTTTCCTACATTGCCAAGAACTAGTGTATCACATCTCTTGAAGATATTACTACTGTTGAGTTACCAATCATAGAAATTTAGTTATATTTAGGTATTTAGGACAGGTTAAATATAGCTACCGTACAGTTGAATTTTAGAAGTGTCTATTAAAAAAAAAAAAAATCCATGTGCTGTCAAAGGGGTTTTGTGAAAGTATGTTTCAGATCTTTTTTCCCAAATGGTGAACTTGATGAATTTGACACTTTCTGACACATATGAACATTTTGAGCTTTGAGTCCTATTGAACACTGTGAAATATTTCACTTTCTTGTCACCTTTCCATATAAACACCAGTAAAAAATGTCACTATGAGAGAGATGACAGGGAATAACACACAAAAAGAAGGCAAGGAAAATACAAAACTAGCATTTCTTTTGTCATGTCCTTATAGCAACCTCTTTCCCCTGTATATCAGGTCTTTCTACTTCTCTGCTGTGTTTGCCTCCACAAAGCTTTTCCTTTCCCGTTATCTTTGTCTAATTCCAGTCTTTTTTCTTTCTATATTTCCTAGTATTTGCAGTCACTCATGGCTGATCAAAAGACTAAACCAAAAATAAAGAAAAGCTAGATATTTAAATTAGAAGTAGCTATTTTAAGCTTTCTTTATAGTCAATGCAGAGAAGTATATACCTGAAAAAATATTGTAGTTGGTCTTAATGGTCTATTTTAGAATCTTCATTTCTGTTTGCCTGTAAATATAGCCTGAAGTGGCTAGTTCTGCTATGAAATATAAGTTTTGGTAGAAGAACACTCTCTTAGTTTTCTAATGAGAATAATAAAAGGCAAAAACACTTGCAGAGTTTTAAAAGTGCAATTAGGTGTACTCCGTCCTTACGTTCCTTTAATTTTCATTAAGAACTTATTTTCCAAAGAATAATTTTTTTTCAGTATCCATCCAATATTTATATCCCTTGTTATATTTATTATTTATTTATTCAGTTCTTCCATCACTTAGACTTCTAAGGCCTGCTTAATCTGTGAAATAATTTTTGAGACACTCAGACACATTCTGTTTTCTGCATAGCTATGTTGTCCTAGAATATGTTCTGCTTTCTGGAGCATATGGGAATATCGGCATTAAAGCACATGGCTGACTTCTGCTTGCCCTTGCCTCTCCCATTAAAGCTTAAAACCTGCAATTTTCCACATCTTTAAAGGAGGCAACAAGCTTGGTTGAAGTATTCACAAGCAAACTTAAAATATTCATAATTACTTGTAAACATCATCTGAACCAAATATTTCTACTCCGAGAGGTTTTTTTGGAAAAGCCATAATATCCCATAAAAAGCCTAGGGATTTAATGTTCAGTATATCTTACAATGTGACTGATATGTTGTCTTTCAAAGAAAGAAAATACAGAACAGTTATTTAAGTCTGGAAGCTTGTGTAGTAAAACAAGAAGAAAAAAAGAAATGCCCAGAAGAAACAAACATTAGATACAATTAACTATATGTGTGTGCTAAATATATAAATATATGTAGATATATATATCTAGACTAAAATACTCTTTATATATATAAATATCTCAAAGACCTTTTGTGTACATATATATTCACAGGTGTACATAATGCACATACACATGTGTGTATCTATTTATACATGCACAAATGGTCTTTTAGTTTGAAGTAAGACACATAGATTAAGTTTTAAAATGAAGACCTGATTCTAAATTATGAGTGTAGTTCTCTAATATATGGATGAGTGGGAAAGGCTGTTCCTGAAGAAAACTTACATTTGAGGTGAGATTATTCGCTTGCAAAAAAGGCCTCTCTTTTTTCCATTGTCTTTTTTCAGTTAAGTGTTTACTATGCTAAGAGCTTAGGCGTGTCTTAGGCATCAGATAAAACCCAAGCAGATGGATGACATAACATCTCACATTCCTTTAGATATATTTATGGTGCTAAAATAATAGCTGTAGGTCTATGATCATCCATGCAGTTTAATTGTTAGTTTGTTCTTCTACTCTTTTTTTGAGAACCCTGAGTAAGTCACTAGAGAGCAAAACACAGGTTCAAGGTTCAGAAAAATATGTAGAGCTAAATATAACTCATTCTGGAAAAAACTACCTCTGAGAGGGTACAAATAATACTATTGTGGTGTGTTTTCCCGTGTTCCACATTTTGCTTGTGTGCTGCATACCCTCAAATTTTTCCCTGTACCTATTCACACATATATAGCAATATGTATGTGATGCACAGTTTAAGGCCACTAGAGTACACTATGAAACTTAGACGACATTTAAAGTCAGGTTCCACGTAAAATGAACATACCCACTTTGCTTTGCAGGAACTAGCATTTGGTCTGTGGGTTAGGAAGCATTACCTGAAATTGCTATATTTGGCACTGGAAGTTTTTTGGCACTGAACTTTGGTTTTGATGATATTCTGCTACTTGGTCTGTTGCCCTCTTTGGCATGCTTTGGGATTGCCGGGTTAACATCTCGAAAATAAAAAACCAAAATATATATCTGTGCATTAGTAAAGATGAAGAAAACATGCCAGGTCTGTATGTGTAACCATGTGACTGTGGGCACATAAGTATGGGCAATGATTATCTTTAAAGAGTTGCAAAGAAAATTACGTTTTGAACCATACACCGGGTAATTTTCTCAGGAAAAACATCCAGGGAAATGAAGACGAATTAATCATATTAAACTGCATTTATGTTTCTGTTCCTGAAAGTACGCAAATATTCCACTAAGGAGGAATTAATTGGAAATTAAACTGGATATTTTACTTCCTTTTGGGTGCGAATTTTAGTGAATTACTCACTTATTTTGCAGGTTATCTTTTATTGGCAGTAGAGGATTCAGACACACGCTGAAAGCTAACCAAGTGTTTAAGTGTTTAGATGAAACAAATGGAAGTTTTGTATGAGGGCCAGACTTTTTATTATGGGACTTAAAACATCTTTCATGGTCAAAAACCCCACTCCTAATATTAAAAGAAAAAAAAAAAGAGTACAAATGATAAAGCATAGTGTTAACTTGTCTAATAAGCTGGATTATTCCCTGGTTGTGTGGAGCTATCCCTGCAACTAAAGATGAAAAGCAATATGTTAATTTAATGACTTCAATATCTGTAGGCAGTAATGACAGTTGCAAGGTGTTTCATTGCAGCATGATACAGGAGTAGGTTTTATGTTATATGGCTTTAGATACCATCTAAAATTCTGAGCTATTAACCCAAAAACCCTTTATTAACTGTGAACAAAATCGGCTACTGGTATGTAATTGAGGTTTCTAAGCATCCTGCAACATGTGGACCACTTCTCCTGGTGTCATGTGGTCGTGCTTACTAAAAGTAAGCATGTGGACCTGGTTTAACCACCCATACATATCCATCTCCTGTTTTGTGAGGTATCAGTAGCATTCCACATGGTCTATGTCTGTAGCTGACACTTCAAAAAAGCTTGTGTGCTCCTGTTCCTCTGTGACACCACTGCTCCTCTAAAAAGGATATCTCAGATCATCCAGAATGTCTCAAACAGCAGTTGATGTCTCTGTGCTACATACAGGCAACTGAATCAACATCAGAAAGAGATAAATTACAGACTACAAGTATCTTCTTTCCTAAACTAAAAGGTATATTTAGAATCACTAGTATTGGACAGAAAAAAGTTCTGTTCTTTACCGATTCATTGTGCTTTTAATTTCCTGGATGCTCTAATTTGCTATATCTTCCTGATCTTTTACTAACTAACCCATACTCTACCTCTTCTTCATCTCATCAAATCTATTTTTCAGATATTTCCATCCTCTCAACTGATCATTTCTTCCATTTTATTATTCTCAGACTTGAGCTCAACAGTTACCCTTTCAACACTGGGAAGCCCTCGCTCCTGCTCATTATAAAGTGACGTTACTGAGACCCCTGTTTACCATTTATCTTTTTTTTCATATCAGTCCTCCAAAACTTTGCCATGCTTTCCTAATCTTCCAGTGTAAATGATGAGTTTCTTCTCATCTGCAGAGTCCTAGACACTGCTTCTCCAGTCCTTTCAGTACCTCCCCCATTCTCAGGAATGCTTACCCTCTTGCCCTGAGTGAAAACTCCTGTGCTGCTTTCTCTACCTCTGTCCACTTGCCTTCTGTTCATATCTCAGTTCCTTTAAAGCAGCCTTTGAGAATTTCCTGCAAGCAGCTCTGTAAGGTGCAGCACAGGGCATTATTTTATTTGGTCTGCTATTTAACAACATCTAATTGTAAGGGATTTCATAACTTCATCTTGTTGACACACAGATTCTCAGTCAATGGCAAATGAGGGTATTTACTACTTAGCTGAAGAAAAAAGAATTTATAACTTGGTCTAAAATAGTTATTGCCCCACAAATAAGCTTTTATGGTAATGACAAATTTAGTGTGCTTTATATTTTTGTTGGTGAATTTAAAGACAGAATAGTAAAAGCAGTATGTAGTATGCTTAAAAAAAAAGGAAAAAATAAAATATAAGGTAAAAGCAATTTAGTGCTTTTATTCAGCTTCTTAAAGCACTATGGAAGGCAGTGCTTAGAGTGGCTCATATATCAATATATTAAAATGCTGCTTTTAAATCCTAGCAGCTGACTAAAATATTTCAGGAGTAATTCATCTGAAACCAGCCTTGCAGCTTGATGTATTAAACTTTTGATATGAAATGTTTTCCACCTACTGCATCATAATGTATTTTTAAAACATGATGATTTAGCTCAGTAACTGAACGTGGATTAAATTTAAAGTTTTCTTAGGAAAAGCAAGGCAGTTAATATTTTTGTAGTTTAGGTGTCATTTTCTATCATGTTTTATCTTCATTTCTCACTTAAAAGCAGCTGCTTTTACAATGGATTTGAAGCATATATTTATTACACACTCTAATACAGTCTGTTATCACAGTTAGACTGCAGCTGTGCAACTAGATCCTGTTGTTACAAACCAAGAATAACTCCTAATAGTAAAGAATATTTAATTTACTTCAATTTCTGTTGTGCAGAAAGAGGCATCTGTATTGCACATGGGATTTTTTTACCTTGAGTTAAAGAACAATTAATCAAGTGACAAATCCAGCAGCTAACTTTGTTGCCTCCTCCAGGAGAAATCCCATCCTCCAAAACAAATTAAAACAACTGAATAAATGACAAAAAAAATCCCCATTTTTCTCAACCACAACTAACATAAATTAACATCCTCTGCTGCACAGTCTGAAATTGGCTAGACTACTCTTCCTTTTTCCTCCATTTTTTCTTTTTCTTTTTTTTTTTTAATTCCTGACTTACAGTCTTACAGTCTTCTATTCCTAGCCACCTAACTTGTAATGAGGTTTTATTCTCAGAAATACTTAAACACAGTAACAGGTCTAGGCAAGTAAAATCAAAACCAGTATTTAAAGGAAAAATTTAGGTAAGCGTTCATGGAACCTATATTCTTCTAGAAAACATCAGCATCTTGCACCCTTCAACCTCTTACCTTCTTTCCTACTCTCTCCTGTATTGATGAACCCTAAGTTCTGAATTGCTCTGAAATGTTAGTGCTTGCAGAATTATAATTTAAACAAAAAGCACATGAGTCACAGTAAGAAATCTGCATCCAAAGGATATTTTCTCTAAGCAAAGATGGAAACTAAGCTATAAAATGACCTGGGAGCAAGAATGGTGACAATACTAACTCTGCTTTGAGCTCATATTTGCGAGTGATGTTCAGGGAAGATATTTTCAATGACAGTATCAGTTTTTCTTCTTTGCTTCCTGTATTTTCTTAATCACAACCAAAAAAAAAAAAAAAGTCTCCATTTTAACAAATTCAGAGAATTAGGTTCTCTACATTACTGTGAATTCCTCGGTGATTTCCAAATTTAGCCAGGATATCCTGTAGTTCTACTGATTTATTCTTACAATTGAAAGAAGAGATTTAATCCTGTAATTAGTATATTCTCCTTTCTATTTCCTGTGTTACAGTGTGCCTTAAACACTTCAACCTTTGCAATACTAAGGGGCTCCCCTTGGACACCTGGAGGCCTTCACTTTTACCCCTGCAATCTCCCTTTCATTTGCACCTGCATAACTTTTCAACTAAGTTGTTATATCAGTATCTCTTTTTTTTTTTTTTCTGCTGTATTACTGCCATGCCATTATTCTTTTTGCTGTTATTTTTATGTACTTGAAAAAGGTGGTATTATTATTAATGTGGGAAATGATTGTCACTGGTATGGGGATTCTTATCCCTGCCCTATTTTTATACTCCCTCTTTTTTTTGTAGATTTTAACTTGTACTAGACTTGAATCAAGACTTGATGTATGACAAGGTAGATAATTGTCATCTAAATGTGTGGTAAGCATACCAGTAATATATATATATGTGCACAGAACTTGGCATCAAATCAAAGTGCAATTTCTACACCTGATCAAAGCACTCTCCAATCAGCACTAATAGCATAATAATGAGGAAAAACCGACAGGGACTTGGAGCAAGTTCCTGTAGAAACTACATTATTATCAGAAAAGTATAGTGAGGCAACCACCTGCTGCACTAGAGAGGACCTCCAGAGGACTCCTGACACTTCAATTCCTTAGTGCCATGGACTCCATAAGAGAGGGGAGCTGGAATAATTTTATTGACAGGACACAGCCTTTTATAAGTTTACACAAACACAAAAACATTCCTTATAAGGCAAAACCTCTGACCACAGCATTTGATTGGCTGCTGCTGTTACCTGGGGTCAGGGCAGGCTTTCGGGATAGCACCTCCATTCCTGTAATGAATTGCTCTGTGCTCAGCCCAAAGCCTGCTGTTAAGGTCTGGTTCTTTCCCTCAGGCCTTTAATCTGTCTAATCTCCACATTTGCCTTTTCCTTTCCTTTTCCCTTTGCCTTTCCCTTTGGCTTTGGCTTTGTCTTTAGCTTTCCCTTTCCCTCTCTTTCTTGCTTTGCTTTTTTTATCCCCCAAGTTGCTTTTACCATTAGGATTCAGAGTATGACATCAGCTATACACCTTGAGAGTATTTTTATTTTTGTGTGTATGTAAGCCTAGTGTCAGGAAAAGTTTCAAAAAAATAAGAAGTGGAAGAGCTTTCAGGACAAAGTGTAGCTCTTCACTGAATAATAAGGGTTGCAAATATAACTGAAGCAGATGGGTTCCCACTTCTCTCTTTAATTTTTCATTTTAAATGGGATTTACATGTAATTAATAATGTAAGTGCAGTAAACTTTAAATTCAGATAATTATAATTATTAGAACCATATTATCCTGCTGAAATCTGTAAAATAAGTTTGACAATGAATATGTACAACATTAATTAGAGAAGGAAATTCTGTTATTAAATAAAAAACCAAAACCAAACAGAGAGTTGCTTTAGGACACACAGGAGGCACGGTCCACTCTGCAGGCTGCTGCTTGCTCCACTTACCTGTGGTTTTAGGCTACAGTCTCTATCGTCACCCAAGATAGCTGTTGGCTGTACAAGCCTAATCAGCAGCTGGAGGTCTGCAGAGACTTAAAAGGGCCTATCAGTCAGTGTTTTGTGGTCGTCAGAAGCACGGTAGTGTGAAGGACCAGGCATAAGCATGTAAGTATGCTTTGTCTCAAACATTCTCACCATTGCAACAGGAGAGTTATGATTGCAAGGAGCAGAAAAGACCTCGACTCTATGGGAGCACTGCTCAGCAGTAACTAAAACAACTTTGTGTTATCAGCACTGTTTCCATCACAAATTCAAAACACAGCCGCATATAAGCTACTATGAAGAACATTAACTCTATCCCAGCACAGTTTCTTTCCTAGTTTCTTAGTGTCCTGCATCATGTAATTGATAAATGCACACAAAAGTCGGTGGCAAATATTCACATCATAGATACCCTTATGAAAAAAATGTGTTCGAGAGACTATGGTATTAGTTTAAATCTGTGTTTCATTTTTTCTGGGGAACTTTTAATCAATATAAACACTAATTTATTCTTTTGGCAAACTATGCTACAAAAATGTTTCAGGTTTTCCCCAGTGAATTTCCTCCATGTACGTAAAATTCAGAGAATGGGGAGAAAAACATTGAGCATTAAATCACTCCTAAGTTCATGGAACAATTGCTACTTTGTAGTACTTCAGACAGGCAGATGGATGAAAATGTTATGTAGGTTTGACAATGAAATATACTTTCCACTCAAGCTGAAAATCATTAGGACCCATAAAGCATTTTCTGTAGTGCTTATTGGAGTTATGAGTTTTTCACCCTTTCATTCCAATTCAATAGTTGATTAGTAAGAATTAATCAAATGCTCTCTTCTTTTCTTTTTTTTTTTTTTTTTTATTTTTCTTCCCCTCCCCTCTTCCCACTCAAAGAAAATAATGCACTGCAATAGAAGGGTTGTCACAGAATATGGCCCATATGGGAATCAAACTCATAACCGTGTCATTATTAGCACCATGCTATAACTAACTAAGCTAATCCCAGGGTCTCAATTGTATCATTACAAGGCATAATAAAAGTATGTATATTTAAATGTTTGAAATATGTTTCCCCATCTTCCTTTTGTTTCTGAATATTCGTGACAAAAATTAGTTTCCATGCTACCCAAGTCTTGGTATTAAAAAAACAAAACCAAAACCAAACACAAACAAACAACCAAAAATATTCACCTTAGTTGCTTAGCAATAGGTGTTTAGTTCAACTTAAGATGCTAAGGATGTAAGTAAGACTGGAAGATAGAACACAGGACCCACAACTACAGAGGATCAGCTCCCATTTCAGTCAGCAGCTGAATGCCAGGTAAGATTCCTCTAAAAACCTCAACTAGCACAGGAGTTAGAATTAGACAATTGATATGAACACTTGGATTCATGCATTTCACTTACAAACTGCAAATACATTTAAGTATCTAAATATATGTATCTACCTGGTAACCAGCCATTTCATCTCCTATTACGGTCAATGCAGGTCTAGTAAATAATTCCTGTAATACCTAGGGGCAACGACTTTCCTTCTTAAATATTCATGTGGTATCAATAACTTCCTCTAGGCAAGATAGTTCATGGGAAGAAGACATTAAGTTACAAGCTGAGCAATTATTCCTCTCAGATCCTGGAACAGTTGTAGAGTCAATTTACCATTGCTTATAATCTACTGTTTTGCTTTTCCAATTTTTAGCTGTTTTTAGTTCCAATTACCAGGAATTATTTTTTTTTTTCAGAATAAATATTGTTCTCATTTGGATATTCTCAGTATTTTAAGTAAATATAATTTACCTATTAACTTGGTCATGTTCTTACTTCTCTGCACAAATTACAAGGATTTTTTGGATGAAGCTTGTGAATTTTGATAATTTGCTACTGAACTACAGGTCAGAATGTGTGTTATCATCATCAGTTTCAGGACTGAAAGGACTGCTCTGCTTTATATTCCCTCATCCACCTATTGAGTAGAGTTTTGCATTCCCAATTGTTCTATGGACAGCTCAAGGCACTGTACTTTTTATACTGCTTTGTACCATTTTTTTTTTAACATTCTAACTGAAACATAACAGTGTACCAAGTTAAATTTGCTCTAAAACATGGAAAAAGCATACATTTTGATTTCTTTTTTATAAAACGACAACTTGGCAAAGAATCTGGTTAATTTTCTGCTACATCATAATTGCCATTCCCTAAACTTGAAGTCAGGTTGAACTTCCAGCTGACCAAATATTTTTATTTAAAGTTTCATGCATCCTTAGCTAGCAACACTATTTTACTGTGAGAAGTAGGATTTAAACATCTTAAGTGATTTGGATAGGTTGTATAGGGAGCCTAGGACAGACCAGAAAAAGATACCCGTGCCATAATGATCAGTCATACCTGTAAAACCATTTTTTAATGGATGATGAATGGCAGTTTAGCAGAAAAAATCAGAGAGAGTCTCCTCCAAGTGTTTTCTGCATTAAAAAAAAAACAAAAAAACCACAAAAAAACAGGCTTCAGAAGCATTAATCATGCACTGTCTTTTTCATATTCCCATCACTTTCACATTAGATGAATGTGATGCTTCAACTGTATGAATTTGTAATCTCTACTTTTCTGCTGATTTCAGCTTGTCAAATAAATGCTTACTTTTGTAGCAACTTTGAGACTAGAAAGGAAGTTTTAGAAGCATTTCACATGTCTGTAGTTTATATTGTTTACACAAAGTACATGTGGCTCTACTTGATGTTTGTTTATCTTTGATTCCTAGAATGTCAGCTTGAAGGAAAAATCTTGAAGTACAATTCCTGTGACTGTGTTTATAGGAACCACACCTCTGGTAAGTAAGTTGACATGAGATTGCAGTCATGACTGTGCTTCTCATGATCCATCTGTTTTTCTCTGTAGAAATCATTGCTTTTAGTGTGTAAAGGACCATTTCTTTTCTCTTCTCCCTTCCCTTTCTATATGCCACAAATAAAAAAGAAGAAAGGTACTTCCCCTAGGCAGTGTGAATGCTCTTGCCATCTTTCCTGCTATCTTCAGTCTAATGATTAGTCCAGAGCTGTGAAGATTCGGACTTTTCCATGCATTACACTATTTCCACATGAATGCTACCATATAGAGTAGTATAAAGGTATATATAGAGAGGGGCTATTTATATGTGGCTGTGAATTTGATCAAGTATCAGTTACAAAACAATAACATCAAAAATAGATGTTTAGTTTTACCTCTTTTGTCATGCCTGATTAATATATCTCTGCACAGCCCATGGCACTAAGGAAGTTAATGTGTCATTTACCTCACAGCACTGAATCTCTGCTAGGCCAACACACCACAGTACTGCCACGCAGGTGCCATTCTTGACATATGGATGATCTATGTGCTCAAAGGCATGAAAATCATAAGTTACTACAAGCTATTAGTGAATCAGTCGTGCTTCAACTTGATTTCTGATGGTTAACTTGCCAAACAACTGTGTGATATTCAATAAAAATATTTTCTTTTTAAGGCAAAAAATGGTATAATATTATTGAACAGATCTTTTCACAATGTAACACACTTTCTGGTTTAAATATTTTAAAAAATGTTTCACTGAAATGTTCAACAAGAATGTGTCAGTGCAAGTTGCTTATTATTTTTTTAAAGATATGAATATGTCTCACATCATACCATACTGGATGACACTAATGTTAATAATAAACCAACAACAGTAGCAATAAAAATATCAATAAAAAAATAATAATTTCACTTTGAATACCTAAAATGTTATTTATATGTAAAATGTAAAAGAGATGAAAATTAAAGAATATACACGGATGATAGCAATTGCTTTAACAAGCCAACTAATGAAAAATGGGATGTTTCCTAGTGTAAAAACATTACCTTATACTTATCCCACCTTTCCCTTTTCTCAGTTCTAATTCTTACATTATAAGACCACACATCAAGTCTACGGTTCTTCAAACTAACTTCTGTTTGTTTTGTGTTTTTTGCTGGGTTTTATGACCAAAATTGTCATTTAGGCTCAGTGAAGTACACCACACTAGAGTGTCTTGTGCAAATTGAGATGCTTCTAAAGTGTATAATACATCATGCATGAGTTTATCAATTATATAAAACTGGAGGAGGATTGGAGTGACGATTTTCTGTGTAGTATCTGTCAATTGCATATGAATATATCCGATATTCTTGATTATCTTCAATTACAAAAATTGCTTAGGTCTAGGCAAATGACATCTACCGCATCCTGCAAAATCAGGAACCGAGTCTCATTTGTAAAGTCAGAACAGGATGAGTATTATCTTTGACATCTGCTGACTTCTTATGTCATAGTAATCACAACATCCCAAACATCAGAGGGAACATGAAGCATAAGTACAGAAAGATGAGTTATCATTCACAAGAGGAATGGGGCAGAGAATACAGGATAGAACTCATTTTTGGACACTAGCATAAGAAATACGCACAAAAAAAGAACATATATGTAATACATGTGCTCAGGCCTGTCAAAAGCATGAACTGATATGTTCTGTTTCTGATGTGTGCTTCTTAAATGGTAAAAACAGATTGGGTAATAAGAAGGTATAACAAGCAGTCACAACAAGTCCAGGAACAGAAAAAAAAGAGCAGACTTAGATCTATTTCACTCTATCCTGGCTGAGGACCTCAGGTGATTGATGTTATTACTTAAATGCCAACATGTACCCCTCCCCTCTAGTGGAGGAGTAAACCTACTTTTTATTCACTCCTTACCACATTTGTCTGCTGAAGAAACAGCAGTCATACATAAAACATTATGAGTGACAACATAATTAGGTTAAGTAAATTAGAATTCTAAAACTCAGTGTATGTTGTGTTTCTGCTTCAGCCTTCACACATGACAAGATAATTGATACCACAATATAGAGTTAGAGTAAACTTGGCTGAAAACCTAGCAGTGGTGTGGCAAGCATTAAATTTATAAGTGTTAGACACTTCGTCCCTCTGCATGTTATACTTTGTCCTTTTACCTCTTCCAGTTGTTCAGCTTCCATTTTACCAGTAGATACCTGCATTTAGAAGTCCAACAGTTCCCTTGCCAATGCTGTACACAGCAGAGACATCCCTTTGCTGTTCACTCTGTCTCTACATATGTGCAGGGATTGTAATAGCCTTTCTGACTATAGCATAGTACTGGTAACGCTGCTTCACTGTGCTCCATAAAGTCCATTTGCCCTGTGTCCTCAAATGTGGATGTATCAGCTTATTTATAACTACGTTAACATATATTTTGCTTGAATAAGGTAAGAATATGAGGCTGTCCTGCAGTTTGATTCCCTTTCAACAGTATTTAGTCTCCCTAATTTTTCTCATTTCATCCACATTTTTTTTTCATGTTTATTTGTAGATGATTAAAAAAAGCCAAACTGGTGAAACATTGTGCCGATCTCTGTGATAACCCACTGGAAACTCAAGTATGATGAAAAATCTTTGGTAACAACCTAGATTTTCTAAATTTTCTTTTCTCTTATTAAGAAAAGGGTCAAATTATTTAATCTGCAATAAAATATAATGTAAAAATGAATAATATAGAGTAATATTTTGTGTAAATTATTCCTTATTATTATCTTTTCCTGTATTTTACACTATTCTTTATTGAAGTGACTCACTTTTCACTGGAAAAAACATTTAAAACATATTTGATTTTCCATATTCTGTATCAAATAATGGGCTGGCACAATGCAAAGAATTAAATTAATTTACTCTTACATACATAATTATTCCACAATTTAAGGTGATATTATGTTAATATTGAATGGATAATTACCATTGATAAAAATACTTTGGGAAATGTTTTAACCACAGCTAAATATTATAAAATGTAATAGTTCTTTTCTTTCCACTGTTCTGATAATTATAGAAATCTAGGTTATTGTAACTGATGCAGATTCTTTCTTTACAGAATGTGTTCATATTTTATATTGTGCATTATCCAAAAGTAATTTATTCTTTAAAAATTTCAATAAAAATATTTCAGAAAACAAGACACCAAGGATCACTGGAGAAAGAAAAAAGAAAAATGGAATCATACGGAAGTTATTGTCATTAATATTATGAACTAATGAAATTTTAAAGCTAAATGAGAAATTTCAAGCCTACATATCCATAGTATTTATCAAACAGGTGGTGGGGTTTTTTTCCTTTCCATTCTCATTCTGAAACATTTTTAAACAAATTATTAATACACACATATTTTTTTTGCCTACGTTGCTACTGAGTTCTATATATTTCAATACAGAAGCAGACAAAAAAATCACACCCTGACAAATTGCAAAGGCCTAAATATAGTTGATATGTAAGTAGAGTCCAGTTGACATGTTCATTATTTAGAAGTTCAGAAAATATTATGCAAACTTTCAATTTTCTACCACCACACATTATCTTATTTATTCCAGTAAAATAGAAAAATAAAACTGATGATATTTCTGGAACAGGCAACTGACTTGGTGCCATGTCAGCAGCACACTGCATAGAAGTGCTGCAGTGTCAGAGGACGAGCTTGTGGAATCACCAGACGACTCCATAGGAGTTAGTAAAGTGAGACAGGCTTTATTATTTTTAGGTAT
>JAWWLV010000001.1:70383933-70404321 GCA_035041135.1 Platyrinchus mystaceus
TCTCTCTTTCTCTCTTTCTCTCTTTCTCTCTTTCTCTCTTTCTCTCTTTCTTTCTGTCTCTCTTACACATTAATTTTAGATAGTGTACTATTGGATAGCATCACCTAGACCCCAGTCATTACTCCCATAGCTTTTCTTTAAAATAAATTATTTTAAACACAACTTCTAGTTTATTTCCTCCTATTTTGTAAAGATGTAGAACCTTAATGGATTCTCTAACAAAACTGACTTGCCTTTGCATTTTGGAGGTGTATAATAAAGTGAAAGCATTTTGTTCTCATCAATTAAAACAACCTTTGCCATTTTATTTATAACTTGGCTTTTAAAACACTGACAGGATACTAGACAACATTTATAGAGCATGTCTGGAAGCAATATATTTGTTCTCCTTAACTGAAATCCATTCACCTTGAAAGTATGAGCTCATGAAGGATAAATGACCCAGAAGATAAGATCATTCCTCGTAGGAAATAAAGTAACTGGACTTACAAAGATTTAAATTAATGTGAAAGCATGTTTATTGTATTAACTCATTCAGACAAATGTAAAAATTCAATTATTTGTCTCTTCTGTCTTGCATATGTGCTTACATTTAGCCAATTTACTATTGTGGCTATTTGTTAATGTTTAGCTATTATTTCTTCCTTATTTCAAAAATATAGGAATTTACTTCTTGGTTTTCAAGTAGTTTTTATTGAAACTGAAAAGAAGTTATGTGCATAAATTCAGGAAAGATAATTTGGCCTCCAAGTTTTTCCTAGTTTGTTGCTAGCTCAGGACAGCAAAGAACAGCTCTCCTTCTTCTGGTGAGTTTCCACTTTCAAGGAAAGATGTGGGCCAACACTTTCTCCTGTCTACCAGGTATGTAACTATGATGAGTTTATCTTCACATTTCTCTTTATTCCTTGCTATAAATTCACAGCTTATTTATCTTCTGTCTTCACTCTTTTCTATGTATTTCTTATTTTTCTTTTGATTCTTGATTTTTCTTTTGGTTTAGGATTTGTTCTTACCATTGGTCCTAACTTTTTTTTTTCTTCTTTATTTTTTGTGTAAATGATCTAATCCTTACCATTCCCTTAAAGATCTCTGCCTCATTTCACCCACACATGACACATGGTTAAAATTCTGCCTCTTTCCAGTCCATTTTTCACCTCCTACATTCTCCATTGTCTCTTCCATCTACGGGTACTAATGACAAGGTAAATTGATAAATAAATACATATATAGCCACATAAATAAATAAATAAATGCATACATAGCTACATAAATAAATTAAGCTAAGCACAAAGGTATTGCAGCATAGCTTCTAAAATCTCTGACAATACAATGAAACTGATGAAACATTTTTCAGGCACAGAATACACCAATTACAGTGTACTGACATCATACAAGAGGATGGTTAGTTCAAAACCCTCCCTTATTTGCCTAGCTACCATCTTGATTTCAGTCATCAAAATTCACATTTGATAACCTCTTTTCTGTCATTATTTCATGAATGAACCAGGAGAATGTTGCTTCTGTAAATAAATATTTTTTTTTTATAAACTGATTACAGGTGTAGGTGCTGTCATGGAGCTTACCATCCTTCTTCCTTGAGCAATCAAAACATTCTTAATGAGCTACTAAAATTAATGTTCTTTTTAATTATCATCTTCATGTGAGCCACTCAAGCAGACTGCACACCCTTGATAAAGACAGTACAGTGAAGAAGTCTGTTCAAAGCCCATAGTTGTAGGGGGAAATATTAGCTTTGCAAATCATTGACCCAACAACTGTCAACATCAACCAGGCAGTTTAACTATGATTGTGTAACTGAAAAAAAGTAAGAACCTGATTCTGGTCAGGCAGCATCTCATATAGATTCTGATGCTGAAGAAATCTGGCAGGATTGAGAAGCTGATTTCCAGGCCTCTGAAGCAGCCATAATATTTTATGCTTTCAGTCCTGCTCCAGAGCCAAAAGAAAATATGAAGAAATTCTTTTCTTTCTAGCCAGGTTTATGTCTGACCTTACTCAGTCCACGTGTGATTTCTGCAGGGCATGCTGCCTCCTTTATAAGGCAGCAAAATACGCTGCAACTTGCCTGTAGTTCCCTATCAGGTGCTTTTTAATTTAGTTTTTCACATTTCACTCTGCCTGAAATATGCTTAATCCTCACAACAGATTCCACTCTTCAGCATCCACAGTGGGTGAATGTGATGTGAATGAAAGAGCATACTGATGCAACCGTTTGCACGGGCTAAGAGTGATTCCACATCAGTTGCACAACAATAACCTTACCCTTCACGGGACTGAAAAGGTTTGCATGAGCAACTGCATGGTTATGGGTCAGGATCTTTCACCCCTGCAAACAAAAGACAAATTTGACTGTGTGCACATGAGGTTTTGGTATAACGTGAGCGTTGCCATGCAAATGTGGACACTTTATACAGAGGGATGAAACTTGGGCTCATTGAACAGTGAAGGTGCACCCAGCTTATTTTTTTCAGTCTTAAATTTTAAATAATTTTTTCTGTTACATGAAATTTCATTTTATGAATGATGTGAATTTCATTGATTTAATTCAACCCTGTAATCTTTATCCAGACCTTCATTCTCTCTTATCTTTAATTCTGTTTTGTGATTTGACTGTTTTATTATTATGTCTCCTTCTCATTAAAAATATTTTCTCTACTGATATCCAAAATTCCTCGGCTTTCCAAGTCCTCCAATACAGAATTGAAGATTTTTATGTTCTTCCAGGTGGAAATAAGATACGATAGCATCAGTGTGACCTCATAAACCCATTTCCCATGCTCTTCACTCACCTTAAAAACAGTTCATAGAGTTTAAAAAAACCTCCAGTTATCCCTGAGACTTTCACAAACCAAATGTTCATGCATCCAACTCATTTTTTCTCTGCCTATACTACATATATATAATTAATAAATTTAATATTAAAAAAGAGATAACACAGGAGATGTTTTCTTCATATATGTGTATATACATAAGCATAGGAACGAAATATCTAGGTGAAATTTATGAATAGCAGGTCCTTTTTTATTTTTTTTTTTTAACAAAAAGTCATATTTGAACCCCAGCTAGCAGCCAAGCAACAAGCAACCTCTTACTCACCGTCCAGCCGGACTGGGGAGAGAATTGGAAGGGTAAAAGCTAGAAAATTTTTTAATAGGAAAAGCTGAACACACAACCATGGCAAACCAGTGAATTAATTCACTGCTTCCCATGGGCTGGCAGGTGTTCAGCCATCTCCAGGAGGGTAGTGCCCCATCACATGCAACAGTTACTTGGGAAGACAAACATTTCCCAAATGTTCCTCCATCACTCCAAATGTTCCCCACTTCTTCCTTTCCCCACCCAAGCTTTATATACTGAGCATGATGTCATATGATCTGGAATACCACTTTGGTCCCTTGGGTCACCTGTCCCAGCTGTGTCTCCTCCCAACTTCTCATGCATTTCCAGACTCCTCACCAACGTGGCAGTATGAGGAGCAGAAAAGGCCTTGGCTCTGTGTAAGCCCTGCTCAGCAATAACAAAACCATGTCTACATTATCAACGCTATTTTTAGCAAAAATCCAAAACACAGCCCCATACTAGCTACTGTGAAGAAAATTGTCTGCACCCCAGAAAAAACCAGCACACAGTAAAATCTCAGTTCAGCAAGGATTTTAAGTAGCTATATTATTTCATGTACATGGATTTCACCCCTCTATTATGAGTGTTACAGCACAAGGAGACTGGCATGGAAAGGGTGTATTAATGGGACCTCAAACAAACCCATGAGGAAACAATCTCAAAGAAGGCAAAGGAATTAACTTATTACCCATTAGACAATTAAAAAAGTGACATTTCCAGCCAAAGGACACTTCTGATGCTGAGAGTTTACAAGGGCTCTGAGGAGACCACAAGGTCATCAAAAGGTAATCTATAAAGATTGAAAATGGATAGATACAATCTACAAGGGCTCTTAATGGTAACTAAATTCATAATACACTACCTCAGAAAGTTTATGAACTGCAAATATTGGGAGGACAGTAGGCTGAGTTCTTTAAATAAGGATACAGCCTAGATATTTGTCTGATCATATTTAGAATATAGATACTACTACATGTGATTAGATCTGACACCACATGACTACAGTTATAAAAGACAGCAAAACTGCTATCTCCTCTATAAAGCAGATATATAGGGAGTTGAACCCAAAAGTATGAATTTAATGAAAAATTACCAAAAAGCATTTTAAAGCTCATAGAAAAGAACTGTGGAGGCGTGGAATGCAAAAATATTTCCTGGGATGTTATTTCACATCAATAGGATTTATATCAGATTCATGAAAAGTTTGTGGTAGAATACTTGTAGCATAGGTAGCTAAGCCTATCTAGATTTTATTATTTCAATTCTTTAACTTCTGTCTAAGGGAATAAATATTTATTATTTACTATTATTCTAGATCATAAGTACTGCAGAAGTGCAAGATTTAATTGTTGCTATTTCTTGAGGTACCTGATCTTTCTCTTATTTAATATCCCATTTGTTAATTTTTTAATAACACACATCTAAATCAAATAATATTTGTGGTTCTCCAAAGAAAATCAGATAGCTTTAATGTGATAAAACTCATCTTCAGACGAGGGGAAGAGGGGGAGCCCAAATAGTGCCCAAATAATACACTGCTGGATTACTCCCAGGTCCATCATAGGGGCCATCAGATTGTCAAAAGTCTAACTCCATGGGCTCAGAGGAGGACAGAGTGATCATTTGGCAGGTGGGAATTCAAATTAAGGGCTCAAAAGGAACCAACACCTTGTTTGGGAACCTTCCAGGTGGTTCAGAGCCATCAACCCCATGATCAAGGTGGGAAACCCATTACAACAGTCAACAGGAATGACTTTTCAGATTACCTTGCATACTGAGGAGCATTACTGCCCAGGGGTATGGGATTAATTATGGGATTCAGGAGAAGGGCAGTTCAGGATTATACCGAATTTATTATGAAATGTTTAGAGCAACCAAAGGCAGGAAAAGGCAGGTGGTTGATAATTTCTGTGGAGTCAGCTGCGGCAGGAAAATAGAGTCGTAAGGGGTTAAAAAGTAGTAAGCAGCTTGCTGATCAGTAAGCTTGTCTGGTATACTCTGCACCTGTTCATTGCAGTCTGTCTTGTCTTATTAAATTTCTTTCCAAGTCCCTGGCTGAAGGCTCTTCATCCTATGTGAGGATGTGTATATAAGGGGGGGAGTTAGAATTCTTACCCTTATAAATTCCTCTTTTTCAATGACCTTTTATGACTTCTTTCAAATTTCCATCATATCTAAAGAGAAGAGATGGAATTAAAATACTACTATTCCTTAGACAAGTAAAACAAAAACACCGGGTAAATCTCTGCAATGTAATAGATTACATAGATTACACCTAGGCTATAATTGAATATCAGCAATGTTTTTATGGAAAAGACACTTGTAATCACTGTCATAATAGAACCTCATTCTTGCAGGATCTGTTTTTCTGCTTTGAGAGTACAGTAGGTCTAGAATTGGACCTAAACTTCAGCTCACAGGGAGTGCCAGAAATTTAGCAAATTACACCTTTCATAAACACCAGACATACAGATCTTCAGTTTATTCTACTAAATACTGAGTGTTGCATGTTACATCAGCTGAGATAAAATTTATTAAGAGATGGATAAACACAGGAGAATTTAAAACTAAAGATGTAAATCTTGAAAACAGCCATTATGTTGCAGGGAAATGTCTTGACAGGTGCTATTAATCACTTATAGAGGATAGTATAGTAATTTTTGTCCAGTATTAGAGTCAGTGTAAAATCCTTCATCAGTGGTAAAAGAACAAGAAAAATATTATTCTACACAGTACAAAAAGCTCCTGGGAACTTCAATATTTCACTAATAAATTTTTAAAATAATTTTTAAGTGTGGCAATGAAAAGACCTTGGCATTGTATGAGAAAAGAGAGATAACAAGGTACAAATACTGTGGAAAAATTCATGCACACTCCAGAACATAATGCTTGAAAGTGATAGTATTTATGATCACAAATAACACTGTCTTGGGTTACACAAAGACTCTGGTATCCACCTTTTTCTCTTTTCTCCAAATATGCCTACTAATTTAGACTTTAGGGAGGGACTTAAGATAAGGGTGGTACTCTCCTAGGAGAAGAATGTATCTACCAGTGAGAAAAGACTGGAAGGCTGATGACTCAGAGAGTGTGCACACCTGCTGCCTCAGGCTACACGTTGGGCATTGTTTCTTTGTCCTTACGCTCATAACTCATCTGTGATAACTCCCCTCAGGAACAATTTGCTCCCATGGCCCGAAGATATTAATCTCTGCTGATGGACATAATGGATCCAACTGTGCTTAGAAGGTGTTAAAGACTCTTGAAATGTCCCATGATCCAGTATCAATCATCCAGTGAAGAGCTCCCCACCCCAGGGGAGGTACCAGAGGCATTCCCACCTACCCTGAGCCAAACAAAAACCACACTCGGACTTCACTCAGCAGGTTGAGGGTCTCCTTCCCTTACTCCATGGGTCTTCTACTGCCTGGGCCTCTACCACCACCTCAGCGGATCAGGAGAACAATCACCATCGGAGTTGCAGCAACCAGGTCTCATCTCTGGATCCAGAGGGTGTCTTGTGGGTCCTTCCAGTCACAGCCCTGCTCCAACTGCCTGCGCCAGCACTGCAGCCTCACTCCAACACTGACCCTCGAAACCATTCCTGACATGTTTTAATGGGTGGGGGGAAGCCAGCCACCATCTTGTTTTGGTCCAGTGAGCAGGAGCTTGGGAATTTTTCTGGTTAGCTCTACCCAGTTTTGTCAATATTATTGTTTAACACTCTTCTTGATAAAGAGTTATTTTTTTTCTCTTGCATCTGGACATATTTGATCTCTTTCTCTTTGTATTGGAGAGAACTAGGGGCACTGAATTGGAGGAAGGAGACTTTCATCTGATGTCTCTGCCTCTCCAAATTGTCTCAAACAGAGACAAACACAAATCCCATGAATTATAGAAAGCTGCATAAAATAAGGATGTAGGGAAGTATTAGTCAAAGAACTTCTGGACGTCCTGGACAATTTGTAGAGGCAGTGATTATTATTTTCACTTTCCCTTAGCTACAAACATGAATGACATAATGGTAGTTCACTGTTCAGAAACACAGCTTCTAAATGAAATAATTTTCACTCTATCCTTTCACATAATAATGAGAACAGATAGCTATAAAATATTTTCAGAACAATAATTCACAAATCAGTGGTGTTGTAGCATCATCTTGTATATGATGTCTTTCCTGGCTTCAAAGCACATATACTTTTATTGTCATGTTAAGAAAGAGGGTATACACTACTTGTGGACTGAATTTGTTTTCGACACGGGTAGAACACCTGCAAAAGCAACACTATACAGGTATTTCATAAAGAAAGCAGGATGTTGAACTGCAAGGCAGTATAACGAAGACCTGCTTATCTTATTACGGGGAAAAAAATGAGAAAAGTTAAGGAGATATAAATTTCTATAGCTGTATTAACTTCAAAGTTTCTGTGTGATAAAAAGATCTAGTCTACTTATTATATATTTTTTGCAAATGCAATATAAACTCCATGTTCCAAATACATATGCAGATTATTTCTGGTCCCCGAAAGCATATTTTTCAACATCATTAATGGAATATTTCTTCTGAATTAGACATTGGACAAAAAAAATCAAACAATATGGAAATCATAATAAACATTAACCAAATTAACTTAGGTACAGTAGGGTGTTTTGGTTTTAAGTAACTTTTGTTAAGTACTGGTGACCTAAGTTATTACTACCTTTTCATACTCAGCAATGACCAATGTACAAGAAAAGAAATCAAAAAATGTACACTTATGATTTTTTTCCAAGGAGGATTTTTCCAAACCTCTGTGTGAAGACTGAAAGTGCAGAAAATGAGCATGGTAGTCAAAAGTAGCTTGAAACTGGAGAAAAATAAGGAAACAGATTAATCAGGTGATTAACAGTGTTTTATGTAGCAAAACAGATATAATGTCATTTAAGAAAAGAAGAATAGGTGAAGACATATTAGAAGGTTATATTTCTATCATTTTGCCTTCCAGCAAACCTTGAAATGTTTTTTACATCTAATAAAGTGTGGTAGGACATCCAAGAAAAAGGAAAAAGAAATAGCCATATTTCTCTATTTCCATATCAGTGGACTACAGCAATGAGAATTCATTTAAAATGCAAGTAGGCTAAAACTGGATTGTTTTTCCCCTTTGTGACACAATGTTTCTGGCTGAAAATGAGAGGAAATATTTTGGTTTTATTTGATGCAGTTACTGCAGAGATAAAGAGATGAAGGACTTAATAGCACTAATAGCAATGAATCTATACTGGGTCTTTTTGGTCTGCAATCTACAGGAGGCTAAAATAGAAGTCTATAAAATTCCGAGAGTAATGGAGAATGTTGTTTACTCTCTTTCCTAGTGAAAAATCTATGGTGCCAGATTCAGAACAAATAAAAAAGAAATACTCAGCTATTGAACTGTTTGCCAGAAGACATTTTGACTGCTCTAAGTTTATGAGTGTTGAAAAGAAGATTTGGACAGATTTTCAAAGAAAAGTCCTTTGAGGTCTATTAAAAAGAAAGAAATCACAACTGGGTCAGGAAGACCTTGAGTCACAAACAATTATACACCGGGAGAATGCAAGCATCTAGGAAAACATCACTACACATGTCCTGCTCTTATCCTCTTTCCTAAGCATCTGCATTGTTCCTGTCAGAAACTGCACAGAGAATTAGAAGGATTTTAGTACTGACTTTCTGTGTCATTCTTTGGCTATGCCATCTGCAAATAGGAACCTAACGTGTGTGTGGAGACTTGAAAAGGAGTTAAACTGCAAATGAAGAGTTCTATAAAAAAAATTAATGAAAATTACAGTACAATAGTAAATAATGCATTATTTTAACATTAATTCAAATCAAATAATCGCCAAAGCTCTCTCTGAATCATCTTGTAATTACTGCAAAAGTATTTTGAGTTCAGGATGTCCAGTAATCCCAAGACTTTCTCCTCTTGTCAGCCTCCAAAAGAGGAAAGCTTTTTTGTTTTGAAGTCAGTTGAAGGTTGTAAAATTCTTTAAACATGTAATCATATATTTATGTATTTGAAATATACATGTTGAAACACAAGTATAGTTGACAGCTTCAACTTCACTTTGCTTTTTTTTTTCTTAAATAATTCTGAAGGCAAAATGAAAATATATTCTGCCATAATCAATTTTATGATGATGCAGCTACTCATGGTCAATTTAGTTTATGATAATGTGATGAGGAAGACCTAATTTTATATATTTAGTTGCTGAGCTTGGAAATGTTACAATGGCAATTCATAATCTTATGACAAAACTAGTTTTTGTTTGGTTAATATTATTATCATATCTTTGTTTTCCAGCTCAGATGAGTAAAAAAAATAGTTCTCCATGGGCTAGTAAAATTTGCATGCTGGGGTTTTAATACCAAATGTGTCTGAGTTCAGAATAGAAATTACTCCTTAGTATGAAATAGTTTAGCATTGCCAAGTGTATTGAATAGAAAATTAAAAATACAGTTGTTTAAGTCTTTTTATGGATCTTTGAACTCATGGTCACATATGGATCACCAATGCGAATAATTTTAAACTTGCCCTGGGATCTCAGAGCATACATGATGTTGCTTTGTTGTGACTATGCTGGTTTTTCCAATGACAATGAAAACAAGGGCTTGTTAAGCCATGACCTTATTGTAAGATTCACAGTTAATGTTAAGTTTAAACCCTGTATTCTGTAGCTATGACAATACCTTAGAAATATCAAAATGTTTCAGTGCTGAAGAGCTAGATGCTGAACTTTTATGGTGCTTACTATACTATGAGTTAAAATGATTTAATAGACATACCTATCTATTTTTGCAACTATACTATTTTTCTCTTTGTTAATCTAAAAATAAAACCATAGTCTTAAGTTTGTGAGTAATAAAACCAAGTAAAGCCAATTAAAACCAAGTAAAACAATTTAAATTCACTCTGTGTGTATTTCACACAAAAGTACTGCAGCTTCACTTTTTTCCAGGTGGTTACTTCTCTAATATTCACTTCTGCTTAATTCCTTTCTTTAGGCCAGTTGGGTCAACATTTGTTTCCAGATTCAAACAGATCATCAGTGCAACTCTATACTGGGTTTGACTGCTATAGAGTCAATGTTTTTCAGAGAAGTTCATGCATGATCCTACATTTTGGTTTTGTAGCCATTTGTTAGACACCAGATCAGTTATTATTGGGTCTGAAGCACTTTCTGGAGAGTGTGTGTGAGTGTGTGTGTGCGTGTGCTTGTGTGGAGGGGGAAGGGATGGGTTGAACCTCACAGAGGTGGGGTGGCATCATATCCCTTATGGCAGTCCCTAGAGCCCACATGGGGAAGCCCTGGAGCAGCTGCCAGTCACCAACAGCCCAGGAAAACTATAAGACATCACACTTCCTTCAGCCCCTCACCCAGCTCAGATTGGCAGGGACAGCAAGGACGCTGCCCCTCACCCCCACCTGGAGCCCCAGAGTGGCAGGTGGGTCAGAGATCCTGCCTGGAGGAGTTGGCCACAGGGACTAGAGCACATAAAACCAAAGGCATATGTTTGCCTTGTGTTGTGGCCCTACCATTGGATTTATGAGAGCTGGAGTAATTATATAATCTGGTGGTAGCTATATAATCTGTCTCTCCCTCTTCTTCCTTCTCTCTTCTCACTCTGTCTGCTTCTCTTTCTTTGTTCTTCTCTTGAAGCTTGGAGTGATTTGGAGCTGGAGGGCCTGCATCTTGATTTATGTGTTGTTGATCTGCATGATGCATTGACTTCTGTCCACATCCCTATATCTGACTAGCAAAAAAGAGAATTCAAAAAAGTTTGAAGAAATTTTTACATCTTCAGTCAATTTTTTTGACCTTGTGTGAAATCACATTTCACAGTCTCCAGACTGACCTTTTTTAGCTTTACTCAATGAAAGATAAATGCAATGTAATCATAATGCAGTTGTAAAGTCACAGTCAAGACTAATTTGACTCACCAGCTATTTAACATGCTTAGCATCAGTATCTTGGGTGATGGAAATCAGTAAATTTTCATGAATACAGATGCAGGTATAATTTAGAAAAAACAAGAATTTACACCTAAAAATCTCTTATTTGAGTGAAAAGATAACCCTGCAGCCATTTCATTAATCAGCCTAATTCTTCATATACAATACTTCCATTTTACTAAAGTTCTATGAAAAAACGGATAGGCCAGCATAGTTACTGTAGCTTTTCCTTAATGAATAAAGCCTCAAGTGCTATAGTTAAGACCTTAGTTAATTAAACATTAATCTCTTAATTTACTGTATGTGTAACTTAATTACAGAACTAGTTTTAGAGTCATTTATCATTTATGGATTATGAAATAAAAATAAATCTGTTTAATCATACTTTAATCACACAAGCAATTCATCAATTAATTCAGCATATCATACCTACTCCACAGCTCTCTAATTAAGACTTTAAAATTTTCGGGTCAGAGTAAAAACACAATGCCTTCAGAGATATCTTGGAGCCAAACTTCAATATCTATCTCTATGTTTTGTCAAACTGATTGTATTTCACAGTTAAGATGTAAAAGCTTTTCAGATATAATTAGGATGCTATGTTCTTCCTTAAGCCAGAGATGCAAAATTCATTTCCTATTTCTACTTTCTCCATTTTAATTTCTCATTAGCTAAACAATCATCTTCTTATGCCTGATTTCTTCCCCATGAAATAAACTATATTTCATAGATTCCACAAAAAAAGTAACAAAAGTTCCAGCTGGAAAAAGGTTGTAATATTCTAGAAAATTATAAACCCACGTTTTTGATTCCAGCTTAACATAATCATATCTCTTAGAAGGAATGTTTAGTCACATTTCACATCCACCTGAATTACATTCATCTGGTTAAAGTGATATGTTTCAAATGAAGAAAAAAAATTAATAAAGCAACGTAGAAAGTAGTCAGAGAAAAAATGTTCTAATGCATATATTAAGTGCTTCCTAGGACACAAGTCAAACTAATAAAACTCCACTATCTGGTTTGGTAGGCACATTAATATGTGCCATTAAAATTTTTTAAATTTTCATCATTAATTTATGAGAACAAATGATAATTCCATTTTCATATAATCACATTATTACTAAACACTTACTATTAATATCTTTATCAATAAATAATTTACTTCCTGATGCAAAATGCTTGTTGTTATATTCTTCTGGTTAAAGGAAATGAGTGGTAGATTTTGTGTGTGTGTGCATGTAAATAAAGACAAGGCAGAAAACGAACAGTATTAATACAAGTTCAGATAGATTAGAAATGCACTGAGCTGACACTTGCTGTTAAAAATTTGTTGATACTCGACTCAACTGGTAACTAGCTCTCTACTTCTGTAGAACTGTTGTTTTCAAACTATTTTTGGGTGTACTAAACCAATTAAAGAAAACATTAACCTGCATTTCATATACACAATAAAGTGTTCAATATCAAAACTTCCTGAGAGAAAAGGAAATCAGATGATATGGGTATGCATTTGCCTTCATGAATTATTCAAACAGGGCCAAATTCAGACCTTGAGTAAACGTTGATTTCAGTAGAGCTACACTTGCTTACATAACCCTGAAATTATGACCCATCTGCCTCTTGCAAAAACTACAATTAACATTACAATAAATTTAAAAGAAGGTATAAACCTACATTATTTGTGACTAAAAAATGAACAGATGCTATACCCTTCTTTACAATATACAAAATTTGGGGTTCTACTGAGCTCTTTTCCATGCTGTAGATCTATCATTGAAAAGTCATAGATCTTAGCTCTACAGCCACACAGCCTATTCAACAGAAAGGTCAAACTTGTCCAAAGTATTGTTTAATAGCTTGGGTTTAACCCCAGCTGGCAACCGAGCACCACAAGTTAGCTTCCTTTTGACAGATAGGTCAGGGGTACAAAAATACATTGAAGAACATTTTTTGTAATAAGCCTTCCATAATGTCCACTGTTGTGACTCTGACATAGCTCTTCCCTTTTGGTGCAAGAGATTCATAGGATATTTTTTTCTTCCTAGAATGTTTACTGATTCAATACAAGCACCTAGGTAGGCATTTCTAAATGTTAATGCAGGTTAAAGATGGTTTCCATCATACCAACAGCAAACCCACAAAATTCAAAATTTAAGAAACAATGTGTTCAAAAGTCAAATATTAAAAAACTTGCTTGGAATTGAGAATTATCCCTATATTTAACATTTTTACTTTTTTGTCTCTGCTGTATCTACATCAACTGCTACCTAATAGTTGGTTCTTTTAAAATAAATCAATCATCATTTAATTTTTTAATCCATCTGGTACTGCTCCTTAAAAACTACTGAGGAACTGGAATACTGTAGTTTAATTACTAGTGCCTGTACTAATAATAGAGACTGCATCATCATTTATATACATTAGCATCTTCGTGTTTCCTGAATTACTTGCAAGAACTCTGTCCATGAGCTGGAAGAAAGTTTTTCTCTGTCATTACAAAACGGTTTTGGGACAAGTGCTCTCTGTTACTATGGCCACTCCTTCCCTACAGCTTTCAGATAGCTGTAATCTTGTTTGCCTCAGCACCTGATCAACCACATAAAAACACTAAAATGAAAAGACTGATAGGTTACTTGAGGTTTCCATTTCCCTTTTTCTGTTACAGTGAAGTGCTGTATTTTTTCCTTAATTATGTTGTAAGCACTCTTTGGCAGAGATGACATTTTACTTTGCCAAATGTTGACTCTAATCTAGTTTACAACCTTATATGGTAATACAACTACTGTTATAGTAACTCTTATTCATGAGGTCTGGGTTGCTTTTTTGCACTGGCAGATACACGCTTTGCCATGGTAATCTTTCCAGTGACATATTCCCAACGTTTTCTCATGTTTGCTAGACACATTAAAGGTGATAGATTAGGAGATAATAGTTTAACTAAAGGATAAAGAAGCCGTGCAAATATCAGTGAAAACTGTAGCTACATGCCAACAGGAACATAAGGAATGAATTCTTGGTACATTTTCAGATTGGTAGAATTAATCTCACATATTCAATGTGCAAACTATCCATAATTTGAATAATTTTTTATTGATAGAGACTGATTATGTTTCTGAAGCACTACTTCAGCTTCTCATAAATACTTAAGTATCATATAGATTCAAGTGCTCTGGAAATTTAGCTCTGGCAACTCAGAACACTGTGTACTTTAAGTGGCACACATATATCCTAAAATTATGCATCTGAAAGAGAACCATAGAATCAAAGAATTTTTAAGGTTGGAGAAGACCTTTAAGATCATTGAGTCTGACCTTTATCTAGCACCACCATGTCCATCACTATACCTTGTCCCTAGGTGCCTCTTCTACACGTCTTTTAAATAACTCCAGGGATGGTGATTCAACCATTTACCTGGGTATGTTTTCACTGAAGAAACTTTTCTTAATATCCCATCTAAATCTCCCCTGGGGCAACTTGAGAACATTTCTTCTTGCCCTGTCCGTTGCTTCCTGGGAGAAGACCCTTTACTGTCTTCATTGCCCTTCTCTGGATGTGCTCCAGAGCCTCAATGTCTTTCCTGGAGTGAAAGGTCCAAAACTGAATGAAGAATTCAAGGTGTAATCTCACCAGTGCCAAGTACAGAGGGATGATCACTGTCCTGGTCCTGCTGGTCACAGTATTTCTGATACAGGCAAGGATGCCACTGGCCTTATTGGCCACCTGAGCACACTGCTGGCTTACATTCAATGATTGTCAATAAGCGCCCCCACGTCCTTTTCTACCAGGCACCTTTCCAGCCACTCATCCCCAAGCCTGTAGTGTTGGTGGGGTTGTTGTGATTTAAGTGAAGGACTGGGAATTCACCTGGTTGAACCTCATGCAATTGGCCTCAGCCTATCTGTCAAGTCCATTGAGATCCCTTTGCAGAGCCTTCCTACCCAACAACAAATCAACACTCCTACCCAACTTGGTGTCATATGCAAACTGACTGAGGTTGCATTCGACTACCTCATCTGGGTAATTAATAAAGATATTAAACAGGAGTGGCCCAAATACTGAGCCCTGAGGAACACCACTTGTGACTGGCCACCAGCTGGATGTAACTCCATTCACCATCACTCTCTGGGCCCAGCCATCCTGACAGTTTTTTACCCAAGGAAGAGTATACCTGTCCAAATCATTAGCAGCCAGCTTCTCCAGGAGACTGCTGTGAGAAACTGGAATCAAAGGCTTTAGTACGTACCAGTAGACAACAACCTCATCCACTAAGCATGTCACGGTGTCATAGAAACAGATCAGGTTGGTCAAGCTGGACCTGTCTTTCATAAACCCATTCTGCCTGTGCCTGATCCCATGGCTGTCCTGAATGTGCTGTGTGATCTCACTCAAGAGTGACTTTGTGAGCTCTTCCTCATCTCTCTCTGTACTCTTAGGTGGCTTCTGTCCATGTCCTCATAGACTTGCGTGTGTCTAAGTGGGATAGCAGATCGCTAACCATTTCCTTCTGGATTATGAGCATTCCATTCTTCCAGCTCAGGGGAGTGGGTGTCCCAAGAATAACTGTACTTGTTATCAGTGGCTGAGGCAAAGAAGGCATTATGTACCTTCACTTTTTCGTCATCTTTTATCAGTGTTTTCTCTGCATCCAATAAAGGATGGAGATTCTCCTTAGCCCTCCTTTTATTGCTGGTCTATTTGTAAAAACATGTTTTGTTGCCTTTTACAGAAGAGCCAGAAAAAACATCCCATCTGATTCATACAACTATGATATGTCTAAATTGGTTAAATAAAAGAGGACAGAGAGAATATCAAGACCTAGATATACGACTATCTCATCTGGTTTAATTTCTTCTCTATATGCACTTTGGTTTTGAAAGTTTGCTGTTTTGGTTTTTTTTACTGTCTTATAAACTAACAGTCATCATTAGGTTTTAAAATGCCATTGTGTATTTTTCAACTTTTTTTTTTAAAGATGCCCAGAGAACACTTACACGAAACTCTTAACTCCTGGAAGAGTACCCAAGTCAATACACTGTTATGTAGGTAGAAGTCCCTCTTCTGTGACTTACAGGAAGATATTTGTCTTCAAGAGGAATAAACCTCTGTGCTCTGGATCCCTCAAAAAAATGGATGCATGTTTATTCAGACATATGTATTGAATATTGAGACATCTTTTTGCTGTCAGTCTAGTAATGGCATACCCTTGCTCTGAACAGAACTTATCAGGAGGTATCTTACTCCTCCCTAAGGAACATGAATCTGGAAACCATATTTTTCTATAATGTGGCTGAAGTCAAGTACTGAATGTTCAGCCAAATGCTTTGGATCTCATTCAGATTTTTGTTGTAATTAGTTATACTTGTTTCATTTTTAGATATACACCTCACACCTATATGATTCAGGCAATAAATTATTGGATCAAAGTCTTCTTAAAATCTTACCATTTCTTATATTTTACATAAAATTCTATCGCATGGAAGAGATAAATTTTGCCAATGAAACTGGCAGCTTGATGCGTACTTCAGAATAAAAAAATATAACAGATCACCTATAAACTATAATTTCTATGAATTCAAAAGGGATTTATTAAATGGAATTTCATTTTTTTTAATTGTGAAAAAAATAATTGTTTATCACAAAGAAACTAGTGATGTTCTGCAGAACTCCATCTTAGGCCCAGTGCTCTTCAACATTTTCATAAATTACTTGCATGTGACAAAGGACATGAAGGGATACTAAGCAAGTTTGCAAATGACACAAAACTGGGAGGAGCTGTTGACCCTCAATGGCTAAGAGGCCATGCAGACAGACTTCCAAAAATTAGAGCACAGAGCAACCATCAACCACATGAAGTTCACCAAGGGAAAGTGCCGGATTCTGCAGCTGAGATGGGGCAAACCAGGATATACATATGGACAGGGAATGAGGTGCTGGAAAGAGATGCCATGGAAAGGGACCTGGGGGTCCTGGTTGATGGCAGGTTGAATCTGAGTCAGCAGTGCCCTGGCAGCCAGGAGGGCCAACCGTGTCCTGGGGGGCATCAGGCACAGCGTCGCCAACTGGTCAAAGGAGGTGATTGTCCCACTCTGCTCTGCACTGGTGAGGCTTCACCTTGAATATTGTGGGCAGTTTTGGTTACTGCAATATAGGAAAGATATTAGGCTCTTAGGGAGCATCCAAAGGAGGGCAACGAAGATGGTGAAGGGCCTTGAGGGGAAGTGTATGAGGAGCAGCTGAGGTCACTTGGTCTGTTCAGTCTGGAGGAGACTGAGGGGAGACCTCACTGCAGTGAGAGGAAGCTGAGGGGCAGGCACTGATCTCCTCTGCAGGCTGACTAGTGACAGAACCTGGGGGAATGACCTGAAGTTGTGTCAGGGGTTTAGGTTACATATTAGAAAGCAGTTCTTCATCCAGAGGGTGTTTGGGCTCTGGAACAGGCTTTTCAGGGAAGCAGTTGCAGCACCAAGTCTGATAGAGTTTAAGAAGGGTTTGGACAATAATCTCAGGCACATGATATGACTCTTGGGAATGGTCCTATGCAGTGCTAAGGCTTGGAATTGGTGATCCTTATGGGTCCCTTCCAACTCGGCATAATCTATGATTTGGTGACTTTCTATGAACTATAAAAATGTTTGCACTGTATCATACATCTTCTGAAAAATCTATCATTCATTTTCCCGCACACTTTAAGAATTTAAGGTGTCACAGGATTAAATTTTATTAGGTAAAAAAATATGGAAAATGTAAATGGATTTCTTTTATTTCCATGCAAAAAATATAGGGATAAAGTTTCAAAAATAATTAAGAAGAATTTGTAATAGAAATCATAATGATTTTACAACATGTAGTGTCTGATGCTTTGGAAGCTACAAAGGATTTTGCACTTCAAATAACTTCCAACTTAAATCCCTATAGAGAAACTGTGAGAACTAAGCACTAGAACAGGCCTGAAGTTTCTTTTCTCATTGAAATCAAATGGAAATTTTGACACTGATTTTACTGGGTACAGCACTTCATGCATCATAGATGAAACCTTCAGAGATCCAAGCAAATATTGACAGACAGATTGTGACTTTGCTCACTGATGATAAACTCTGTAGGCCAGAAGTTCACATGGACTGTGTTTTCTGCCTCCTAATGGGAGACAATTAATCAACTGAAGTTCACAGTTCAATAAAAGACTTACTAACTGCATCTTGCAGTTGGAGTCTTACATGGGAAAAACTGGGAAATTTTGCAGTATTCGCAACAAAGTTGTGCAGAAAGGTTTTCCTTGTGGGTCATTCCTCTTATATTTCTCTGTAAAAGCAGCGTAAGACTAGAAAGAATAACAGAAATTGAAATAATGCTACTTTTATTATATTTTGGAAAAGCATTCAGAAAACTTACATACGCACATAATTCTACTGTTACTTCTGCCGTACTTTCAAATCACATCCTGTCTGCAAGGTTTGAAAAGACTTGTATTGCCTCTCAAAATATAATTTACTCCTGTGTCAGTGGATGCAGAGGTATGTAGAGCCTAAGAATTTCAGAAAAGGTCACAGTTGTGCCTCTTGGAGTTAGGATGCTTTGAATGACAATTGCTAGAATAATTAATTTCCTCCTGCCAAGAAGGACTTTAGGGTGTTGGTGAACAAGAGGCTGGACATGAGCTGTCAATGTGTGCCTGCAGCCCAGGAAATGAACCATGTTCTGGGCTGCACCAAAAGAAATATGGCCAGTAGGGAGGGGATTCTGCCCCTCTGTTGTGAGAACCCACCTGGCGTATTGTGTCTAGTTCTGGGGTCCCCAACACAAGAAGAACATAGACCTGTTGGAGCAAGTCCAGAGGAGGGCCACTAAATTGATCAGAGGGATAAAGCACCCCTCCTCTGAGGAAAGGTTAAGAGAGTTGGGGTTTTTCAGCCAGGGGAAGAGAAGGCTCTGCAGTTACTTTTTACAGCCTTTCAATACCTGAAAGGGCCCTATAAGAAGGCCGGACACTCAGTTTTTACAAGGGCATGTAGTGACAGGACAAGGGGGAATGGCTTTAAACTGAGAGTAGGTTTAGATTAGGTATTAGGAAGAAATTCTTTACTGTGAGGCTGGTGATGCACTGGAACAGGTTGCCCAGAGAAGTTGTGGAGCCCCATTTCTGGAAGTGTTCAAGGTCAGGTTGGATGGGGGCCTAAGCAATCTGGTCTAGTGGAAGATGTCTCTGCCTATGATGAACAGGTTTGGAACCAGATGATCTTTAAGATCCCTTCCAACCCAAACCATTGTTTGATTCTATGATTCTATCTGTTGAAGTTCTTTGTCAAAAGGTTACAACTGTTTTGAAAAATAAGTCCTAGTATACAATTAATGCCTTCCTCTCCTACATCTCAGTGAGTATTTTATGCCCTTTCAGCAAGACACCAACACTTTTTTTTTTTTACGCCAGTGATAAGCAGACATTTGATGTACAGATGTAACTTGGAGATGAAACTTACTTTTTTTTCTCTATCTATTAATTCTACAACCTTTAGTGTGTGATCATTATCCAGGCACCCTGGGCAGAATAGAACTGCTTCATTTTACTTGGAGTACAGCTGACTATCTAATTCAGCATTGCATAGCTAAGAGCAGACTCTAACCAGCATTAAAATTGCCAGTCTGTTTCTCTGTTGCTTTCTTTTTAAAGCCACAGATATAAATTATAAATAAGACATAGAGAAAAGTAAGCTGTCTTCATGGAAATCTCAGTAAGTTTCATGTTTCAGATATGCATTTCAGTAATGCTGGATTGTGCATTGTTAGTAATTACTTGGGGACAATGACTAAACTGTCTCAGCACTTTGCTGTAATTCATCATTCTTTGAGTTGCTAATTGCAGAAAAGGAAGTTGAACTTACACATTTCTAAGAACCAACTCTGTGGCAAAATGTTCTTGCATTTGAAGAAAAAAACACAGTTTTCCCCCCGATTCATTTGTCACTAAATACTGAAGCAATTAATTCACATTGGTAGCAACTGGCATTGGTTTTGGTTGCATTTAGTGCTCTACTGGAATATGCTCTAACAGAGTTCTGTTATTTCAGGAATTTATTGTGACTCTTTTACCATTTCTTTATGATTGATCCATATTTATATTGATCCAGTTTAGGGCCCAGCGGGGTAGATTAGAGCCCTGAAGAGGTAAGGTACAATTAGATTGTCAGTACATTAACAAAGAAGGGGACCCCCGGTGGCCTAGCGGTTAAGATGCTGGTCTCTCAGCGCCAAGGCCACAGGTTCTAATCCCGGTCCC
>JAWWLV010000001.1:70404421-70415812 GCA_035041135.1 Platyrinchus mystaceus
AAAATCCATTGCGCAGGCTTGAAAGGTGGGAACACCTTTCCCAGATCTTCGTTCGCGAAGACTGGCCATTTTTACATTAACAAAGAGAGCTTTATAAATTATCTTGTAGGAAAGGGCAGGAAAGGGCATTGTCTCCCATTGAACCTATGTCACTTGGTATAACTTATTAAATACTAATTGGGATGAGGACATTAAAAGTGATACACTGTGACTGTTGTAATTCAGAGGGCCAGATACTTCTTACTTTAAGTTAATAAATCCAGAGAAAATTTCACTTCTCCCTTGCAGCAGTATATTCCAGTCAGTGGCAAGTCTAAGATTTTTGGATAATTGGATCTCAACAGTTCTGCAGTAGACCTTTATGTGTGTGTATTCATTAACACAGTGTTCTAAGACAGCAATACTGTGCAAAGCAAGAATAGTACATGGTATTCATATGGAGTTTATGCTAGAGAAGACAGGAGTATTTACTGTGATACACTGGAAAACAGAAAAAGAAGGTCACACATTTAATAACTAATTATTACCTAATTTTTTAACAATAGATTCATTTTTAAAGATAAATTTTTCTTACCAGCATCTGACAGTGTTTTGTAAAATAAAAGGTGCCGATCTGTTCTTCAACTTTGCAAGAAGCCCAGAGACTTGGTGCTGATGTCTGGGGTCGATCTCAGTAGTTCATTCTCTATTAATGGCACTGATGAAGAACTGAGTACTTCTGTACCTGTTGTGTTACAGTAATACAGTTTCACACTTTTCAGTGCAGAGAATAAGATTTCTCATTCTGATATTGTTATGGAATTTCAGGGAGTTTTGTCATTTAACTGAAAATTTTCATTATATTATTTTGACTGAAAGAAAACAGCTGTGATGCAGTAGAATTTAAATTACTTGAAAGCTTAATGTCTTTTTAAAATACTTACCTGTCTTTGATTTCTTTTTTCCTGAAATCAGATAACATTTGATTGAAGTATTTAGTTCATCCAGGAAAATGGTACACAAATTCTTCACCAGAGTCTCCATCTGCTATGTGGAGACTCCTCCATCACAGGTTTTCCCCATAATTCAGATGAGGTCAGTTTTTGTAACTTCTCTTGACATGTTAAAAGCGGATATAAGGTTGTTTTTATAGAGGCCTGTAAATTCATTGGCCTGTTCCAGGTTAGCTGAAAAACCAATATGAAATTTTTACAATATGCATGCTCTTATGACTCATCTCTAATGTTTTGTACAGTATATCCACATCTGACATAATGCGAGGACAGAAAGTAAAAGGCAAAAAAACTGCCTGTTATTCAGAAGACTGAGTAGTCCACTAGACTCATTATTTGTTAAAAATTTCCTTTTTCTGAAATTTATCCATATGCTTTCTTAACTCCATGCACTCTAATAATCTATTAATTATTTGACATTTCCATCAGCAATATTTACATTTCTTTCTCTGCATTACCTTTGGTTTCAGCACACTCTCCAACGCTATTTTTCTCAACACTATATGTTTCAGAGCAAACAAGGGAAATACAGACCAATACAGTTACACCTCTCAATGTGCATGTGCTAAAAATACAGCTGACACACAATCACATTGTGGGAGAGAATAAGAAAATGAGACCAAAAAAATTCTTTTATTAGTGACTGTACTGCATTTAATCTGCCCCTCACCAATGCTTTTCCGTTTTACATTTAGGGAATTTGTGTTCATGCAGTTTGCATGGTTGAAGAACAGATTTGATTACTGTGTGAACACATACAGCCATTCTTATTTTCACTTTCAAGTACAATGCTGTGTGTACACCAGCATAGCAAAGGTAGACTGCTCTGCAGAAGAGGGACAGAATACATAAAATAGGTAGGATAAAAAGACCTCATCAACATGGATGCAGTCCCATGATAGCTGAGCAAAATATGCAGAGCAGAGTTGGTGACAGTATCCAAGAGTCAAAATCACCAGATGAGGCTTAAGAGATGGCCTAAGAACAAGATGAATCCACAGTACAGGGTCAAGATCAGGCCTGAAGAGAAAAACCATGTTAGCCACAGCCTGGTAATTACCAGATGAGCCCATGGAGATGAAGCAGGTCCAAGCTCAAGCCAAGAATTCACACCCCTTAACCAAGCTAAGGGTTTGAACCAGCAAGGTACATGGCCAACACAGGCACAGATGCTGTGCAGTTGAAATGTGGCACAGATAGGCTTTAAGAATGACAGCCTCAGCTTGAAAACTGCTCCTGAGGAAAAGTGAAGGGACACACCACTAAGGTTTCTTAGTAGAGATGTTGAGAGAGTAACTTTTTCTGAGATTTCTTCCAGCTTTTGCCTTAGTATCCACAAGGCCAGCTGAGGCCTCTCAAACAGCTTTCCCTTATCAGAGAGGTGGCTTTGCATTATAGATTTCCTTGCCAGAGAATTCCTGAGCAGGAGTGGAGCACATTCAGGGCCCTGGACACCTTTGTTCTGTAACCTACAGAACAAAATTATTACCACTTAGAATTTGTTTACAAGACTTGTCTGTAATTTTGTGATCATTCACTCTGAATATAACCTCTATGGATAGTGTACCTGCATTTGAGTAGTGCATGCTGTTTAACTTCTAATGTCACCCTAGAGTCACAAAAGATATAACGATGTCTCAGTGATGAAGCATCCTCATATACCAGGTCAAATACTGATTGTAAAACTAGTCTCACTCTTCACTGCCAAGTGCTCCAGCCATACTGTCCAAGATGCAGGAGGCAAAGGCAGGGACTGGGAGGATGAAGAGCCACCTGCTGTAGGAGAACAATAAGGTGAAAGAGGAACCTGAAGGTGCAAAAATCCGTGGGACCTGATAAGATACATCCAAGGGTCCTGAGGGAAATGGTCAGGGAAGTGGCTAAGCCACTATCCATCATATTTGAGAAGTCATGGCAGTCTGGTGAAGTTCCCACCGGGTGGAAAAGGGGAGATGTAGTCCCTGTTTTTAAAAAGGGAAATTAGGAAGACCTGGGGAACTATAGGCTGGTCAGTCTCAACTCTGTACCAGGAAAGCTCATAGAGGAAATCCTCCTGGAAAATATGCTAATAAACATGGAAAATAAGGAGGTGACTGGTGACAGCCAACACGGCTTTACTAGGGCAAATCATGCCTGACAAATTTGGTGGTCTTCTACAATGGGTTACACTGTTGATGAATAAGAGAAGAACAACCAACACCATCTACCTGGACTTGTGCAAAGCATTTGACACTGTTCAACATGATAATATTTTCTTTAAACTGGAGAGACGTTGATTTGATAGACGGATCATAGGGTGGATAAAAATTGGCTGGATGGTCACACTCAAAGGGTCATGGGCACTGGCTCGATGTCAGTGACATGGACAGTGGGATTGAATGCCCTCTCAGCAAGTTTGCTGATGATACTAAACTAAGAGGTGCAGTTGATACACTGGAGAGAAGGGATATCAACCAGAGGGACCTTGAGAGATTTGAGAGGTGGGCCTGGGCAAAACTCATGAAGTTCAACAAGGCCAAGTGTAAAGTCCTGCCCATGGGTTGGGGCAATCCCAAGCACAAATAGGCTGGGCAGAGAACAGACTGAGGGTAGTCATGAGGAGAAGGACTTGGAGGTGTTGATGTATGACAAGTTCAACATGACCCAGCAATGGGTGTTTTCAGCCCAGAAATCCAATTGTATCCTGCGCTGCATCAAAAGAAGTGTGGCCAGCAGGTCATGATGAGGGAGATAATTCTTTACTGTGAGGTTGTCCAGGGAAGACGTGGATGCTCCACCTTTGGAAGTGTTCAAGGCCATTTTGGATGGGACCCTGAGCAACTTGGTCTAATGAAAGGTATCCCCGTTCTTGGCAGGGACTTTGGAACTAGATTGTCTTTGAGGTGCCTTCCAAACCAAACAATTCTATGATTCTATGAAACCAAAAAATATCTTCCCATTGATGATCTTTATTCAGGCCATTGAATAAGGGTCTAACCACAGTAAAATATAAGCAAGGTTCTTGCTCCTTTTTCCAGTGCTTACAATATGCAGAAGTAAGAAAGAAAAAAAATATAATTAAATCAGAAATTAACAATGTTTGTTTGAAACTATTATAATTTCTTCCTCTATTTCCTGTCTTGTTTGGCAGTTGTTGAGCTTAGTAATGCGTGTTGGGGTGACTAATTCACAAATTACATTTTATTAGGAGTACTTGGGAGAAAAGGGGGAGGCAATCTGCTGCTCAAGTGACTGAACTGTTGGGTTATTTTTTGAAATTTTTATTATGTATGTTAAGCTCTGAAAGCTTTGGAAGGCACACAGGAAGGCAGCTGAGCACCTCATTATGCAGATGTACCAATTCATATCTCATAATACAAATAATAGATGCCTCTCAAGCATGAAGAAAAACAGCAAAATGGGACAATGACCAAAAGACTTAAACAAGCTAAAAATTATGAATCACATTGTGTAAATATTCATAATTAAGATTATGGCTGGTGTGCCAACAGAGTGGGAGAAGGAAATGAAGATGAAATAAGTAAATTTCTCTGTTCAATATGTTAGACTTGTAGAAGTATAGTTTAAATCCTAAGATGTGCTGACATGGATAAGTAGCTACATGTTAGCTGAAAAAGTAATTAGTTTTTTAAATTTTCTTTTCTTTTGCTCAGCAGAAAAATACATCACCTTTATTCGTGTCTCTTTAAGTATTTCCAACGCTAGCATATATGGAGTCATTGAAGCTTTTGGAAAAATATTTTACCTATAAACCTAAGAAAACAGAAGTGAAAAAGCCCATTAGGTATCTGCAAAAGTCAGAACAGGCCAGCAGTAGCATTAATATAAAATTATGTATATATTACTGACTTTCCATTCTCAGTGTACTCTCAAAATTCACAGAGATTCCATACCTCAGAATATAATTCTTGCAAACTGTTTTCCTAACAAGGATATGGAAAGCAAGCATTCATATTTAAACTGATTAATGTCAATCAAAAATACAGTAGTGAAATGAAAAACAAACCCCAAACCTAAAACACCTCTCTCCAACTCCTTTTCTCCTCAGCTCAACATTACTCCTTGATTCTGAACTCCTCTAACTTCTTCTCTGCTCTCTGCGCAGTGCAGGGGGATGAAGGAAGAGAGACTGTGGTCATTCTGTAGCAGTTCTTTGCAGCCACACCTTCCTCCTTACACTTTTTTCCTGCTCCAGCATGGATCCTCTCTACTGGCTATAGTCCTTTATGAATTGCTCCACATGCTACAGGCTGCAGCTTTTTTCAAGACATACCCACCTGCTGCAGCACAGAGTCCTCTGTGGGCTGCAGTGTGAATATCTACTCTAATTATGTCCTCCATGAAATGCAGGGGAACAATCTGTTTCACCATGGTCTTCTCCATGGGCTACAGGAGAATTTCAGGTCTCACTGTCTGCAGCATTTTTTCTCTCATATTCTTTCTCACTGTTCTCTCTCACAACTGTTGCATAGTGGTTTCTACCCTTACTTAAATGTGTTATCACAGAAGTCATCTTGTCCAAGTCCCCATCTCTCTAACTACCCATCTCTAGGGTTACCTAGAACTGGTTGTCCTGGACCATTTTCAGACAAATTTTAAAGATCTCCAAGGATGGAGGCTCACCACCTCTTTGGGCAATCTCTGACAATGCTCAGTCATCCTCACAGTAAAAATGTGTTTCCTAAAGTTCAGATGTAAACTTCTGTGTTTCCATTTGTGCCCATTGCCTCGTGTCCTGTCACTGGGCATTGATAAGATATCTCCTAAGTCTTCTCTTTCTAAACTGAACAGTGCCAACACTCGCACCCTGCTCTCATATGTGAGGTGTTCCAGTCCCTTAACCATCCTTATGGCCCTTTGTTTAACTCTCTCCAGTAGGCCTGTGTCTCTCTGTTATGTCCTGCCCCACAAGGGCAAGAGTAACCCACGTTATTGTTAATAGATCTCTTGGGGTGGATTAGAGGGAAATGACACTGAATATACATAGCTATATATAGGATTTATTTTAGTAAAATTTGGTTGCAATAGAAAGTGGGTATGTAGCCATTTTTGTTATTACTAATAGTAATATGGCAATATGAAAGCACTTAAGAAATGTATAAGGGAAAAAGAAAAGAAGGAAGAAAAAGAAGGATAAAAGTAGAAAGATTCTCAATCACCACCCACGGATCTATGATGGGACTTGATTGTTGCAATTTAGTTGTCCATTGGTAGAAGTAATGGTCTTGATCCATGGGGGTGGGGTAAGAAGCCCGTGAAACACAAAGTCTGATGGGTTAATATACATTCCAGCCACGTGGGAATGCCTGGTACCTCCCCTGGGCAGGGGAAGCTCTCAGTCCTCTAGTGGAAAGCCTCAGAAAATGCATCTGGGGGTGCTTTGGGGGTCTTTGATGGTTTATGACCCCTTCTAAGACATGACATCTGTCTCATGTCAATGCAGTTATGCCCCATCAGACCTTCCCTAGGGTAGGGGAGGAAATTTTCACAACTGAGCAGAGTTGGGTAAGGGACAACAATTACCAAGATAAAAGGCACCATCCCACCTTGCAGGATTTGCCTGGCTTCAGCAAAGCACCCTGGTGCCTCCACCTTGTTTTAAGTCATTAACCATTAACAGTCCAGTTCCCCCCACTCTCTTGTAATGAGAAGGCCAGAAGTGAACACAGCACTCCAGGTATGGCCTGAACAGTACTGAATAGGTTCACCTTCCTTGACTTGCTGGCAATGCTTTACCTAACACAGCACAGAATAGTTAGCCTTCTTTGCCACAATGTCACATTGTTGGTTCTTGTTCAACTTGTTGTCCACCAGGACTCCAGGTTGTTTTCTGCAAGACTGCTTTCCAGCAGGACATCCCCTAATTAGTACTGCGAGTACAGGACTTTACATTTCCCTTTTTCAAACTGCATTTAAAAATGTCAGCTTATTTCTCCAGCTTGATGTCCATCCGGGTGGCAGCAAAACCCCTAGTGTATCTGAATAGGGTTTTCCTCCGTGGGTGCATGATGTTCCTGACAACCTGTTTCTCCAGTCTGTGAGAGACTGGAATTAAGAATTTTCCAGGCTGGAGTTAAGTCAGCAGATTGAGTCTGACAGCAAGAGGCAGAAGATATTTGTGTTTACAAGATCTGAATTTATACTGTTATTTAGGGAATTGTTTAATTCTGAGGAAGGCAAATATGCATTGTTTTTTAAAGGAACTGTATCTTGTTCTGAAAAAAGCTATTCCAATTTATTCCCCCCCCCCCCCCAAATTTAAAGAACAAGACCAATTTTCTTCAAAGCTTAATCTTAGCTCTTTGTTGGTCTCTCATCATTCCTGAAATATTGTCATGTATTCACAGTAATGATGAAAAGGTAAAATGAAAAAAACATTTCTATTTCATTTTACTGATAAATATCTTTGATTCTTAAGCAACAGACTGCCAATGCTTGCCTCTTCTGTGAAACGAGCTTGAAGGCCAGGCAAAGATAGGGATTTCTGTAAATAAATGTCTATTGTTCATTTTCTTGTGTCCTTTTTTGAGCATGAATCATTTTACAGACTTCAATTCACAGAGTTTAATGGTAGACTACTTTCAAAGCACATAATCACACTCATTTTAGCCTAATTCCTTCTTATTCTGATTTGGTGGTTGGTTTGTTTTTTTTTTTTTCTGCAACATGCATTCCTAATGTTAGTCTTTCTTGCAGAGGGTTGTTTATTCCTACAACAATCACTCTGAAATTTGCCACATTCATTGATATTCTTAGCAGAGAACATAGAATGAATGTACTTTTAATGTAGCAAAAGTTCTTTGGCATAGTTTAGAAAGTGTCTTTAAATAAATATATTTTAGCAAGGATTTTATGATAGCTTCCATGGCCCAATATGAACAGTAGATAACTTCAAAATGAAATTTTCCATTTTTGCTATGATATATGCAGCATTTTGTCAAGTTGCCAGAAAACTGTCAAAAAAAAAAATGTCTATATTTGTTAGGTATATTCAATGATGATTTTAAGTGGAAGATTCTGGTAATTCTTATTCCTCACCTTTGAATCACAGTTCACTAGATTATTCATTATGCAATGAGATTTTGCTGTTTGAAAGACAGCACTGAATATATTTTGCAGGTAACAGAAACTGTTTTAAAGGATACATTTCCGAAGTATTGGTGTTCACTACATTATATACACATTGTGAGGTACAGGAGCATACAAAATAATTTTGAGGGAAAAATAGCAGGTTGGGCATATTAGTTGACATCAGAAACAAGTCTGAGACTAGATGTAGGATACTCCTTGCTGATCGTCATAGGGGAGACCCAGGGACACTTCATGAATACAGGATTTCAAGGTTAAATTCACTGCATACTGTGACAGTGATCAGAAACACATTCTCATCAGTGACTTTTTGACATCGCAATATGCAAGGTACGTGAGATATATTCACAGGTTGAATTCAATTTGGCTGCCAGCATATTAAAACAGTAGTACCGACACTAGAGATTAATATACATTTTAGTGGAATGAACTTTGCACTGAGTGCCAGTTCCTAGAATTAGCTTGAAACTAGGAGTGAAATTCTTTAGAAGACAAAGAGTGAGTACAGATGGATTACCCAATTGTTAACAAGTTTATTTTACACCAGAATATGACATTAGTAGACTTGAACTCTACCAAATGCTAAGTCCCTAAAACTCAAATATCAATTTGATATCAAAATCCCTGGACAATGTTTTTGTTTGACTAACTTATTTGCTGTTCATTAATTATCTTTACTATTAATATGTTGCTGTTATTGTTAATGAAATACCTTAGATTCTCATTCTTTAACCTATTGTTACAATGTCATCTGTCTGAGAGCAGAGGAAAACTTTGTGATATCTATAAAAAAACAAAGTCCTTTTCTCTGCTAAAAAGAAAAAAAACAACCTTGCAAATAAAAGTGAACACATATTTAAAAAATATAATAAATAAAATGCCTGGACATCTTATCCCAAAGCTTGTACTGTCCTCATGTTATTTGTGTCCAGTAAATTCTAAACATCTTCCATCAATTGTAGTTTTGGTTGCCAGAGAATAGCTTTCTGTTTGTGTGCTACATCAGATTCAGAAAAGCTGCTACTCTTTAAAATTGGGAAAAAATCAATATAATCACAAGAAAAATATGTATTAACTGCTGGGTATATTTGCTATAGGGATTAGTTTTTCTTGAAAGCTTAGCATGATACTTTGGAAAGATGTTGTATTATTTACCTTGAGAAAGACAAAGACAAAAAAATAAAACCTTTCCTTTAAATTCACTATTCCCTTTGAATTTCTCTGATTAGCTCTGATGTTGGCTGCAGAAATCTAGCATATATTACCTCTATATATTCATCACTATTCTGGCAAATACTTGTCTTGAGATACAAGAGAAGATTCTAATTAGCATGGCTTTCTCTGTTCAACAATCTCTTAGACACTTTCCTAATTCAAAAATGTCTTCAGAACACTTCTGCTTGCCCATAAGTGCAAAAGCTGATATTTGTTTTCTGGTAGCAGGCAGGGGAATCATAGCTTTCTGCAGAGCAGAAGAGAATCATTAAAATTGCAACAGAAGAGCCACACAAAAAAAAATCTCTAATGGGACATATGTTTATAGATCCAATGTTCATTCAAGTTTTGCATCTCAGATGCAGGATGCTTAAGAGACTATTTCTACAGTCAAGAGTTTTTCCCAGAGCCCAATTCTTATCAACTGTGGTGACTATTTACAATTTCTTTCTGGATATTCCCTCATGAAAGGCACAGCTGGGAATTTAGCTATTGTAAGCCTGTAGCTCAAGAAATGTTATCGCTGTCTTGAAATTGTCAATACTAGGGAATTAGGGACTATCATGATGTGAAAAAAAAGTCTTAGCAATTGAGACACCAGCAAAATCCTGGATATTCAAATAAGCAGGTATTTGTTGCATTTGATTAAGATGTAATCTATCTTTAACAACTAAGAATCAAACTTTAAGCACACATACTAATGAAGCAGAAAGCATGTGATAGATTGTTGGTTCCGACAGGGAGCCAAGCTGAAAGAAGCCAAAAGTAAAGGGGTTATGTTCTCTGTGACCCAATCTGCAGTGTGTATCACTGGTATCTATAAACACTTTTCCATAGGTTAAGATCTGTTTAGCGTGAAGAATGACTTGCTGTTTTCATCAGTTAAAAAACAGATGACTAATTTCTGGGATCTGGGTAGTATCAGCTCATTCAGGTTCATGTTTGTATCTGGGTGCTGGTCATTTGATTCCATCTGGTAGATGAAGATGAATACTGTTATCTTCATCTTACGTGACTATGCTGTGTCGTATTTTAATATATGTGTGGGTAAAAGGCAGACAGAATAAAATCACAAATAGGCCTGAACTACTGTTAATTATCAAGCTTAAACACTGATAAGAGCAGAGAGTTAAGAGACTTTGCATTAGTCCCGCTAGAGTCAGGACTGGACTGTATTGAACTTGCTTTGCCCAAATTTGTTTTAAGGCTCATCTGAAGCTTTAATTATATATATATATATATATATTATTTTTTTTTTTAATTTAGTTGTAAAAAACAGTTGTTTAGCAATGACTAACACATATCACCTGTTCTATTTTCTAATTTGGACTAGACTCCAACCACTGATGGAGCAATAAACAGTGCAATAAACTTTCTCTTCATAAACAGAAGGTATCTGTGGGCCAGTTAAAGATCATCTACTCCGATCACGAAAGGAACACAAGTTCTTCCGGCTTCATGATAAGGAGGCAGGGGACTTGAAATCACTTTCTGAGCAAAATGTCCTGGTTAGGTTCATTAGACAGACCTTATTTCTCCCTAACTACAAATTTTTCTGATACTAGTAAATGGTATTTATCTAGATTAACAAGAAACTTATATGAATTAGTTTTGTCATTGAAAGGCACATGAAAATGAGTAATTTCATAGGTTGTCATGAGAAAAGATACAATATGATAAAACAGTATATGCTTCTTAATAGTTGTATTTAAATTCTTATGAATAGAATTGAGAACTGCAATATTCAGGACAATTATTTAGGACATAATTCTATCAAATAATACTCTGTTTTTTTTAATTATTGAAAAAGTTATTAATAGAAAGGTTTGTGAAGCTAGAGCAAAAATATGTATTTAAGTAAATTTATTTTGTAACAGTACTAGTAAGATAGAAATGGCATTTGAATACTGCATTTACATGGAAGGTTAAAAGTACAAATTAACACTTATCGATATGTTGGTTATATGATTTATTACATGGATACAGGACCTCTGGTGGCCTAGCGGTTAAGACGCTGTGCTCTCAGCGCCAAGGTCGCAGGTTCGATTCCCAGTCCTGCTTCAGGGTCCCCCGGGTAGATGGAGCTCGTCAGCCC
>JAWWLV010000001.1:70431387-70447287 GCA_035041135.1 Platyrinchus mystaceus
AAAAATCCATTGCGCAGGCTTGAAAGGTGGGAACACCTTTCCCAGATCTTCGTTCGCGAAGACTGGCCAATAGTATATCTGCACTAGGATCTACTGGATACTGAGTTGTCCTTTGAACATCCATTTTCTCACAGAGATGTGCTATCAGAATTGAAATAGATAGGAAACTCACTGGTTATGTATTGTTTAAAAAAATCTCTTGAGAACCATAAATTCTGCATTTGGCTTTCAGTTTCTCCATGACTAAAACTTATGGAATGAAATTGAGATACATTACTAGACCGTACTAATTGAACAGCACCAGTTTAAATGACAGAAAGTACTTTTGGGTATTCCTTGCTATGCTGACAATATATTGTGGTTTGCAGTGACATCAGTGTCCAAGATTTATTTTTGCTTTTTCATTCACACTGTGATGATCCATGGAAAATATCTTATCTCGATAATTTCAGAATTCAACATGCTAAATATTAATTTTTGAAGCATGTTTTGTTTGGTCTTTTTAATGAGATAAACCAAAACAACCAAATGGCTTTATAATTTTTAGATGCTAAGTTAGTGAACTACCTTCATCTTGAAATATAATACTATACTGAATTACTGATTATAAAAATTTTACTGTTTTCTGATTTTTGGAATAATGAACATGATTAAAAGAAAATATATAACACTACATGCCAAACCCAGAATTCCAGAAAATGGTTTTCCAGTACAGGAAAAATTTTAGTAAGAAGAATAATCCTTTGAAACTTGTATCTATCTTTGCATTTGCTGCAAGTACTATTTGAAATGTTATCTGTCTTCAACTGCCTTATTCATAACTGCAACATTTAGTTCTCTCATCTGCCAATTAGAGAACTGTGGTGGTTTTTTTTTCCGAATTCTAAACTTCAGAGAGAGAAAAACATGTGGCTGTAAATGTTTAAGACTGTAATACACTGCATATAATTAAATTTAAAAATATTTCTAAACAAATTAAGGAGTATTTTTCTGGGAAAATTAATTGTAAAACAACACTGATGAAAATAAGAAATAATAGCAAAACTGTGTCCACAGTATTACATGTTGCATTTAAATCACCCACTTTTGAAAGGATATACTATGTATGGATAAACATCAATAGTGAAATCTATATATTCAAATGTAGTAATGTAAAACATCTAAACCCTTTTTCTAAAACTTACCTGGGTTCTCTACTTATGCAATGAAGGTTAAGTTATCATAACAGTAAGGCATATAAGCTGACTTGTCCTTAGCTTACTGTCTGCAGATATCTACATTTTTCTTATATATCAGGAGGGATTCTTGCTGCTCAGATTTTTAATTTTTTGAGATTACAAAATTTATCAATGTTTACCAAAACAGAGAGAAACAAGCAAAAAAGAAAATGAAACAAAATTAAAAACAACAAAGAAAGTTTATGTTTCAAATCAGTGTTATTTCAGTGCAAACAATTTGACCTGTTAAGGTGAAATATTTTCTACCAGGACTAATACATAGAACAGAATATTCCAATGTCATGACAGCTGAATGTGCACTGTGCTTCAATTTTCTCTTCATTGTGGGCTATTTCAAAAAATTCTTAATTTAATTATTAAAAGCACTGGGCTTAAACTTTGATAGCAAGTCTTTCAAGATGATTTTCAGATTCAAAAGAAAAACAGCATTTCAGTGGGCTCCTCTTAGCAATGATCCTGATTATATTTTTCTTAAATCTCCACTCAGCATTCACCACCATTCCTGTATCTGGGTATCTTCTACACACATATTTCCATATCTGTGTTTTCTCTTATTCCATCTCCTCAGTGTCTTACTTTCTCTACAAAACTGATATGCTTTCCAATTCACATTCTATTTCACCTTTGACACCTTGTTCTCACCTTCTCACCAGAAGATTCTTCTACTATTAATCAACCCCTACATTATTATTATTCTGGGAGAAGGTCTTGAACTTATGGTTGATGGTACATTGTAAATTACTGAAATTATCATAAAGTATTTAAAAGTGCTGAAGATTTGCCTGCTAATCACATCCCTCTAACATCCTCTAATTTTTTTCTTGCCTACTTCTACTTCACTGAATACGTCTGAAGTGAATTCTTTTGTACCATTTCCTTATCATATAATAAAAGTATTACAATACTCCCTTAATTCTGTTTTTATGTATGGTCTTCTATCTCTCCACTTTAAATATTAATGCAACCATGGAGAAAAATGTAGACAGAACTGAATGTGAGCTATTAGTAAATAGTCTAAAAATAGTCATCTAAAACAAGTAATGTAAGACAATTATACAAGCCTCCGGCTATAAGCAATACAGAAAGATTAATGTCTTCAAGGAGTGCTAATTTCCATACTGCCTGAATTTTCTGGAGTGCCCTAGCCCTCCCATCACCCCAGGTAATTATTTCCTGTGTTTCCTTTTTAAAATCAGCGTTATTAATCCTCAGCAATATGTTGAAAAAAGTGTTGAAAAAAGATGGGCTTTTTTATCCCTCACACATCTTTGTATGTCAATTCAATTAATTTTCTAAATCTCTAAACTATTTCCTGATGAGATCCAGATCACTTTGCCAACATAAAGAACTTTAATTGCAGGATTATTATGATCCATTAATTAATCAATAAAGTAAAGTAATATCAATAGAATATAAAAAAAAAAATTTCATCTGTAACTATCAAACTGCTATATTACAGTTTCCAAATCTAACTGTTGTCTTTGCAGGTAGAGAAAATGACACAGAGAATTTGGAGTCTAGCCAGTATGTAGAGGTTCAGAAACACAGTTACTGTAAACAGGCCAGCAGTTGTGAACATCAATCAGTGCCTAGGGAAGGAATGAAAGATGAACAAAGTCCACTCTTACTGTATTACTCTTATCAGGAAAAAATAATGCTTTCTAAACCTCTATGCAATAAACTAATTTTTTCCCAAGACAGATTTTTCTGGAAAACTTTGTCGTTTCTCAGATAGTTCCTTTGGCTATTTTCACACATTTGTAGATAACCTTTTGGTTACAGTCACACATAAAACATCCAAAATATTTTAAGTAAACTAATAAATTACTGTTTGCTTCAACAAGGGTTAACTACCATCTCACAGATGACTGTGATTTGACAAGATTTTCTGCCTCCCCAACACTCTCTGAAAACTTCTTACTATTCACATGTATACTAATTACACAGTTGAAATCAAGCAAATTTATTGAGTTTTCAAGTTTCCAGTTAGTTTCAACAATTGGAAAGAAAGGACTGCAAAAAATACGCGAGACAGCCACAAAGCAAAGGGAATCGTATTATAATACGATCTCCTCATTAATTAAGAAGTGTTTAGGAAGTGTTTGATTGGGTAGTTGACTGGTCACAGCATATGGGCTGAAAGGTCAATAACATCATGCAGCAGAGTATAGGGAAGAACCCTTGAGTCATTCAGCACTACAAGTAACAGAGTGTTGTCCTGTTACTCTTGACATAGATCAGCAATTAAAATAATTAATAAAACCTGAGGCAAAGTATTACACTACCAGTAGCATATAATGTAAAAAAAATTGAACCCAGCAAGAAGAATCAAAAGCCTTTTTTAACAGGATATTAAATTTTAAGATTTACTAATTTACAGATTAGACTACAGTAAAGAAAATGAAATCATATCAGCTATGAAAAGTGGCATCTGCTTCCTTCACATCCTTGTTATCATTAAGCAGTTGCTATATTAACCACATAACAGCATGACTAAAAGGTAGGCACCCGAGTTAAAAGTTTTTAACGTTTCTACTGATCACAGAATCATAAAAGATTACAGAATCATAGAATATAGCACATATCCCTTGTTCACAGGATAAATTTCACCAGCAAATCATAATGGGAGGATGTGTAGGCAGCTTCTTTTTTGGAATCAATAATTATACCATCTGTGCATCCACATATTTCTCTGAAAATGCAGCAAGTTCTGCGAACTAACAATGATGAATAGAACTATCTTCTTCGAAGAGAATCCTAAAAGTGCCCAAAAGACCAAAATGTCAAGTAAGCTTTCCATGGACAGGATGTGCACTGTGATGGACTCTGGCCAAAGGTCCAATACATGCTGAGAAGCTCAAATTTCCCAGCGTTTGAATGGATGTAGTATTTGCTATATAATCATAGTTTTCCTTGTAGTGTTTGTTCTAATACATTGCATTTAAAGTGATGCTTTAATGTCTTATTTACTGGGATGATAAATCAGCACCTCCTTGTGCAAATCTGATTTGTATATATTTGTATATAGTATATATACCAAATAATATATGACAAATACCAAATAATATATGAATACCAAATAATATATGACAAATGCCATATACTATATATTTCATGTTTGATATACTATATACTACATGTTTGTGTGTGTTTTCTGAGGAAAGAACCTTTAAAAACATCAGTTGCTTTCCTTTGAACATACTTTAAGCACATATTAGGAAATATATATTCTCTTAATTTTTGTATCTACTATTTTGTTAGAAAATGAATAAATGAATACAAACTTACAAGAAATTGCATTTTGTCTTTCACAAAGTACCTTCAAAATTCATCAGGGATCTGTGAAAACAGAATGTTTTGATCAAGTTATTTAGAATTGCATTTATGCCATCTCAAGTGCTGCAGACATGTACACAGGGATCAGAAAGTGGGAATCAGAACCTACTTCTTCTAATACCTTTACCACTTACTTTTTTTTTTCTTAAAAAAGAAGAGAGAGAAAAAAATTAAGCACATTTTATAAGAAACTCTAATCACAATGTAAGTATGGAAAAATCAATCTTGGTCATAGTTTTCTGAAAAGCCCGGAGTAAAATAGTGTTTTTCTCCAGCAATATTTCAAATTGAAATGGCTGCAGCTGCAAAAAGATGACAGCACTAACACCCACTCAGGTCACGGATGAGGGTACGAAATTAGTGGTCTATTGCTCAGATCACATTTCACATTTATCCATATTTTATATGACTTAAATTATTAAAATAAAACAAAACTCATGCTCTCATGGAGAAAATATTCTCATGTTCATAATGAGCACATTTATTTACAATTTATAAAACTATAAAAAAGATTGGTTTTCACATTCACAAATAAAGAATGTGGACTAGCAGGCAAAATTCCTAGATGAAAGAATTTGCAAAACAATATTATCTACTTACTATATTAAAATACATGATGAAATTGCTTATTACAGTATTTGTGTTAGCATAAATGAACAAGCTATTTTGGTAACTTCTAATTTTTTTTTTTACAGGTTTTAATTACTGAGGTATGATGTGATGTATGCTACTTTGAATATGATACTGTAATAGCCAATTTTTCAAAAATCAGCAAAACATGACAAAACAGTAATTCTCAAGGAAGATTTTTCATTATTTCATCTCTATTATGGGAAAACTTAAGGAAACTGAAATTATGTATACTTAGCAATTTGCTTGATAATTACTTCAATAGGCTTAAAAACCAGTATTCATGCTACCAAACTTGATTCAGTGTGCCAAACACACCGCTGGCTCCTTGTTAATCCAATGTTTTGCCTGCAGCAAAAACACTTAACTTTCCATTTAAGATGATATAAATGCAGCTTTAAATATTCTGGTCATAACATTTCTACTGTCCTATATACTTAATGAATTTTGATTCCATTTGAAAAACAGACAGTAAAATAAATCAGATTTAATTACTGTGATATTGAAGAAAGGTGTGGCAGCTAAAGTAAACAGAGTGAGAGCATATTTACTGTCTAATCTCATTGTTAACTAAATAGCTCATTGCTCTGACAAACAAAAGATTACAGCATAGATAAAGGATTTACTGCTTCCTGAAACTGTGAGATTCCGCTGGATGATCACTACCTCTGCCATTAGCTTATAAGCAGCGTATCAGTATGAATGAACTACATGATTCTTCCCCTCTTCCTCTTGTTATTTTTTTTTCCTAATATATCTCACTCCTCTGATTTTAAAGCCAAGGGTAGAAATCCAAATAAAACAGAGACCTAACCAGCTAATCAATCATTCAAACAAAATAATTGAAGTGTCTTTTGTTGGCTTTGAATGTCAACAAGCATAATTGAAAAATTGGACAGATTTTCAGAGACTTGTTCAGAAGCTTTAAGATCACAAGGATCTCATTTTCTACATTTGAAACACAATAACAGCCAATTCAACTGTTGTTGGATTTTGATTTTTAACATGCAAATACATACCTTATCTCAAGGTATCCCTGTAGTTCTGGTAGCTCAACAGATGAAAAATTATGTGTTTGGGTGCTTGTCTTGTCTGTTTCTCTTTCTACAAGATTGAAACTGGCCTAATTATTGACTCACTTTTTTTTTTGTTTCCATTTTTAATGGTAGGAAATAGAAACTTGAACACGACACAAGTGATAACCTAGATCAGTGGTCTCCCAACCTGTTTGATTCATCCACCCTTGCCTGTTAAAGTTTTTGATTGTATGCTGTCAATATAAGTATATTTATTTATAAATTATACATACACTATGTACTACTGAAGTTCTAATATTTTGTTCCTAAGCCACATCAAATCATGCTATGCACCCTTGTCGGCACTCCGGTTTGGAGCCCACTTGTGTAGACAGAGGTGGGGAAGAAAACAAAATTTCATCTATGAATTTAGATTGAAATTTATTTTCAGGACCAGGGAGGGAATAACCAGCAAAAAAACACCACTGCCACCACCAAAAAAATTTTAAAATTTTATTATTTGCTTCTGCCAGAATCCCCTAAAATTCCTTTCACATAATTAAGTTTTCTAATTCTATGTGAGATGAGAAAGTTAAAATAAATGTCTTCAAAGACTTTACCAATCAAAATAATATAACAGATTGCATCAATTTAATCTTGAAAAGACACATTTACTGTAGTCTCTTGATCACATTCCCATAACAGGAGTTTCCTTGACAAATATTATCTGGTCTGCTGACTACACAGTCTTCAGGCCTTTCATCCAGAACCATGATTGCTTTCCTTTCTTGTACACGAAGAATTTAACATATTTCAGGAGATCTTCAGAAAAGTCATTTTAAATTTAAAATTACTTCCTATATTGGAATCCTAGCTAATAACGTCAGTCTACACTTCTAAGATTATCAAGAATTCATTGGTATAAACAGTTGTGTCAGCTTTTGTTCCTCAAACTCCTTGCAATCTCAGCAGAAGAGAGGACTATTGTTATCATTTCTGTTCCTATTTTGTTGAGTTAGATTTTTTTACTTCAGGTAACCTAATCTTCAGTGCATTTGGTTTTGACCAGAACTACAGATCTAATAACCAGGACCAGGAAATGATCACCATGACATGAACAGTTTAAAATAATGTACTAACAAAAAAAAAAAAAAAAAAAAAAAAAGAATGTTTAGAAGATAAGACTTCAATTAGAGAACTATTAATTTTTCATTAAATTCTCTATTTCTCAAAAGTTTTATATATTACACGAATATTACCCTTCGCATATATTTAGTTAGATAATCAACAGTTTGCTCTTTGTGAGATTACATGCAATTCTGAATTTATTTATGTATAACTTTTAATAGATATTTTATCACAAATGTGGCTATAACATGTTAGGCTTCACTAAGTTCTTTCAGACTACCCAAAAAAGTCAGAATTATTACTAAAATATTTTATAATGTCAGATGTTTTGAAGGAAGTGGTAGGTAATCTGTTTCTGAATGTATTTGACAACTATGAAACAAATGCATCTTAATCTAAAATAAATACTAACAAAAGATAAAAAAGTATATTTTAAAATAAATTTCTTCTGTATGTTTCCCTGGCATTTTTTCTTAATTTTTCTCTTCATCCAAGCTCTTGGTCTGCAGGGCTAATCAGTATCAAAAAGCTTCACATACTACTTATCTTCTTAAGAATTTACATGACCTTAAAATGTCCCTGTGAATAATACTGTGTTTCCATTTGAGAGTGTCTTTTATTTCAAATTTCACTCTAATTATAGCAAAACATTCAATTTCAAATCTTTACCTATGATTAAAAGTTATTTTCTCATTAAGCTCAAATTCAGCCATAAATGAGAACATTATATCACCAGATTGTTGTCTTAATGAATAGAATTACTAATTTGAGTATATATTATACAATTATAAGTTTAATAGTATACTACTAAATTAATGAATTTAAAAATTAAAAAAATATAAATGTATTGGATTTTAGAAAGCAATTTTTTCTAAGGGTATTTCATGAATATGAGGCAGCACACCTGTGTGCCTAGGCACCTAGTACAAGTTGTACAATATTCAGCTACAGAAAAAAAATTGCAAAACCAAATCAAAGGAAAAATCATATAGAAGGAGAGCAAGATTCCAGAGAAATTGCTTTGCATTTCATATTTTCTAAAGTGAGTATGTAACTCATTCCTTTATGTCTCGTTGGAAAATTTTATGTGCCTCACTAGGAGACATTAAGTGTAATTGCAGGTATCCATACCTAAGAGACTGTCCTGAAAACAGCTACTATAATGTGCAGTCACTAAATAGCCTCAAAATCTTGATATTCTGCAAACACCTACTACTCTAATTGATATGTTTCTCAGAGATCTAAATGTTTTTTCAATTCACATACCAAACAGCAATGAATTCTGGAGAAAGATTCAAATATATTCAGAAATAAGACTTTATGTATATTATGCACTTAGTTTGGCAGGTATTCTCAGAACATGCTTAATAAACAGAGCTTTAGACAAAAAGCTCTGTGTTTAAATGTAATTTCATTTTCTTTTCTTATTGAGGAGTCAAAGTACTCATCTGAAAGTAGACAGAGGTTTGATTTCTACTTCTGATTGAGTGAGACATATTGTGTCCCAGTATTTCTTTAGATCCATTTGTCTTTTTGTACAGTACAGTGTGGAAACCCCAAGCAAAAGTGCACAGTTCTCTTCATGAATCCTATGGGTAGTTTAGGAACATACCCTATTATTTACTCTTTCATAAAGTAGGCATCCTGTTTATAACTGCAACAGTTTTGGAACTAGCTCCTCACTTCCTTTCCCTTCCCTTTCCGAAATTCATGTGCATGGCATAATGTATTATTTATTTTCACTTAACTTTTCACATTGAGCCAGTTAAGTTTAAAATAATTATCCAGGTTCCCAGAATCAGAAAGGTAAAAGTGAGAAAACTTGTGGAGAGGTGGGTAAAGGAAAAGCTGTGTGCTCAAGCAAAGCAAAACAAGGAATTCATTCACCACTTCCATGGGCAAGCAGGTGTACTATCCTCTCCAGGAAAACAGGGATCTATCAAGAGTAACCATTACTTGTGAAAATAAATGTCATAACTCGCGCACACACACACACACACACACACAAGTAGTTTTGGATTCTTGTCTTATATTACAAGTTTTTCAAGGTTATAAATGTTTAAAATTACTATCTTGTTATGCCATTTCTAACCAATTTTTGTTATTGTTTACACATACTACTTCTGTTCTGTTGACCTTGTCTGGCTGCCAGGTCCCCACCCAGCTGCTCTCTCACTCAGTAAGGCAGGGAGCAGAAACTAAGATGAATATCTTGTGCGTCAAGATAAAGAAAATGAGATCACTTTCCAAGAACCCTCTTGCATAAAACAGACTTGCCTTGGAAAAAAAAAATAATTTATTGCTGATTAAAATAGACTTGGCTGGTGAGAGGCAAAGAAACTACAACAGCTTTCCCTCAACTTTACTCTTTACCTCCACCTCCCCTGCCTTGAGAGGCACTATGGAGACAGGAAGGGATGGTTGGTGTCACTTCATAATTGTTCCTCTTTGCCACTCCTTCCTTCTCACACTTCTCCAGTGAAGGGTCCTTTCTATGAGATGCAGTTCTGCAGGATAAACATGAAGAATAAGTCTCCATTGCCTGCAGTTCCTGCCAGAAGAACTCACTCCTTCATGGGCTCTCCATGGGCTGCAGCTTCCTTCAAGAAATATCTACCTGATCCACCATGGTCCCCTCCACGAGCTTCAGGGGAATGTCTGATACAGCACCTGGAGCACTGCCTCCTACTCCTTCTTCTCTGACCTTGGCGTTCACATAGTTCACAATAACTTTTTTTTAGTTCATGCCTTACTGCTTGTGCAATATTTTGCCCATTGCTAAATAAGTCTTCCCATCCAGGTCCATGGCTGCAGGACTCAGCCATGCCCTGTGGTGGGTTGCTGGAGCAAACTGGAACCGTGTTCAGCACAGGCCAACCTCAGCTTCTCCTCACAGAGGCCTCCCTTACTACCAAAACCTTGCTACCTACACCCAATTCAACTATACATCAGAACACTTAAATAAGTAGTTAGTTCTGAGAGCAATTACAGAGGTTTAAGGTAAGTTTGTCATTCTGATCAGAAGAGTTAATTTGCAATGGGTAGAGTAAATAAGAACACCACAGACAGCGATATTTGAAAGCTTACAGATGTGAGATTGTGATTTCTGGTACAGGACAGAATGAAGTTTTCCATCAGTATTTTCTATGCTTTTCAATTCATTAAATAGAAGCAACAGAAGTAAAGCAGGAGAAGGTTCAAAACAGGAAACCCCCCCTTCACCTTGGTATAGTGAAAACAGCTTTCAAGTAATTTTCTTTGCACAATGTAAACCCTTTTGCTTCTTTAGAAATAGTATAAAGTGGATGATGAGTTTTTGAAGTTACTTATTTCTCTAAGTGATACCTTACTCTCACATCCTCTATGATGGATATTAATAAAAACAGTATACAAAAGAAAAAAAAAAAAGGCAGCAGCTAGAGCAAGTATTCTTTGCAAATAACAAGCATAAAAATGTCCGATGGTATGAACAGAAAAAAAAAAGCAGAGTGACTGAAAACAGGCAGAAGAAGAGATATATACTAAATAGTTAAGCAGTAATGGTAAAAGATGATATCGTTTCAGACGGTTAGTGAATACATATTTAGTGCCATCAGTATCAAGGGCTATCTGGGTGACATTGTAAGATATGGCATCGAATCTGAGAGACCCTAATATGTGGATTTAGGAGCAGCACCTCCAAGTTGAGCAAGATATCCTAGCACATTACAAATGGCACAAGACACCAATGTAAAAATAACTGAACTGGGCATGTTCACTTAATAAGTACATGTTTGGGAAATCAGATGTCACTAGTACTAACACTCCTGTTAGGATTCAACATGGCATTGTAAAACTCTTTTCTTAAATTAATAAATGCTTCCTTCCTTTTGAGTTAGGAAATATATATTTGAAAACACACTTTGATGTTTTATCTTTATTCAGAGAGTAGTGAAACACTGGAGTAGGTTGCCCAGAGAAGTGTGGCTGCCCCATCCTTGCAAATGTTCAAGTCTAGGTTAATGGGATTTTGAGCAACCTGATCCAGTGGCCCTTTCATGGCAAAGAGGGGTGGGCTGGAACTAGATGATCTTTAAAAGTCTCTTCCAACTCAAACAATTCTATGATTCTATAGGTTCCCTTTTAGGTAAAAGGTAGTTTTTTGGACTGAAAATATTCCATGTAAAAATTTTAGGGAAATTAGATCTATGTTATGTCACGCATTCCTTAAAGGTATCAGAGTTCTTCAATACAGCTTCAAGTGAGATTTTATGATCACTGAAATGATTGACAAAGAGGAAAGGTATGCATTTGTGCTAGTTTCTAGCAAGTTGCAGAAAGTGCTGGTGATCATAGTCTCGTGGCACTTAACCTCATCAGATGTAATAGGATTTGTTAATTAAATTAAAAGAGTTAGTAGTTTCCTTTCCACACCCCCTCCCAAGTTGCAACAAAATGAATAAAAAAATAATTTTTTTACAGCAATTATGAAGAATTGTGGGGGAAAAACAGAAATAAAAGAGAGAAAGAATGGAAAATTAATGTGAGCATCACAGCTTGGTATTGATTGTCTTTTCTTGTGTCATAATTTAAGTAAAATATAAAGTAAAAAATAAAAAAATAAAAAAAAAAATAAATTACATATTTGATCCACGTAATTTTTTTAATATTTTAATTTAAATACTTCAGACCTAATGCCAATTTTTTAAAGCAAAACCTTTCAAGTTCCTAGATTAGGTAGATACAGATATGTATTTTCTTAAGTTCTTAGAGCTGACTAGGGTCTCTTCTTATAGACCTGGAATTCCCTTGTTCCTGATGCCAAGATTTTGCCCCAAACAGGCACTGAGTGACTGCTCAGAGAAAAGTTTTAGTCTTTAAGCAGCGAGGTATTTATTTTGAGCGACATTGAGAAAACTCCCAGCTCGCGCTGGACAAAGAGCTCCAAAGTAGCCAGTGAAAAGCTATAATATTTATACAATTTTCAAGAAGGATTACAACATCTATATTAGAAATACATGCAAGCCCTGTATTTTGTACAGAAATCAACTCTATTATTTATTTTCATTAGCCTTCACAGCCTTCAGTCCCTAATTTCTGACTTATCAGTAATTATTTACAGAAATTTAATAACAGAGTGGGTTTTTTGTCAAGAAAAGATTTTGTAGTATTTTGTTTGCATAGAGCAGGCCACAACTTACATAAGAATAGAATAATTTTCATTTTTATTTTTCATTTTAATTCCAAGACACCTTTTATTCTCTCTTCAAGATCTAATCCATTTCCATATTTGTGAACAGTTTGCTTCTCAGAAACTTTTCTTCGTAGTGAGGTTGAAATATATTTTACCTTTGATTTAAACAGTTAGCTTAATTGATGTTTAACCCCTAGGATATATATGCTTACTAAAATAAATACTGCTATTTGTCAAAAAAATGTACTGTGTTTTATGGAAAATGTATCATTTTGTTCAATCCTATTGTAGGCTAAACTTAAATCAAAGCTTTCCATACTCGTGAACTATTACAAAAAGTAACTGAGTCCAGTCTTCAGAGACATGGGATGCATGAGCAGGAGGTCTGTTTTCAGTAATCTCCTCACCTCTTCCACTAAGCATGGGGGGCAGGAAGGGGTCAAGGGAAGAGTAGAATACTTTGAGATTAATTGTTGAAAGGTGTTCAATATTGAAGGGTGTTCAGAAAAATATAGGTATTCCTTAATATTATGCAAGTGTCTAGGATTGTGTTTTATTTATCGTATTGCTGATAGTAATCCTGGTGTATGATTCACTGATTGCCAGCTAATTTTATGTCGTGATGGACAGATGAATAAACTGAATCTGTCCTGATTTGAGTTAAAACAGGTGAGCTGAGATGCCTTTCCCTCTAATAAAAGACTTAATAGCTCTAACTCAGGTAAAAATTATTTAATTTAACTTAATTCAAATAGGACTATTATGTACTTTGAACTAAAATTATTTTAATTTAATCTTTCCACTTTCATAAGAACACAACTAGGACAAATCGATACATTTAAGCATAAGTACTGGGTAAGGTCTGATCTTAAGGCTTTTGAAATTAGTGGAAATAATCACTCTGTTTTCAGCAGCATTTCGTTTAAACTATAATTGCATATACTGAAATCCCTTTGTTTTATCTTATTTCATGCCTGGGTGAAGGCTATAAAAGATTAATGACCCTAATAAACTGTGAAGTAAAAGCACTGGATTTTCTATAGGCCAATACTCTGTACAGAGCCTGTGCAAGAGCGAGTTCCTAATGACGATTTTTGGATTTTTTTTTAAATGTACTATAATTTAATTTTTTCATACATAAATCTTCTCTTCATTACATTTTTCTGATGTTGCATAGTCCTTTTAATACTATTTGCAATTGACACTAAAATTAAGGTTAAAGAAAAAAATCCAAAGAACCTAAACCCACAACACAACCCCCCCCACCAAAAAAAAATCTTGTGGTTTTTTTCCAAAGGAATGTTACTACTTTTGCTTTATGACTTATATTCCAAGTAGAGGATTAAATTCTTCATCAATCTGTGGGTGGCATTCATGCCATTTTAGTTCTTCTATTGACGTCCCGTCTACAGATCTACTCTCACACACGCACTTTCTCTCTCTCACAAACACTAAAATTTGAAATATAATTCTTCCCTAAAGGTAAAAAAAGACATTTCTAGGCTATGTCTTTTTGGAGATGTGTTCCCAAAAAAAACAATAATTAGAGAGAAATTTAACACTTAATTTTTATTTTTAACATTTTTACCCAGACACCCCTTGGAAAGAGTAACGTGTCTTACTTTCAAACAGGCAATCAAGAATCTTTTAATTTGTTTTTTTTCCCCCCCCTCACAGATTGTTCTAATAACAGAGACTTATTTTTAATATTTATGGGATGGATACTCACATGTTATCAATTCTACTCATGTTGATCGGTGTTTGAGAAACATGGCTGTGTTTTTATAAGAAATGTGATTTTCCTAGATGTCATTGTTTTCATTCATTGCTTTCATTTTAAGTAGTAATGAAATTTAAACAACTGAATTTATATTTCATACTTCCTTTATCCTTTTCTATTCAGATATTTAACAACTTCTCTTATTTTAGTACTTTATATACTTTGTAGAGCTTTCAGTATTACTTAAGCATTTCATAGTATATATCTGCAGCATTTGTCAATTCTCTCCAAGGATTTATCACTTCAATATGAGCATTTTCAAAGAAAATTTATATTTCAAATCATTTATCATATAAACCTGCATTTCCCCCCAACAACTTAGGGCTTAATCAAATATCTTGGCAAATATAACTTAATTTTCTGAAAATACTGAAATGCACTAGCAAGGGTAATTACATTAAAGTGGAAGCTATCTTTTATCAGCTATTGTCTTTAATTAGATACATCTGCATTACAAGCAAAAAAATGATGGACTGCATACTAGCTCTCTGTTATGAGAAACTGTGAGGGAAAAAAAGGGGATTTGTTGTGATCAATGTGATTAGATTGGTACTTCTTTTGTATAAGGATTCTCCATAGAAGATTTTCTGATCCTAGGAAAGGAAAGAAAAGGAGGCAGGACAGAATAGAAAGAGGAAAGGAAGTAATCTTTATCGGATTAAATTTCTCTTAAAAAAATTAAGTATACTTAATGTACCTAAAACATCCAAATTTGAAGCATATAGATTTACAACAAAAATAAAAGTCTGTTTAAAAAGTTTCAGTCTTGAAATTTTTCTCTTATTATGGAAAGCAGGAAAAAGTCATCAAGGGAGACACACAGTTAGAAAAAGACCTTGAATATCCTTGACTAGGACTATTGCATTAATTTCTACTGGAATTCAATGAGTATTTCTACAAGATACATTCCATAATGAAATCCTCCTATGAGCTTGCCATGATCCAGGACTAGTTTTGACACACCTTAGCTGCTGACTCCAAGCTCTGAAAAATTTGCTAAGTTATGAAGAAGTCTGTAGACTGGAGTCATCCAAGATAATGAAAATAAGACGGTAGAGAGAGGTAATTGAGACATGAATCCTTAGCAGGTCAAAATTTCCAGAAGGAAAGCACTGATAGAAAAGGTTGCAAAATCCTAAAGCTCCAACCCAATAAAAACCCCTGAAATACCACCAACCCCAAAGAAATTAAAAAAAAAACCAAAGGAAAACCAGGCAGAAAACAGCAATTTAGTAATGTCAAGAATCAAGCAGGGCACAACTGTGAGTGTGAAGATACGCATGGCCCATTGCAGCGTGTGAGTGTGCAAGGAACTATTGTGAGCAGCAGTGCAGTGAGTGTGTGTGTGTGAAGGGCACAGCACGGTTGTGAGCACCTGATGAGGAGCTGCAGCACATGAGTGTGCAGGGCACCGCTGTGAGTGTGTGCAAGGTACTGGTGCAGCCTGTGAGTGTGAAAGGCGCTGTTGCAAGTGTGCAGTTAACTGCTGCGGCATGTGAACAACAGGACACTGCTGTGAGCGTTGGATGTAACGGAGAAGCTGGAATGTCCAGAGCTGCAGTTGGCGATGGCACGGATGAGAGCCTCTGGGCAAGGCTT
>JAWWLV010000001.1:70447387-70467998 GCA_035041135.1 Platyrinchus mystaceus
TTGGATGTAACGGAGAAGCTGGAATGTCCAGAGCTGCAGTTGGCGATGGCACGGATGAGAGCCTCTGGGCAAGGCTTGAGGGACAAACAAATGAAGTGTGTGTCATCATGGGAGTTTGCTGTTGGCCACCCAGCCAGGACAACAACACTGGTGAATTATTCTTCAAGGAAGCAAGGGACACCTCCAAATATACCTCCCTTGCCTTTGTGGGGGAATTCAACTTGCCAGGTCTTAACTAGGAACACCACACAGCTGGTACAAGAAGGTCCAGAGATTCCTAAATCACCAGGATGAAAATTTCTTGGTACAGGTACTCGGGGAGCTGACTTGGAGACATTCCCTCTGTGATTGTTCCCAGAGAGGGTCTTGTGGATGAAGTGGTGATTGGTGGACAGTGACCATGTCATCATTGAGTTTCGAATCTCTAGTGCCTTCCCTGCGCCCAACTTGCTCCTGAGACGGACCAGGCACATGTGAGCATGACTGGAAAGTCAACATCTTTTTTTTTTAATATGTCCAGAGTGATTCTACTCCGTGTTATTCCCTCAGGATGCCACACAGGCTCCTGGCCAGCCACCATCTCTGGGAACGGGCCTGGTGTTGGCACGAGGGCACTAATCCTCAGGCTATCCTGTCGTGTAGGGGCACTGGAACAGCCTGTGTAGGGCCCAGAGCACCCACCTGAAGCATGAGGGCTGTTTCTTGTGGAAGCCCCCTGCTCACTGAGAGCAAGGGATTCCTGCTGGTGAAGGGGAGGGTATGGGTGGGCAACAGGGGCTGTGCACGGCAGGGATGTGGCCCTCTGCCCCTGCTGCTGTCACTGGCTCTCTGAACTCATTAACAGATTAAAAATAAGTACTTCAGTGAAATATTTCATTTATAATCCTCAAAACCCGTGTTGATATGAGATTCATTTTTTGTGGATGCTAGAAATAGTTCCCTTTTATGATTTCAACAGATATCACTCACCATTCAACATTTCTAAATCTCATTCTAGATGCATGAAAGCGAGCACTGGCCCTCCACATTTGCAGCTCTCTGACCAACAAAATATGTAGCTTGTTCTGATTCTCACCAAAAGCATAATTCATTTGTTTCAGTAGAGTTAGTGGCATACTCTATTTCTTCCCAATAATCAGCAGTTGCCATAGGAACTGTGTTTTCTTGGTTCATGTGGTTAGAGGATTTTCTCCTGTTTATATTGACAGTGCAGGAAACCATCACTTATTGCCACAGTGACTGCAAGTGATGTAGTTACCATCATCATACATCTCAAAATTGCTGCAGCTTGGATCACTATTATTTGAAATCTAAAATTCATTTTAATGCTATATCTGAGGTTTACTGCGGTATGAAATGTTCCTTTCTGCTTTAGTGCTGGTTATCCAAGAGAGGTACTGGATCCAAGCTGCATCCTCATGATGGTGATGAATTAGTCTTCTAAGAGATCAGTCATGTGGGGAGAAAGAAAAAAGTGACTACAGCACCCACTTCTGCCTGAAATCACAGAAGCCACATTCCTGAACATTTAGCAGAAATAGGCCAATGCACTAATCTACATATATCTGCTACAACAAGCTTGTTACTTTAAAAATGCAGCCAACAGGATAAACAGAGATATTTATAAATATTTCCTGCATGTTTCATATTCAGAGTTAGATTATCCCTACTTTACTGATGGCTCTGCATTTATGCAACAGCCTTACTGATGTCCCGGAGGACAGAAAGAAGGAGCTGTAATCTGCTGGTATTTTGGCAGTTGATAATAACAGCATGCTCAAATGCTGTAATAAGTTCCCATTCCTTGTACAAAACTACTCATCTAACAGGACAACAGTGGGTACAATGTTGCTGATTTGTGTAGGTGAATCATACTAATTTTTTTTTTTATTCTTGCTTTGAGGAATCAAGAACTTTCAATTGCTAGAGGCAATAAATCAGACATGACAGACCAGTGAGTTAGGAAAATCTTGTGATGAATTTTTAAGTACCTCCAGCCAAATTCTAAGAATTGTGCAGGCATCTGTGATTATAATAAATTTTTATGTTTATAAAGGGACTCACCAACAGCTACATTCCTCTTGTCCCACAGCTTATTAAGCCAGTGTTCAGTGTCGGTCCTTTGGACAGTGCAGAACCTGTGAAAATGATAAAATATAAGCCAGAATACAAGGTGACCCTAAAAGGCCTTGGTGGGGTTTTTTTGTGTTGTTTTTGATGTATTTTTGCATTTTTAAAATTTATTTGTTTGATGGTTTTATATTGTATAAGAAGTTTTCCACAAAATTATAAAACTTGCTGCTTTAGTCTGATTTTTTTTTTTTAATTTTTTTCTGGATTGGTTCTACATCATGATGACCTCTCCTCTGACTAAGTCAGTTTGCCACAAATCCAAGATCTTCTGTTTGCTGGGGTTTGTAGAGCTGTGAAGACCACAGACACAGTTTTCTCTCTGGAATCATTTATGACTGGAAAGATTTTTGTGATTTGTCAGCAAAGCACAAAATTTTGTTGGTTAGCAGTGTCAGTTATCCATCATTTCAGGCCTTCTTAAAGTACTTTTGATACAATGGTATTATTTAGTATAACCAACTATATACCACTAGTGCACCTCCTATAAAAGGCCAACAATGTAATAAATTAAAATATACAATTAACATATTATGTATATTTATAACATGTTTGTAAATAAATTCACATACCCATTTAGATAAACACATAAAAATATTTTCCATCCTTTTCTGTCAGAAATTAATTTTAGCCACAGTATTAAAACTCAACTTCTTTTATTTCCAAACTCATTCTTTTTTTGATTCCCAAAACTCTGTGCTGAAATTCTGTCCACAGTGGTAAACTAGTAGGTAAGAAGAACTTTTTTTCCTGTTGCTTCTTCTTGTTCATTCCACATCCCTTGCACTTGGAAAAGTACCGTCAGTTTAAGATGATTCACACTTCTCTCTTTCAGAATCAGTTAAAATACTTAAAATGCAGCTGGATGATGTGATTGAGAGCTTGATTTCTCCTCTGTGTTATTTGAAGTGCCCTGGTACCCCTTGATATGCTGCATTTAGCAGGAAGAAAAAAGCCACCATACCACAAAGATTTACTTGTTACTGCCAGATTTTTTTTAAAATTACCAAATTGTCAAGACGTTCTAAACACTCTTTCAAGCTTTCTGACACTTCTGTACTCACAGAAGAACAACACAGCAAAGCCATTGTTATTTGTTGTAATCCTTTGTTAGAGTAAGTGCAGCAGTTAGAAAGCTTGCAGAGAAAGGATTGTAGGTTTTTTATTCTTTTTTAGCTACTTTTCATTTACTGTTGCCATGACATTATCTTTTTTATTATTATTATTTTTAAGCATAAAGAAAACGATTCCAATAGTAGGTGGCTTTTTTTTTTTTCTGATATTTGCTAGTGTATTCAAAAATTATCACACCTAGCAAGGAGAGAGGTATTTTTTTCAGGAATGCAAACTGACTTTGTCTCGGTTATCTTTTTATTTAAGTTAATTTTTCCTAAGTATGAATGATGGACATGATGTATCTCTGTACAGATGGTCTGTTATGCTTTTAGAAGTTGGTCAGCAGGTAGTGTGGCTGGAACATGTTGTCAGTCTTTTCTACTCATCAAATAAATCATATGAATATCTATGTGGTACAAACTACATATGTGTGTATATATATATGTATATATTAGTAGTAAAACTTATTTAACTTGACATAAATCTTAAGTTTATCCTCTGTATGTATCTTCCAGTTCTTTCTTTGCTGTGTCTTATTTTTTGGTAGACTTTATAGAAATACTGACATGTGAAACAAAAATTATTTTTCCCATCATATGCTCTTACCGGCAGGATACTTTTTAATGTACCGAAGAGTTCTCTCAGCGTTCTTATACACTTTTTATGAAACATTGATTAGGTATGTATAATGAAATTACTAGAAATGATAATTTCAGCAGTAATTTAAAAGTGGTCTTGATTGCTGAATTCCCAAGGGTATTAACTGTAACAGAAGATTTGATTTGATTAATTACACCTTACCTCTTTTAAATTATGTGAATATTAAGTAGATAAAAACAACCCAACCTCCCCAGTCATATGTTTTTTCTGTTGTTTTAAGACAACTAAGTGCTTGGTATAAAATGCAGACAAATTCTAGGCAGAGAAGTTTGTCAAACATCACTATGAAGCTCCTGCAATGACCCCTCTCCTAGCTGAATGGCCTTATTCTTTTCAAGTTTTACAGTAGGTGAGCAGAGTTAAGGAAGATGGGCCATTCTCTCTTCCTAGCAGTGTAAGGGGACTCACTATTTTTCAAGATTAAGAAAGCATTTTACATATTTTATCAAAGATGTGAGACAGCTGAAATCAATGAGAATAATCTAATGGATTCAGAGACCTAATTTTTTGCTTTGATGGCAATGGACCCTACTGAGGCTGGCTTAAAGAAGAATAGGTGATGCTGTCAAATGGAGCAAATCTTGAGGAAGAGAACTTCTGTCATGGGACTGGTACAGAGACTACTCTTTAAAAGGTCAACTTCCTTTTCCCCCTCATTGTACATGTACCTGTACAATAGGTTCAATAGATTTACAAGTCAAATCTCAAAGACAGTTTTATTCCTAACATATAATTAAGCTTCAGGTTTCTATTTTACATTATAGGAATTTTATCTATAATATTCTGAATTTCTTAGCCTTAAGCAGTGCAAAAGGATCATCCTCCAGAGTTTTATATCTCAATAGGATATTATGGGATTTCAGGCTCTTAATTAGATTAGATTTCATTTAGCCACCTACAGCTAGGGGAGCTGAAGGTGAGTCTTGGAAAGCATACCAAAGGAAATTTTTCTAACTCATTCACTTGATGAATGATGAACAGCATATTGAAGTTCTGGACATAACTAAAATTGCTAATATTTAGGTAAGGCAGTGTACAGGTTAAACAGGCAGTGCATTAGTAAAATTGACACTTCTCAGACTAGTGAATCAACCAAATTTTGGAGCTCCATATACTGGGGCTACCAAAATAGGTTCAAGAAATATCTGTTATCTTAATTAAAAAGCCAAATACCACAACAAACTCAAAACTCAAAACAAATTGAAACAAACAAAAAACAAACCCCCAACAAACCCACAACTCCAAAATACACAAAAGCCATAACATAAGAAAAAAAAAGTGTTATAATGACAATACAATGTGTACAGTGGCCATGTTAGTGCTATACCATTGCATAGTGAAATAAAATATTCCCAGGAACTATATTTCAATCAGCTCCACTGCTAGTCATTGAAATTGCCCCAAATATGCTTTGGGCCTTTAACAACAATAAGTCTCTCTAAAAATTCCTGGGCATGGTCCATGAATTATGATCATGGCCAGGCATCATTCCCAGAAGAGAGTTTATATTTGCCTTTCTGTTTTAGAGAGTAAAAGAATTTTTATTACTACAGATTTGGGCTCTTACATGTCATCCATCAAGTTATGTATTTATTTTATTTTTAGAGACATATTCAATGTGAAAAAATTATATTATTATATATTTATATATTAATATTAGAAGATAAACATTACTATAAAATGCAGCAATAAGTGTAAAAAGACAAAGGGCATATAAAGTTATTTTAAGCTGGTCACAAATAAATGAGACACTGAAGTAGCAGAAGCAGACTGGATGAAATGCCACATAGATAATAGAGCCAAAATAAATGAATCTTGGGACTAAAAGTAATAAAAAAATATGAAGTCAGTGAGTATATGAAGAAATTTTATACTGAAATGAAAAATTGGGAAGTATAAAGTTTACAAAAATATCACAAGAATAAAGGCAAAAAAATAGGCATAAAAATTTCTCAAGAGTTTCATTTCATCATCAGAACTCACTAATTGGATATATGTGAAAAAAAATGCAGTAATTGTAGTAGATAGGAAAAAAGAATGCAGAAATAATTTGAGAATTTCTCTGAGGCTGAAAGAAAACTCTCAGACAAGACTTAGCACTCCAAAAGTTAATTTATCACGTAGGTAATTCTATAAGGAAAACCCCTCTTTTACTTTTTTTTTTTAAAAAAAAGGATAAAGTGAACTTTCCATTAAGGTAAGAGAAAGGAAGGGGAAGCAATGGGAGATGTGTCCACAAGTTCAAATATCTTTCAAAAGAAGAAGAGCTTTGGTTTGAGGCTAAAGAAGTAAAACAATAAACTAAAATCTGTCTAAAATCTAAGATGAAAGGAAAACAGCATTGGTGACTATAATGCTAACATAGAAAATAGTAGAGGAAATTAATGCAGAAAAAAAGGTAGATCACACTAAATTTGAAGCTGGAATTACATCTTCTCTTATCTGGCTAGAAAAATTCTTTTTAGTATTAGAGAATTCATGTCCTACACTGAAACTTGAATAAATGAGTTGTAAAAACTATTGTTCAAGTTTCGCTAAGGTACATGGGATACTATGAAGAACAGGGTTCTTAAACCAGAAGTCTAATAAACATTTTTCTTTCTTTCATTCTATCTTCCACATGCAAAGATTTTAAAATAATAAATAGGAGGACAAAGTTCACATGTAATTTTAAACATGTCAATTCGACAATAAAACCAAACACAACAAGCACATTAGTATCCATGCCATGTCAGAGGATAAAAGCATAGACTTTCAGTTCTAGAGCCCACCAAGAAAAAAATAATTAGAATTGCTTACAAAGAGTGGTTTGTGTAGAATGCTCCCGACTGGTCTATTTAATTAGGAGCTTCCAATGCCAGATGTAATTCTAATAAAAAATCTGTATAAGTATTGCTTACAATTGTATCATACACAATTTTGTTTCTCTTAAATAATAACAGATTTTAAAGACCTCAAGAAATTATTTCAAGTTAGAATTGGTTAAAGACACAAACACAGGTGTTTTAAGCTTACCTTATTGTATAATAACATTAAGAATGTGTTGACACATATCAAATCAAATTTGAAGAAAAATTATCCCTCATCTAATTACAAGCAAGTAGACAAAGATTCCCTGAGATAAATTATGTATTTTTCCTAAATTATTATTGTCACTCTTCTCAACTTGTTACTAGAAGACAGCCAAGCTAGGGAGAAGTAGCTGTACAATGTTTTGGTTTTTTTCTTATTCATAACAGATTTCAGGACATGGAAATTTTGTACGATATGTGAATTTTCCCTGTCAGAAATGTAGGTGATTGTGAGCTTCATAAGAACACCATTAAATAAAATAATTCACGGTCTAATCTTTAGCCCAGAGAGGAGGCAGCACAGTACAGCTCCTATCCACATGAATAAATTCCTTTTTTTGCCTTCCCCAGGCTGGTTACATTCATGCTGCCTTCTGGACCAGTCCCGTGTCTTTGCCACCACCAGAGTGAGTGTTGCGTCAGGGAATGTCTATACACAGAAATATACTAGTATTTAAACATGAAAAATTACAGCATAAACAAGACAGTCCAGTTGGTCTTGGCCAGACTTGACTTTTAGCTCTCTCCCCATTTCTGAGTTGCTCTGACTGCCTCCTTTCAATATGTGTCTGCAGAGGGAGCTGACTGTTAACAACGTGGATGAGAGGAATTTGTTGCTGTTTGGTATCAGGGGCACCAAGTCTTTCATTTCTCATCTTATCTGTTGGAAGACATAGCCACCTACAAAAGTAGTCACTGGCTTCATGCAGGCTACTTCTATTTATAGTACTTAGGTTCCCTATGCAGCACCTTCTTGAACTGTAACCATGTAGAACTCTACTCCTACTATTCCTAGATTTCCTGAAGTTAGCCTGGTAGAAGGCTTCCCTGAAAAACTACACATGTATGATAAGTTTGCAGAGAAACACAGACTATAAACTGCTACAGCTTGCACTAGTTTGCATATTACTAGTTAACAAAGAAAAATTCATTCTTACAACTTACGAATACAGTAGTAGGTATATGAGATATAAAAAAAAATTTAGCAGTAATACATACTTAAATCTGAAACAAACAAACAAAAGATCAGGTAATAAGCAAATAAGATGTCAAAAAAGCTGTTAAAAACATACTTTTACATATTTAAAATCAAGAAGTAGAAATGTGCATGTGTTTACATAGGCGTATACAGAAATAAACAACTATGTAGAAGAAGGATGAAAAAATATTTGAGACTTTAGTAAAAGAAAAAAATGCATAATGCATAAAAAGATGCTCCACTACATAGCCTGCTCACTGGTTAAAGAGGAAAAAATAATGGTAATGACAAGTAAGGCTAGAAGTCTCATTAGATTTAAGTGATTAGCTTTCATCTTGGCAGAGTTCCAGGTTAAATTACTATCTACAGAAGAAACAAGATTCAATATTCTTTCTCAACATTTTCTCTTCAGTAGCAACTGCTCGAACTCAAAGTCAGATTTCATAACTGAGATTTTTTTTCCAGTTGAACCATGAAGTACAAAAAGATAGTAAATAGCCACAGATCACAGGTTTCTTAGGTATAGAGAAGTAAAAGAAAAGTGACTGGTTTAGGATGATTCCTAGGAAACAACCTACTTTTGAAACAACTATGTGGGAACATAATAAGCGTGCCTGGACACTAACTGTGAAATTGTTTAATAAAAGTGGATAATTCCCTGTATCACTGAAAAAAACCCCAAACAAATATTTGGAAAATATCCCTTCCCTTAATGTGTTAAATCAGTTGTGTAGAGACACTCCAAAAGTGCACAACAATCCTTACTGAAAGAAAAAGACAACAAATTTGTTGGTTTGTTGGGGTTTTTTTCACTCAAATCGTACAAACTTTTTCAAATCAGCACAACAGGACATACCTGTGAAGTTATAAAATATGACCTCAAGATAATGATTTTAGGAAAGAAATATTATTTTAAATATATATATATGCATATACACAGAGTGGTAAAAATGCTAGCCCTTAAAATCAGAGCTTAGAGTCATTGTTCCCAGACCTCTGAAATCACTGACTCAGTGTGCATCATCTGCCAAAAAAACCCTAACAAAGTGTTTGGGATCATCAAGAAAGGCAAAGTGAATACAACAGAGGTCTTCATTTTGCTGCTGTATAAAACCTTGTGTTTACATCTTAAAAACTGCACAGTTCTGCTCTTTGAGTCTCAGGGAGGATACAGTAGAGTAAGAAATGGTACAGTGAAAAACGAGAATGACATAGAAGATGGAGTATCTGCTTTGAAAATGATATATTAAAAAAATTAAAATACACTTTAGAAAGGGGAAAGCTGAGGAATTTAGTCAAGCTTTAAAAACTCATGAATGTGGCAAATAAAACAATAGCACATTTTAAATGTAAAAGAGGAAGAATCTCTTTGCAGAAGAGGTAAAAAACTTCTGGGAGACTTCTGCCATACCAGTAGGTACATAATGGGATTAGACACATTAACCAACAGTAGGACATCAAAAAATACCAGAAAGAATATCAAGGGATGCATCATCTTAGAAGCCCTGTACAACGACTGTGGACTTGGGGAGATGGTAAGGGTCTCCAGGAAACAACCAAGCTTTTCTGCCTTCTTGTCATGGCCATTCCCACTGTAGATAAAACATTGTGCTTGCTGAACTGCTGCTTCCTTGCTTACAGGTCTTGGAGGTCCCAGGCACCTGACTAACCAGGTGGTGATCATCACAGAAGAGGGAAGTGTAACAACACACAGAGCACGGTCTATAAAATCAAGCACTTACAAGTCCAGATAAGACCCGGACCAGAACTGCTGATAAATGGCAAAACCCCTGATTCTCTCAGTGGTCAGCGACCCCTCAGCCATCATCTGCTTTCTCTGATGATTGAGTGACTCATGGTCTGTTTTGTGGTTTGAGCCTCAATTAAGATTGTTATACTGACACACCAGGCCAAGTATTAGGATTTGACCCAATCTGTGGAGGGTTCAGGTGATTGGGAACTGTATCCTAAACCATGCTATATAATTCTGTGCTATGCTGTTTATAAAATTAGGCTACACTGATTCTGCTTATAAAAATCTGTGCTATTCTGACCATAAAATTCTATGCTATGCTAATAAAAAAAAAATCTGTTAAAAAAAGAAATATTTAACTGTAACTACAACTTAGTGCTGTCATCATTCTGCCAAGGATCTCCAAAAGAACTTGTCTGTCCCCATAATGTTGAGTGACAAGTGTTTATGTTTTTAAATCAAATTAACCTAATCTTGCCTTTGGGAGTTAGAGAAATAATTTGGGAGTTAGAGAACCATAGAAAACTGTCATATATTTCTTTCCAATCTCTAAAGTTACTTGAATGTGTGATAGATATTTTGGATGGAGAATAAATAGAAGATAAAATACACCTATTATAAAACCCTTGCAGAGTTGTGTAGATTTTTGGGGTTTTTTTGCTTTTTAAAGAAACAAGGAAACTATTCAAAAAGATATAGAAGTATTGACATTGATCATAAAATAAGAGAAAAAAATAAGGAGCACAAAACAGGATGGCAAAAATACAGCATTCACACATATGGCATTCTGTAAAGTGGCTGTTATTATTTATGGAATGTATTATTGATTCAGAAGAAGAATTAATAATAATTTGGCAAAATTTCACAGAATTCCAGAATCTGTGAAAAGTCTGTGATTCTGGGAAATTTGAATCTATATAAACAATTTGGGTTATTCAAATCTAGAGATAACTTTGCGGAACTCAGGAAGTACAACTACACTAAATTAATTGCACAGAGACTGATACAGAAACTTCAGTTAAGGAGGAATACATACTGCAAATGGACACCAAGGTGATTGGTGCATTTGATGTGCATGAGGAAAGAAATGCCACCCAGAGGGACTTTGTGACAGGCTTGACAAATGGGCCCATGCAAAGCTCATAAAGTTCAACATGGTCAAGTGGAAGGCCCTGAGTAAAAGTTAGGGGCCATAATCACTTGCCTGGACCTGCTGCCTCTGCTCCTCTTCATGCAGCCCTAGATATAGTTAGCCATCTCTGCAGCTGGCTCACATTCAACTTACTGCCTCAGAGCCCTTCTGAGCCTTGGGATGTTCCCCACCTTGTCTGTCCTTACCCTTTATTAGAACACAGTAGTTCCAATTGGAAATGACCTACATTGATCATCTATTCCAACAGCCTGACCACCTCCCAGATGACCAAAAGTTAAAGTGTATTATTAAGGACTTTCTTCAAATGTTTCCTAAGCAGTTAGGCATGGAGCATCAACCACCTCTTCTGGGAAGTGTTCCGGTATTTGACTATCCTTTCAGTAAAGAAATGTTTCCTAATATTGCCTCAGCCTTCCCTGATGAAGCATTCCCACACATCCTAGCACTGGAGACCAGGGAGAAGAGATCAACATCTCACTCTCCACTTTGCCTCCTCTGGAAGCTGTGAAAAGCAATGAGGTCACCCCTTAGTCTTCCTTTCCCTGAACTAGACAAACCCAGTGTCCTGGATTTGTTGCTTCCCTCCCAGGAGCAAAACTTTGTACTTGTCCTTTTTGAATTTCTTGAGATACCAGTTGACCCGTTCATCTAGCCTTTTAAAGTAACTTTGGATGCCTACCCTGTGCTCCAGCATAACTGCTGCATCCCTCAAGATTTGCTGCCACTTATGAACCTGATTGAAGTTCAGTATCACCTCCTCCAGGACACTAGTGAAGATGTTAAACAGGATATGTCCCAGTACAGACCCCTGCAGTACTCTTCTTGATACCAGCCTCCAGGCAGAGCATGACTCATTACCCACAACAGATTTTTATCTGTCTAGTTGTCTGCCCATCCAGACTGTAGCGTATCAATTTAAATATAAGAAACAGGTTAAAAATCTCACTAAGCTCAAGATAAAATGACATTCACCACTCTCCCTTTATACACAGATTGTTTTTGTGCCTAAGGGCAATTAGGCTGGATTCTTACATTCTCCTATAAACTGGTGCTATATAAATCCAAAGAAAAGTAATCAAGAGATATTTTCAAAATGCATTTCAGTTTTTCACAATGTTTCATTTAAAAATGTGAAGAATTGGGACTTACTAATTGTGTCTTTAAAGGCGTATATAATAAAATGAAACTCTGACTACACTTCGCAAAACAGTCCAGAAGAAAAAAAAAATCTATTTCACAGTAATACTTACAAGACTCATCACAGACTTTTTTTTTTTGTTTGGCAAATGACTAAGGATGCAAATGTAATTAGCCATCAAGGTTGCCTCCACACAAAATATACTGTGCTCATTTATTTTGACAAGTGAGTTTTTACTTTAATTACTTGCAATATAATTGTAAATTGTGCTAATAAATCAGGGATGTGTATCTTACTAAAGCAAAACTTCAAAGTAGTATGAGCTCTCACTGCAGCTTTCTTCTATTAAATCTTTTCTGCAAAAAGAAGTAAACAACTGGATTACAAAGAAATTATATGGGACTTCACAGCTACTCCAGAGAAGAAAGGTCACACTGAGATGTTTTTTGAGATATCAAAGCGAGAGAAAAAAATGGCAGTATATAGAATACGTACTAATAAGGCAAAAGAGAGTAAACAGGCAGTGGGAACTGCCTGAGAGACTGTGGGGTGGAGGGGGAACAGCAGCCCTTTGTGTCACAGGGTGGCGGGGCACACCTCCTGCCGTTCCTTATTGGACACCCAAAAGGAGTGCGCAGGGAGGGAGGGCAGGTTACATTTTGTCACATGACACAGCTCACTGAAGACTAGATCACCTCTCATGCCTGGACTTCCTTTATGGAAAACGGAACCCATCAGAGGTCAAATTTGGGGCCTGCCAAATCTTGCCTAAAATATTCCCTGGATTAGTCGGGCCATAGAACTAATGCCAGAGATTGGGAAATGGTTCCAGGTATAGCATGAAAAATGTGGCTTCAGTCCAACTGTCCTTTCACAACCCTCCATGTCCTAGACACATTTTTAATGGGAGATCTAATTACCTGATAGTTCAAGGGTAAAGGAACATTCTCATATCTAGAAGTTGGATTCCAAAACACTCTTCTAGAGAATATTTGTAGTTTCTGCTATGCATTTTAAAACAAACGGATGAAAATCTGTGGTTAAAGATCAATTTTATAAAAGACTGAAGAGAGCAACTATGAATGACAAAAAATTGTAGATTTAGGTTACCATTAAAAACCATGGGATAGAAAAATTATAATTCAATAGGTACAAACTGTGAATCAGATTCAAATCTATTTAAATCTGTTTGATTTCGCAGCTTACCTTGGTAAGTCAAAATGAAGAAACAATGATTTGTTAGATTTATAAAATCATAGAATGGTTTGGGTTGAAAGGGATCTTAAAGATCATCCAGCTCCAACCCCCCTGCCATGGGCAGGGACAACTTCCGCTAGACCAGGTTACTCAAAGCCCCATTCAACCTGGCCTTGAACACTTCCAGGGAAAGGGAGTGCACAACCTCTCTCGGCAATCTGTTCCAGTGCCTGACCAGCCTCACAGGAAATAATTTTTCCTAATATCTAATCCAAACATACTGTCAGTTTGAATACGTTCCCCCTTGTCTTAGAAAAAGTCTCTCTCCATCTCTCCTGTAGGCTCCCTTCAGGTACTGGAGGACTGCTATAAAGTCACCCTGAAGCCCTCTCTTCTCCAGGCTGAAAAACCCCAATTCTCTCAGCCTTTCCTCATAAGAGAGATGCTCCGGCTCTCTGATCAACTTAGTGTCTCTCCTCTGAATTAATTCCAACAGGTCAATGTCTTTCTTGTGTTAGTGTCCCCAGACCTGGATGCAATACTCCAGGGGGGGTCTCACAAGAGCAGATTAGAAGGTGAGACTCACCTTCCTTGACCAGTTGGTCACACTTTTTTTGATGTAGCCCAGGATGTGGTTGCCTTTCTGGTCTGTGAGCATGCATTGCATAGTCATATTGAGCTTGTCTGCAAACACTCCCAAGTCATTCTCCCCAGGGTTAGTCCTGATCCATTCTCTGCCTAGCCTGTGTTTGTGCTTGGGACTGTCCAGATTTAGGTACAGGACCTTACACACTTGGCCTTGTTGAACTTCAAGTGTTTTGCCTAGGCCTGCCTCTCAAGCCTGTCAGGGTCCTTCTGGGACCTTCCTAGTTTATCTATCTTACACTTATCCATTTTTTACTAGATAATTTCAGTTGATTTAGGTGAATTAATATAACTGCGGCCATCATGCTAAGCAAAGAGAAAAAAGCCAATTCTCTTGACTTTCTCTTGACCTATAATTCTCACAAAAATGCAATTCATACCTGACTAATAGAGAATGCAGAGAAGTTACTGAGATCACCCCTTTGTACACCATAAGCAATAGATAATTAGTAACCAAGAAGTGAGCTGCCAATAAACTGGATGCTTCTTTTTCTCATTTTGTTCTTGCTTCCATTTAATTTCCCTCATCTGGGTCTAAAACAAATTGGAGCAGGAGAACTGCTAATGAGCATTCCATGAGTGGCAGATACTTTTCAATAAATTCAAATCTTTACAGATAAATGTGGCAAAAAATCCCAAGCTGTGCCAGGTATACAGCAAACACAGAGAAGCCTCAGTGGAGTCCTTAGCATTTAACAAAGGCAACCAAAGGGAGAGGACACTGAAAAGCATACAGTTGTTGAGGCATTGGTCTCAGAAAACATTTGATAATAACAGTAATTGCATTTACAAGGTGGAATTGCTATTGAGGAAAGCAAATGTTATGCAGAAAGAAATGGAAGGAGAAGAAAAAGAAGGTTGCCATGGTGGTTGTTGCAATAACCGAGTATGGATTTTTTGCTGCAAATGAAACATCAGTGAAAATTGTTCCCCTGGTACAATGTAAAACTAAGCAGTCCTAGCCGTGGAAGTTTGCTTCCATTAAAGAAAAAACTGAATTGGGGAATAACCCCAAGTGCCCTGGATAAGCACTTAATCTTTTCTGCAGTAGGCTTCTCTGAAGTTTTCAAAAAGTCCAGCACTGGAGATGGCAAGTGTGTGTCTATCACTGTAAAAATGAGACCCAAGGAGCCCACGCACTCCTGACTGTCTACAGTACTCAGATGGTAGCTTAATTCCTATTTCTGTTTTGAATGCAGTCACTGTTTCCATGTAAAACTTGGTCTAGTTTCAAGTATCATTAAAATGAGCCAACCAAATAAATTTCTGCTTGATTTTGGGGCCAGGAATTGATAAACTAAATGAATATTTTCTAATACTAATGATATCTTAGCACCATTAATAACCACAAGCACAAAGTTACAAAATAATATAGCAAAACCAGATGATATAATTTCTTTCACTTTTATGATAGCAACAAAAACATCGTCACTGAGATAGGAAAGGTGGGTAATAAAAAATAAATCTCAGCTTCAGATCCAGTTTTCCTGTCAAAGAGCACGATCATCTTATCTTGATGGCTAAGAATGATCATGGACCACAGCTACAAGTGTTAACTAAAAACATGAGTTCCATGGTATTATATACTTATGGCTAGTTTAAGACAAATTTATTAAGTACTAACTGTTTTGTCTATGTGCACATAACGCCTGTTAGTGATTAAATAGCAAATGGTTGTGTGTATTGTTAATGACTATCAGTCCAGCAAAAGATTGCTATCAAGTCTGAAATAGCCTGATTTATCAACCCTCTAATCTCTGCCTTCAGAACAATCTTGAATTCCCTTACTGATGTATAAATCTATGAACCGAGCTGCAACAATCTCTATTGACGTTTGTCTTTAACTAAGTGCTCTAGTGGTCAGTAGGAGAAAATTTATGGTTACTATGCAACCTTTGCTGAAACAGCACATAGCAACATGGTTACAGAACCATTCATCATCAGTGCACATACTTGTCTCACAAAAAGACTGCATGGATGCTTAGTATACTATCCCATGCCATAGTAAACCTTTGAATGTTTAAAACATTACGTGTTTTAAAGAATAATCCAGTCTCATGAGGATCCACATTTTCTGACTGACTGCATAAACCTTGTGTAGGAGCATACTTTAGCACGGCTGTACTCATTTTAGCTAATATAGAGTTGACTTTCTTCCTAGTCACTGGTACAGTGCTGTAGTTTGGATTTTGAATGAGAATAATTGAGAACACACTGATGTTTTTGTTGTTGCTGAGCAGTGCTTACTGTAAGTCATGCTCTGCCAGTGAGAAGGTGCACAAGAAGCTGGGATGGAGCATGGTCAGGACAACTGACCTGAATTGACCAAAGGGATATTCTAAACCATAGAACATCTTGCCCAGTATATAAACTTTGATAGTTAACCTGGTGCATGCCTCTTACATAAACTGGATTCTTCGTGTGAACAGTCAGCCCTTCTCCAGAAAGCGAGATGAAGAGTGAGGACTGAGCACAAATCTCAAGGCAGTGCAGGAAGTTGGCTCGGAACAGCACTGCCCCTCTCCTTTGGTCACCTTTCCTGTAGCAATATTCATAATATTTGAGACATAACATTTTTAGGTCTGATCCTCTACACTATCCCATCAGGGAGTGGGGAGTGAGCAAACAACTGTGTGGTAATTAGTTGCTGGTTTTCATTAAACCACGATAATGGCAGACACAGGGTGGTACAGATGTACACTACTAGCTGGTTCTTCTAGTTGTTCATCTACCAGGAAAATATTATAACACAGATGTCTCAGTACTGTTTTGATTTTCTGCCACTGATCCTTACATGTTGCAATCCAAAGCACCTTCTATTTAAGCAGTTTCTACTTTGAGAGGTCTACTTCAGTATACTTTTTCTTTAAAGCGTACCTGAGAAGCAATTTTTGCCTTTCATTTAAGATGCATTCCAGTGTATCACTTTATTGCTTTGTGAAAGTTAAAAAAAATATTTTAATAAAGTTAATAATGGGTATAAAAGAAATGTTTTTTACATATGTGAAGATCTGCCAAAGTAATATTGGTTGGGATTTTTTAGTATCTACTGTCCTTAAGCAACCTGTTCTAGTGGAAGGTGTCCCTGCTCATGGCATGGGGATGGAACTACATGTTCTTTCAGGTCTCTTCCTACCTAAACCATTCTATGATTCCGTGATTCTACAATTCTATGATTTTATTAATTTTGTTGTTCAAAAAAGTTCAAAAAACTCTTGTCCATGTATGTTTGCTTGGAAAAGACATAGAAATATGAAATAAGATTGATATGATGGCATTATAAAGATTGGAATTTAATTGCAATAAGCTTTCTTCTATTCATAGAAGTATTATTAAGATGTAAGTGCATATTTGTCAGAGCATTATGTTCCTTCACTTGGAGCTGAAATGCTATTTTAAAGTTAGCAGCAGTGTTCAGAACATTTGATTTATACATTTGGCAATTATGGAATGAAAATGAAAACCATGACAGCAAGGATACTAAATTTCTACTGAACTTTGTGAAGGAAATATGAAGAGCTTTATAAGCTTTGTCAATTTAAGAACTATGACTGATTTTACAATACCTAAAAATATCGAAAACAAAACACCTCCTAAATTAAATTAGTTTTAGTAAAGATGATGTATGATGAATCTTTCTCCTTGGCCTTTCTTTTGTGCTTACTCTGCTATATTACGACATCTCTTGATTGAGAGCAACCACTGACTGCCTGTTAGGGAATTGTTGAATCAGAAGTGTTAACTGGCTGGAAGACCTGCTTGATGTGCAGAGCAGAAAAACAGAACTTTGTAAGTAAAAGTTGAACTCCTGAAGACAACTGCCATCATCCTCCCTCTTCTGGGTATGTTTTGAAAGGTCAGACTGCCTGGATAACTTCGTAAAATTCAGTGCCTTTACTGCAGAGATACTTCAGACTTTGAAAGTATTCACGATAGAAAGGCTAGTTGTTTATGTCAGTGAAAACTCACAGTATTGCCAGGCTACTTCAGAGCTGGTTTTTCACCCTACTCACTTATTCATGTGATGCTGATATCCTGCATTAGGGTTTGGCAGGAAATAAAAACCAAACTAGAAATCTAGTCTCATGAAAATCTGCTGTTTTCCAATCAGCAACTGCAGACTATATAATGCATAATAGGCCCATTACCAAAAACTTCAGGCCAATACATAATAAATACAATACGAATTAAATATTCATTCTCAGGGTATCCGTGCCAATAATTTGTTTCTTTTATTATTTAAAACTATCAGATAAAAAAAACTGTTTAGCTGTTAAAACCATTACAACTCTGCTGAACAGGTACAGCATTATATCAGAAGTCATTGAAAGACATGTATTTTTAATACTAAATTTTTAATACTAAGCTAATATAAAGAAATGCTAAAGTTCTTTTAAACTGAAGATCTTTTAAAATATTTTACAGAGTTTTTCACTCATGTTAAGCTTTTCATACATTATGTGAGCATAATATTAATAAAAACCATTGTGATAGCAATTTATATGGAGGTCAAAATGTGTGTTTGCTTGGGAGTATCTGTAGCTCATAGAATCATACAATTTTGATTCTATGTTAATTTGAAATTCATATAACCAATTAAGAAGAGAATATCAAACACCGGTGTTGCACTATTATGGGGAAGAATGGTCTGCAGTGACTGAAATATTCAAATAGATTTGAGACACAAGAAAAGTCTCAAAACTTCCAGCAAACATTTATTTCAGTTCAACTACTGGTTGAACCTGTCTTTTAATAACTAAGAATCAAGCATTTATCAAATACATTAGTTAATTACAGTACAATTAGGTATACGCAGGTATATTATGAGTCATTTTGGTTCTGATTATTACAGTTGCTGATGTTTCTTGACTTCTGATATTGAGATGGCTATGAGCATGAGAGTTCTTTGACAAGGAAAGCTGGGACTTTTCACTAGTCCACTGAATTAATTCCTCTTCTCATTGTCAGTATCAGCCTGATCTAACTTGCCAGATGGGTATTATCTACCATTCATTCTGACTTCTCTAAATGGATTCTATTTTTTTGCATGATGAATACTATTAAATCATACTCATATAAACAGAACTTTTTGGTAAATATGAAATGATTTTGTTTTGGAAATTCATATCAAAGAAGATAATAATCATTTTTGTAAAAGAAAAGAACTGAAAACATATATTGCTCCAAAAGCAAATTATCAAGTGCATTTTTTTTTTTACTCAAATTTCAAATTTGAATACAGAGTGAGAAACGTGTACAAGTTTATTATATATATAATATATTTTTGGGTTTATGTTCATTTATTTGTGGTTTATCATTATTTAATATTTATTATTTTTACTAAGCCAATGTATGAAATGAATAGAAATGTTTTAATAAATATTATGTTGATAATATTTTGAACTGTTAAAGGAAAAATACATTTTTTGAATATCCATTACATATTTTCCATTATTTTCACATTGAATCACCCAATGCATCATTTTTTCCAATTTAAATTACTTACTGTTTTTCTGAATTTGCAAATCGGTTTGTACATTATTTTTCACTCCACTCTCACAAGAAAAGCATTTTATATAAAATTAACAATAATTGAGTCCAATTGGAACATTTTTCTCCCCATTTTATGTTTTGTAAGACAACTTCTCCTCCTATCTCTCTTTAAACAGAACAAGCTGAAGTCCCATCTTGTCTTGCTCTCTCCTTCTCCTCTGTAAACTTCTCTCTTCAATAAACAAAATCAGTTCAATCCCTCAACACTAATAAGCAATTTTGGGGAAATTATCATATGCAAATGAGTAATATTTTCTCCCAAGGCCAAGTTGTTTCCTGTGGTAATAAGCTTTCCTCATCTCATTTAATATCTAAAGAGATGCCACAAATGAGGTAGCAAAAAGAAGTATTTGGCAATTAAGTGGGATGACTAATTTAATTCACTTTTTTTACTTATAGATTCTTAAATAGCTTTCTTTTAGAGAGGAAAAGGTAAGACTTTTTAAGATCAACTGTATTTTTCAGTTCCTTGTAAAAGTATTGAGTCTGCATTCTACAAACCTCTGGGAATAGTTGACTAGTTATGTTGAAACTAGTATTTTAAATAGTAGATGAATTTTGATTTGGGAAGAATATACTTTTTATTTAATATAAAATATTTTGATGGCAAATTACAACAAATATAATGTAAGTGACCAAAATGCATTTCTAGTTAGTGAGATTTCATTTCTATCCTTATACATTGACAAGACCTCAATTATTTTTGTTTTTTCTCAGATTGACTCCCAGAACACTTCAATGTACAGAACTTAATAATTCAAGAAACAGTAAAAAAATCATTAAAAATCCCAAATAAAAACAAGGAATAAGAAGAGTTCACAGCAGTAAGAGTCAGGACTTAATGATTGGAAAAAATCTATGAGAGGCAGCAAGGAATATAGGAGAAAAGCTGCTGTAGATAACATTTGTTGGGAAGATTTCTAAAACATAACAACTGCAATAATACCCTATATCTAACATTACTGCATTGCTAGACATATATAGTAGCATAATCAGTGAAAGTAACAACAAAAAAAGGGATATGTGTGTTAGTGGGGTAAAAAAAATCAGAGAGTTGGCCAATATGCAGATGACCTGAAAAAAAGATAAACCTGATATAAAACTTAATCAAAACAACAAAAGAAGAGGGATAGAGATGTTAGTACAATTAATAACAATCAAAATGAGGCTAACAAAAGTGGATCTACTGAAGTAATTTACTACTTTCTTTAAAGCA
>JAWWLV010000001.1:70480591-70499668 GCA_035041135.1 Platyrinchus mystaceus
AGGAGAAAAGACAACGCAGAAAGAATCACGTCTTGTCGATCTCACCCAGGGAGTCTTTCTGCTGTGCCTTTTGCAACTGGACTTGTCTATCTCGCATTGGACTTTTTAGCCATCAGCGCGCTTGTAGCAAGCGTGGGTAGAGCCCTTCTCAAATCTTCGCTCGTGAAGCCTCGCCGTGATGATGAGAATATGATCAGAATCAATATAAACCTTGCAAACCTGTCTGCGTCTGACATAACATGATACCACTCACTGAACACGTGTATGCCACAGGCAGGTTGTATCACATGCTGCTAGATGAAGCCAAAGCAAAAAAAAAAAAAGTCTCCCCTTGACTTTGGAGTTGAAGCTACTGTTGTATAACAAATAAGAAAAGGAATGCTTTGGTGTGCATTAGAGATTTCCTCTAACATAGGGAGCACTAAATTGTTCCATTTTTTAAATGCCTCCACAGATTTGTTCACTTACATTTGATAAAATGTTTTAATCAGTTTGCTTCAGACTTAAGGAGTAATACCTGTTATGGCATGAGATAGAAAACTACTTTTTTCAACTACCTTTCAGAGAGAGAGAGAGAGAAAGAAGAACATTTTATATGGGGAAATTTATTAGTTTAATACCGGAAAACTTTTTCATTCATTTAAAAACACCACTGCAGTGGGGCAGAATACAGCTTGAAATGGTTTTCATGATTTCTTCTTGCCAATGTGGTAATGGGCTTAGAGTTCTTTTTTCCTATCACAAGTTCTCCTTAGTCCTCCAATTATGGTTTCAGATCTACAATCTACCCCTTTTTCCATTTGGAGTAGAAACAGGCTGATGTTCTCTTTCAAATAATCTGCAATCTCTTTGAAATAATCTGCAGTAAGCATTTTCTTTCCTGGACTCAAGAGAAGCCCACTGTTCATCCTAAGGAGACATGAAGACAAGCAGTACTGATACCTGCCATTACAGCATATGTATGCCTGAGCAGGATGTCTTGGGTGCATTAAGATGCAGGACAATTATTTTCTGTCAGTGCTGTCAGTGACAGATTCAGGCCAACTACAGAACTGCAGCTGCTAAGTAAATTATAAACTGATCATGTTATCAAACTTTCTTTGCACTACCAAAGCCTGTGGGGAAAAAAAATACCTGACATATGTATATGATACCTATAAATATAACCTGAATAAATGTTAAGATAGAAGCACGCATCATATGACCCATGAAATTATAGACTTGCCATCAATTAATAGCACAATTAGTTTATCCAGATCTGTTCACTAAATTAAAAGATAAAGAGGGTAATTTTACAACTTAGTGTTGTAGATTCTACAAAGCCTGACATTAGACTTTTGAAATAGATTAGTCCTAAAAAGCCCTCAAAACAAAGTCTTCCCCACTGTAAGAAATGTCATAGCGTCTTCTCTATGAAAAATATTTTAATTCAATGAAATATTTTGTTTGCTATTAGCAGTTCTAGCTGGTTTCTTTACTGAAACTTCTTCAGTGAGTTTTCATGCTATTCAGTTGTATGAAAAAGCCTACATTTTGTGGAAGGAATTTTTGAAAGAAAAACCTGTATTTTTTGGGAAGAAGCGAATGCCATTCTTTAATATTTCTTTTCTAGAATAACAAAGCATAAAGAATATTCTGAGAAAGAAAATTAAAAATACAGAACAGGTCTTTATTTTACCAATCCTGACTGAGTCAGAACAGCTTCCAATTGTTGGCAACAGAAATCAAGTGAATAAATAATTCACGTACCTGTCAAGTGGAGATTTTAAAACTTTAACCTGTTGTTTCCTTCCAGTGCAATCTCAAACTGTACATAATTGATGCTTTGTATTTTATCTTAAATCTCTTCAACATTCAAGCTAAACTGCTGTTGAAACATGAATATTGATAGTGTATTTTCAATATTTACCAAATATATTAAAATAATAGAACATACACTAATTGACAAAACTAAATTGATATACATATTTATATATATTTATATATCAGTTAGGAAATTAGAGGAGATTAATGGGAGTGATTAGAACACTGTCAAATCAGTCTTAAACCTTGAAATAAAACATCATTAAATTAATTCGTTTACAGCACACTCCCTTCTAATAGTTCTTCCACATTATTAATTTTTAACCACAACACTGGCAAAATCATTAATCCTTATTGCATATATTCTGTATTAGCTATGAGTACACAGGAACACTGAGATGATGCTGAACTGAAGTGAGCTGTCTTCTAATTTCTCAAGTTTGCCTCACTTACGACTAATGTTGTGGGGTTTTTGTCTCCTTCCCAGAAGACATATCCCATCTGTTTATCTCATTTGTTTTGCATTTCTAGATATCTTACTTGCATTCTTGGAAGGACAATCTACTTTTTTGCAGTCCCTTGCATTTGTCTTGTCCTTGCACAACTTTTTTGTTGCTTGGATCCCTGTTATGTACAGCTACGCATCTTTGCTCCTTTGGTGGTAGCACTGCACAAATACTTATGTAATAGTCAAAGGTGTTATGACTGACTAGGCTGTCCAAGCGTTACACTTTGCTTACATACTGCTCTTGCTTACACAAGCTTGGTCTACAATTATTTGTGTTTAAGGTTAACTCATTCTAAATATTTATTGAGAAATGCACTTCAGTTTATAGCTGTCACAGCCGTATTTTGGCTACAGGATGAAGAGCTTATTTTACCCAAGTGCTTCCTCCATTCTGATCATGACTTCTTCCTAGACACTTGAGAATATGATGAAAGCAATGTAGACATCCATGAATTTTAAAATATGCTGATTAATTCCACCCCAAGTCTTTTTCCATAACCTAAGTGTGCAATGGTAATCCAGATTTATTTGTGAAAACAACAGAGGGTAATCATTAAATTTTTTTTAATGTTAAATAATATTTCATTTTTTATTAAAAAAAAGGGATTTGGGATAAATTATGGTCTTTAAATTTTTATTTTAATAACAGAAGGCTGTATGGTGGAACTAATACCATCATTCTTATTTCTCTCTCCCATACATTTATTTTTTCACCAAGGGTAAGAATTTCAACCTTTGAGCTGACAAAGCCCAATTGTAAATTGAGAATGACACAAAGAACAGGAAGAAAGTGAAGGTCAGAAGCAAAGCATAGTCTTAGAGTAGCCTTTTCTTTTACAAATGTGACCCTTTAAAAAGAAAATCAGGTTTCAGATTCTGTCAAAATCTAAAACCTTACTCTGCCTTTGATATATTTGAATAAATTTTTAAACTAAATAGTACATTTTCAGCACACTAAAAATAATGTGGCATTTTTTCAAGAGTGGTAATGGACATGATACAAATGTTTTATATAAACATTTTTAACTGTTTCAATTCACATTTTGTATGTTTCAAAGATGTGGATGTGGACTATACATTTCAGTATTTTTCAAATAGACAAGAACAACATAGTATAACTACAAATAAACAAAAAAGCAAACTAAATAAATTTGATAAAAATACTTTATGAAACATATAATTAAGGTAATGCTTTATAGCAACTGGAAGCTTTTTAAAGACATTAGAAATAATCTAATGAGGTTGGCTTGCTAGAATTACCAATTTCATCAAACTTAATTTTCATGTGTTTAAACCTTCTCTTTTTTGGGCTGAATAATCCCAGCTCTCTCAGCCTCATCTCACATGACAGATGCTCCAAGACCTAAATAATCTTCCTGACATTTTTCTGGACTCACTACTCTATATCCAGGTCACCCTTGTACTGGAGAGACCAGACCTTCTCCCAGGAGGCTCATATAGCTGTAGACCATTAAAGATTGAAGGAAATAGTCATCAACCTTTTGAAAATGGGTTGTCTAGAAAAGTTGTAGTTGTCAGGTTCATGATTACTTTGTAAGAACCTTATCAAAGGTTTTGGGTTTCTTTCTTTTGTTTGGTTCAGGGTTTTTTGTTCATTGGTTGTGGGGGTTTTTTTTGTCCTTTGATGGTTCAATTTAAGCAATATAAACACACATTTTGACGTTCAGTGATACCTCTGCCTGTCAGTCTGCCTTAGACTTGTGTGTGCAGAAGCAACTCTAAGAGTTATCCCTTAAGCTTCAAAAATAACAAGACGGCTTGGAGGGAAATAAGATAGAGAAACTTTCTAAGAGTGTTCTGAACCAAGAATAAGAATAAAAATAACTACTGCCAGGAGTCTTCTCATGGTGACAGCAGGTCCTGGAAAGGAGATAAGCAGTTGAGACCACGTCCTCCTATATTTATGTCCTTTGGCCCCCTGTGTCTACTCCTCCCATATGGGACATCCAGCACTGAGCACTCAGTGCCCTCCAGGAGGGACTGAGGGATGGTGTAGCAAATCAGAGGCTGAGTTAGGGGATCCAGGGGTCATGGTGTGGGCAGGCTACCAGGAGGCCCTTTTGATTGACAGCTGCTCCATGAGCCTGCCATGTGGGCTCCAAGGCTGCAGGCCTGCTCTTGCCCCTCCACACAAAAGTTTTTTCCCACCCAATAGTAAAATAAAACTTTTACTGATCCAGTGTCTCACACCTGGTCTCCCATTTACGGGGAAGGCCAGACCTACACTCAGGAGTCCACATGCTGCCTCACCAGTGCTGGGTAGAAGAGAAAGATGATCTTCCTCAACCTACTGATGATTTTGCTAGCACAGCCCAGAACACTGTTGGCCACCTTTGCTGCAACTACTCATTGCTACCCCATGGTCAATGGGGTAACAGAATTCCTTGTTCCTTTTCTGCCAAAGTGCTTTCCAGATAGTTGGTCCCCAGTGTAATGGTGCTTAGGGTGCCAGCTTATTCCAAAATATATTTTTCTACAGTCCCAACTACTGTAAACTGATCTACTTATGGCAGTGGGGAAATCCACTTGTAATGTTTTGTTTTGCATATAGAGTAAAATTATGAGTTATGGGGTTCTGGTTTTTAATTTTTTTTCTATTTTACAGAAATAGGTGTTATCAGAAAATTAAATAAATAATTTGCTTAAAAAGAAAATTTTAAATTATCAGTTAAGATAAATTATCCATAAGATTAGCAATTAATTGTTCAGAAATAGCTATTAATAATGCTTTACAGAAGGCAATGCAATTGAAACAGACAATACAAACAATTTTTTGATGTCTTTGAACCCAGGATGTAAATTAGTAGTTCAGACAATTTACCTCACTTGCACAGACTACTGGTTCATTAGCATCAGTATCCTGTCCTTGGCAGTGTTACTGAATGATGATTCAAAAAAACCCACTTCACCCAACAACTTTGCTAATTTATCTAGGCAGCTGTGCTATGTTTTCTGTGAACAGAAACCCACTTTATGCTATATATAGACATGAATACAATATTTGAGCCATACAATATTTGAGCCTCATCTTTTAGAGCACGTCACCACAAATTGCAATAGTTCATACAATTAGTCAAAGTATCATGCAATAAGCTACAGCCCCATATCCCAGTTCTTGGAGATATTTGTTAAAATATATGAAGCAGATTCAAAAAAGAACAAAAAAGAAGGTTGAATGTTAATAAACAGATTTTATTGTGAAAGATTCAAGGAATCTTCTTTGTCTTATTGTAGGTTAGAATGATTAGGGTGGAATAGAGTGTCCTGATTGGAACAGGATGTTCTTAATATCGCTATCCTGTATGACATAAAATCAAAGGCTCGAAGCTTAAGTTTAGACTACTGAAAATTTTCTACCCCTTTTCATGAGGAAAGCCATAAGTTATAAAACACTTCATAATATGTACTTATTACTTGATATTACTGAAATGAACCATTATAATTTTTTAACACATAATTGTCATGTAAATATTAGTACAGGAAACAAGACAATAGCACATGAGTATTATATTGTGTATTTTAGGCAAAAAACATACAAAATAAATCAAACAAAAGAGCATGGAATAGAGGACTAAAACAGACTTAAGGCTTTTTTTTTCTTTTCTTAAGGCTTTGATCTTAATAAATTGTATCTCCTTGATACTGAATGGTCTTTTTCCATCGAAATGGAGAAAAATCAAAATGCCCATGTAGCAAAGTAAACTGTTTGTGTCCAGACTCAAGTCACAGAGGTGGTTCATGTTCAACACAGAGAATACAAGTATCTAGAAAAAAAAGTGACGAGATTTGTTTTCTTACAATTTAATTGTGAACATTGACAGTGGTAGTAAGCTTACTAAACAATATTTTATATTTTCATTACATAGGCTGATTTTCCATGCAAAGTCTTTTTTGCTGATTATGAATACTTCTCTTTTAGTATTTATGTATATTAGAGTGTAAAAGTATGATTGTACTTATAATATTTTAAACTAAAAAATCCAGAAATTTATTAGGAAATTAAATAATCCTTTGTGAAGTTTATGTTCCTAAAATAACTGCGAAAGTGGATTTCAAATACATATAGTAGGTTTGTGATGATTGCCAGGGAGACATTGCCTAAGCTAAAATTATTGAATTCAGACATTTTAGCAGATTTTTTTTTCAAACTTTAATCCTTTTCATTTAGTTCATTTTCTGTAACATTAGTAAGGTAACTAAATATAATTACAGGAATATCTCACCTAGCACTTTAATTATCCATCTACAGCACTGTCTCTTTTACTGTGTCAGCATTTCAATTGTGGAAAAAAAAAGTAATAGTTCTACAGCTAATTGAATGTAAATTCATAGATCATTCAGTGTTTGGTAAGCTTTTTATCTGCTTAAATAGATTATCCATTTGCCATAAAATTTAATTTCCACACTTCTGATTTTCTCAGGTACTATGACTTGCTCTTTACTAAAAGTAGGGAAAAAAAATCCAACCCCCCCTAAAAGCAAAGAAAAAAAAACCCGAGAAACTTTGCACTGAGAAATCATAGAAAAATATTTTAACATTATAAAACATGAGCCAAAGGGAAGGAAAATGGGAACATGAAATATACAAATAAATGTAGTCATGTGATTTTAATTAATAAGCAATGTTACATGATGAGTTGTAATTTTGAACAGACAAAAAACTCACTGACTTGAAGCTGGTTGTAGACAAATCCACTTTAAGGTTCAGCTACAGATGGAATGCAAAAAAATGCAAAATAAACCTCCAGTCACCTGGAGATCAAAATATAATGTAACCCCAGTATTAATTCTACCACTTATAATCCAAAATGAAATTGATTTAAATGATGTATTATATTTTGATGGTTTGATTGTTTCACTTACTATTGTGGGACTTACAATCCAGCACTAATTTACAAATATTAATGAATTTAGATTGGCATTTCTATAAAACATTGTCTCTAAGACCTTTACAGTGTCAGTCCCACAGACTAAATAGAATTCTTCATTGTCACCCTTTTTTGTTTTGCTAAAAAAAAAACCCATATGTCTCATATTAGTATGTATAATGTTCTACAAAAGAATCAAACTATATAGAAACAGAGATGGCTTCTTCAACTGTAAACATGTAAAAGTATGTTGCGTTTTTTTCCTTAGTAGTTTCTACTTTCCTTACAATATTTTAATTTGAAATTTTAGAAATAGTTATGTATTTATATTTTCTTAATTGAATCCAGTATGAGTCTTAATTGTCTCATGAAACTGTATGCCTTTGGAACAGTCTTCATTTGACTGATACTCAGTCTACTCTAAACCAAGAAAAAGGCTCTCAATTTTACTTGAAAAATGGAAATCAAAAGACAGAGTAGATCGTAAATAAGACAAAAACTAGTACCTCTACTTATAAAAAGAAATCAAAATGTTACAACTGATAAAATTATTAAATCTGAATAAATTATTTTTCCTATCAATAATAAAATATAATAAATATAATACTGTGAACATTAAATTATCTCTCCTGAAGAATTTGTTGCTTTTTTTAGGTTTTTTAGTTTTTAGTTTTTTTAGTTTTTTTAGTTTAGTTTGTCTTGTAAATATTTGCTGTTTAATTTAAAGACTTTTTTTTTTTAATTCAAACTAGTATCTTTTAAAATACAGTTCTGCAATACAGCATTTGTTTGGGGTTTTTTTAACCCTGGTGCCTGAATGAGGATATTTATGCTAGGTTTACAGGCAATTGTCCAGGGCACTGACTCAGCACTCACCTGAGATTAAGCTAAGTAAGCAGGATATGAGAAGCTCCTAGACATGACATGAGAAATTGCTGGCAGTTATAAATAAAAGAATGAGAAGCTTTCAAAAATTACAGATGGCACTCTGAGGTAGTGAGTGTGTGGTTAAGTGAAAGGTTTGAGAGAAATGGCCAGACATCCCTGACAGCTGAATGGGAGCACTGTGAACCTTCAGGAGAGGCAGACAGTGCCTCAGTAACCTCATCTGGGATACTGCATAAGGAAGGGATGGCATAGGTACCAGACCTAGATAAACCAAATTTGGATATGGACATAGCAAAGCTGGAATCCATGGGCTGTTTGTTTGTGAATAGATAAGGGCAGAGAAAGGAGATATTCAGCAATAGATGGTAAGGTCAAGAAATGGGAAAAGGGATGGTAAGGTATTGTCATGGTTTAACACCAGCCAGTAATCAAGTACCACACAGCTGCTCACTCACTCCCACACCAGTGGGATTAGGAAGAGGATCAGAAGGGTAAAAGCTAGAATACTGGTGGGTTGAGATACAGAACATTTAATAGGGAATGCAAAAGCTGCACACACAAGCAAAGCAGCAGGGCCCTGTCACATGCAATGGTTACTTGGGAAGACAAAAGTCATCACTCCAAACATCCCCTTCATCTTCCTTCTTCCCTCCATTTTATATATTAAGCATGATTTCATATGGTCTGGAATATCCTTTTGTCAGTTTGAGTCCTTGGCTCTGTGTAAGCACTGCTCAGCAATAACAAAACCAGCTCCATATTGTTATCACTGTGTTCAGCACCAATCCAAAACACAGCCCCATACCAGCCTCTGCAAAGAAAATTAACTCTACCCCAGCCAAAATCAACACAATGCAAATCAGGTGACTGGGGCTGCTTGGGGATCCCTGCAAACTGGTCCTGTCTTACAACTGATCACCATAACCTAATAACCCAAACTTGTGGCTCTGACCATACAATACGTGTCAAATTACTTCCAGAACCAGGATGATCCAGTGTGCTTTCCCTAGCTATCAGGAGAACATCAGTACAGACAGACTGAGCATCCTGATAGCACCATCTCAGTTTCTGTTTTGGTCCAGATGCCATCAACATCTGCCCCTCACCTCTGGATAGCTTATATAAAATATACTGGGAAATAAAATAAACCCTGGGATGTTTATACATAGCAGTGTCATAAGAATGGTCTGTGCACATGACTAGGACATATTTAGTATTTTAATCTCCCAAGGGAAATGGTAATTACAAATCCTATTTCAAATATTCACAGTGAGATCAAGTACTGCTTTTCTATTGCATTATCTTGTTAAATTATTATCTCTGGATTCATGCTATAAAAAATACATAATATACAGCAGCAGTAACTGCTGCTAAATTTCCCCATGTGTAAACCATGCAGTTTATTCCTCCTGAAAAGAAAAATAGTAAAAGATAGCTTCTTAGCATGAGGAAATAGCTGTGTATTGAACCCTTTTAAAATTAAATTTAAGATCAAAGAATGTATCAGTGTAGTTATTAGTATGGTGTACTAGAATGACTGGGTCTCTTGTGAAAAAAATGTGTGGTATTCAACTGAAAGAGTTAGAATTGACAGTTGTCACTATATGTCTCATTATTGTCCTATTCTTGTGAAGACTTAAAGGAAACTCTTTGCCAAAGCTGCTTTCCCAGATAAGATTGGCTTTTGTTTCAGTATATGGACCTATGGAAGCTTACTTTAAAAATAACACACTTAAAAGCCCCCTTAATTTCCAAGAAAAATTGACATTTTTAAAAAGAATTATTTGTTGTTGTTGTTTGGTATTTTGTTTGTTTATTTTATTATTGTTGCTTGTTGGTTGGATTTTTGTGGTTTTGTTGTTTTTGTTTGTTTGTTTGTTTTTCCCTATTCTCTTCATAAGGATTGAGAAATAGTATTTTATATATCCTATTTTTTCCACTCTAACTACTGCTCAAGAGTGCACCAGTACAAAACACTTGCATCATAATTCCTGTAGTACCTGTACAGGAAACACCGAAGAGAAGCTTAATTTAAAATACATATTTATTTTGGCAACTTTTCGAACTGGACACAGGAACTGTATTTTGTTTTGAGTATAGAGTAGAGTATTACCTGTTCCTGTTCCATGTAGAGAGAAAACCTTCAGGAACTTGTGAAGACACTCAAAAAGGAAAAGAAAAAAAAATTTATTGTGTGGACACAGAAGGTTTTGTCTTTTGAATCATAAAGAAAATAAGCTTGTTCCTTATTGTTTTATGGTTAGTATCTGTGATATATAGTATATAGCACACACTGATATCCCACAGGGATCATTGTCTACATAAAGAATGCATAGACCAGAGACAAACAGAATTTTGGAAGAAAACAAGTAGGTAACGGAGGTTGTCCAAACAGTTTCTAAAATCTCTGTCTAAATTCCTAAGCAAACTTTATCTGTTTTTACCTAGAAAAACAGGAATTCTCATCAAATTCTTATTCTTCTGAGGTCAATTATGTATTTAAATGAAGAGATTTTGCAAACAGTTGCTCTATTTATACACAAAATCAAGGAAAAGTTGTGAGCTGATTGGGGTGTTGAATTTAGGCACTAATCACTCCTGACATTCAGGGGATGCTAGTAAGCTCAGTTTTCATGTTGAAACTGTCTGGCTTCATGAGACTGTGCTTTCTCTTCTGAAAGCATGTCATATATTCCTCTGCACAGCAACTCAACGGTTGGAAGCTCTCTCTGGAACTGCATGTCAGTGGCCAAATTCCTCTTCATGTGCCTTCTGGGGTATTGTGCTCTGCATCAGCACTCGACAAAAGTCTTTGCCTTAAAGCATGGTAGCTCTTGTTTTGTGTATGTGTAGTTTGTCTATTACCAGCAGCTATTGTGATGTCCTGAAAATCCCAAATAAGAAAAATTGATTAGAGGAGTTACTGCTTAAAAAAAAAAAAAAAAAAAGTAACATTAGGAAAATTAAATATAGAGATGTTCATCTAGGCAGTGTAGCTTACCACCCTTAGGCTAACATTTTAGTACAAATGTCAAACTCTTGAGTTCTATATACTTGTGAAAGCAAAGAAATAAGAGAAAAGCTAACTGATAGAGCATGGGAATGAGGAATGGATTTCAGGGAGGTGGCATTAAAAAAAATGCAACATTGAATCAGTTTTTCTTTTCCAAATTATACCAAATTGCAAAGACATCCATCAAATGATGGGGATGTTTTGATAGCATATTTATCTGTACCTTCAGTTTCAAACCACTTTGCAAAAGAACAGATGGAAATATAGTTTAAAAGCAGGTAAGTATATATTTTTGGATTTTAAAGCATAGGAGAAAAAAATTAAAAATTACAAAGGTGATTTAAATTTTCTCAAAACAACAAAAGTTCTGTTGAACAATTACCTTTATTTGGAAATTACAGATGTCCCCATTTCTTTTACTTGTAAATTAGAAGAAGAAAAAATGATATATTTTTTCCTTGATAATGAGCTGGAGTATCTCCACAGAACTAAATCAAGTTATTAGATGAATGAGGAGAATATTTTCTGTCTTGAAAGTAAAAATTATTCTTTTGAAAGCCTAGGAGCATAAACATTTAGAGATGATATGAACACAATTATAAATACAATCATAGACACATAAATATTAGCCAAAATAATGTAGTATAAAACAAAACAGTTGTAATGGTCCCCTCAGCAATCTTTCTGCTGAATTGGAGAAATATGATTTTTTTTTTTTTATGGAATCTTAGGTGGATAAAAAATTGGCTGGATGGCTGCATCCAAAGACAAGAAATGATTCAATGTCCAGGTGGAAACCAGTAACAAGTGGTATCTCTCAAAAGTTCATACTTGGACCAGTATTATTAAATATCTTCATGCATGACATAGTGGGATTGAGTGCACTCTCAGCATGTTTGCTGATGACAACAAGCTGAGTGATACATTTGTTGTGCTTCAGGGAAGAGATGTCATCCAAAGGGGCCTTTACAGGCTTGAGGGATGGTCGTATGCAAACTTCATGAAGTTCAACAAGGCCCAGTGCAAGGTCCTGCACATGGGTCAGGGCAGTCCTAAGTATCAGTGTACTTGGACTGGACGATGAATGGATTGAGAGTAGCACTGTGGTAAAGGACTTGGTGTTGCTATTGGATGCAAAACCACAACCAGCGATGTGCACTGTCAGCCCAGAAGGTCAGTTGTATCCTGTGCTGTATAAAGAGAAGCATGGCCAACAGGTTCTAAGAAGACTGGATTCCTGTATACAGCTCTGGGGCCCTCAGCACAGGAAAGTCATGGACACAATGCATCAGGTTCAGAAATGATCAGAGTGGGTACACTTCTCTGAAGTGTTGAGACTTGGGGTTGCTCAGCCTGTAGAAGAGAAGGATCTGGTTTCAACATATAGAAAGATAGAAGAAGACCTTGAAGACCTTTTATCAAGGACTGTAGTGACAGGACAAGGGGTAATGCTTTTAAACTGGAAGGGAGTAGATTTAGACAGGATATAAGGAAGAAACTATACCATAAAGGTGGTGAGTCACTGGAACAGATTGTGCAGAAAAGTCATGGATGACCCACTAAGGGAAGCGTTCAAGGCAGGTTGGATGGGGCTGGTAGGAACCCGACCAACCTATCCATGGCAGGGGAGTAGGACTGGATGATCTTTAAACTTTCCTTCCAACCCAAACTATTCTCTGATTCTTAAATAAAGCATGCATATCTTTGACAGGAAATTAAGAGGACCTTTTTTAACCACTAGTGATATAACACTTATAATAGTCTCGAGACAGTTCTCTATATTTATTTCAAAACAATCATAATGTGTTTTTCCTGTGTGTAAAAGGCACTTGGTTATTTAATTACTGGGTCACAACCAAGTCAACTGTGCGTGTGTATAAGGGCCAGGCTGTATCCCACATGGCAGGCTCCGCAGTGGCAGCTGTCAGTCAAAAGGTTTGCCTGGGGGCCCACCAACACTATGTCCCTTGGAACCCCTAACTCAGCCTCTGACTGGCTACACCATCCCTTTCTCCTGCCTGGAGCCACAGAGTGGCCAGTGAGCCAGAAGTCCCACCTGGGAGGGTGGCCACAGAGGGCCAAACCACATAAAAGCAGCACATGCAGCCTCTATCTGGCTTTTTCTTCTTGGGACCTGTGACCTAGCAGGAGTCTTTGGTGGTAGCTATTTAATAATCTATGTTTCTCTTATTTTCCTCTCTTCTTACTCTCTCCTCTACCTTTCTATCTCCATCTTCTCTTAATTTTTTTTCTTTCTTTACTCTTTTAATCTCTTTTCTTAATATTTTATGTAGCTTAAAACTGGCGTGTTAGGTTTCACTAAGTTGTGTTTTTTAACATGTGCTAAGTCAATGCTTTGTGGAATGCTTTGTTTGGTTGTATGTTACCCCTTTTAAACTTTTGCCAAAATTCCTTCTTTTCTCCCACATTTTATCTAAAATTGAAAGTATCTCCTGAGAAAACATGTGGAGCGTTTTCTTTTTATGCTATCTCAAGTTGTTAAAGAATCACAGGTTCTGCAGAAGTTTGGGGGATGAACTTTCAGAGCCTTGAACATATTTTTAAAATATTCCTGCTTGAGCTTTTGGCTTTGGGACTGGGATCCTTCTTGTGTGTCAGGCCTGTGAAGCAAAAGGCATGTAAAGACCCAAAAGATTTCTGCTTCCTCCCTTAGTTCATAGAGACACTTCTGGGAAAGCAGGGCTGTTCATTGTCTGCTGAAGCACACGAGCTTGACAGAATGTAAAGCCCATCTGGTGGAAGGGATGCTGCACTAGAAACACAGCACAGGAGCTCAGAAAAGGCCAGCAGTACTGAGGAAGATACTGTTCCTCAATTCTTGGCCCTGGTGAGGCCACATCTTGAGTCCTACGTTCAGTTTTAGGCCCCTCACTAAAGGAAAGATGTTAAGGTGCCAGAACATGTCCAGGGAAGGGCAATGAAGCTGGTAGATGGCCTCGAGCACAAGTCTTATGAGGAGAGGCACAGAGAACAGGGTTGTTTAGCCTGGAGAAAAAGAGGTTGGGCTGGGAGGGGTTGTTTATCACTCTCTATGGCTACCTCAAAGGAGGTTATAGTGAGGTGGAGGTTTGTCTCTTCTTCCAGGTAACAAGTGATAGGACAAGAGGAGATGGCCTCAAATTGCCCTGGTGGAGGTTTAGATTGGACATTAAGAAAAATTTCTTCGCTGGAATGGTGGTCATCCATTGGAACAATTTGCCCGGAGAAGTAGTGGAATCACTGTCCTCCCTCTAAGTGTTGAAAAACTCATGAGGATGTAGCACTTAGGGACACAGTGGTGATACTAGGTTAAGTGGTGAACATGGTAATACTAGGTTAATGATTAGATTTGATGATCTTAGAGGTCTTCTCGAACCTTAGTGAAGCTATGATTCTGTGGCCATTACATGGGACATAGTGTTAAAGAACCCAATTTCAAATTACACTGAGTGATGTTTCTGGTGGTGTGTTGTGGGGTTTTTTTGTTTGGTGGGTTGGTTTTTTGTTTGTTTGTTTTGGTTTTTTTTTTTTTTTTTTTTTTTTTTTTATCAGTTCTACTTTACTGCTTTATGTCAAGATATCTCTGAGAAAACTACCTGGATATTAGAAAGCTGATACAGCGCAGACCTCATGTATTAAAGATGTGACCCAAATAAACATCAGAAATTTATGACAGAGGAATCAGTGGTTAAGCATATATTTCCAATTTGGGGATGTTCTTTTTCCATTAGCAGCCAGAGTAGGTACATTTGTATTTTCTCCTCTTATCAGCAGGCGCCGTTCAGCTACTTTTACAGAAAAATTCCTTTAAATATAGTGCCCTTGCCTATGTAAGGGTTTTTTTGTGTGATTGATTAGTAAGGCATAAGATGTAAAATAGAATTTAAACCTTATTTTTTTGGTAAACATTTGCTTTTATTTATAAAAAATATATGCTTAAATACTTGAAAAAATCCCTTTTAATGAAGAAGAAAATTCGTCAGAATAAAGTATTATCTCTAAAACAAGTTGATTTTGATTTCTTTTTATAAAATATATATGTCCATACTTTTGCTGAGTTATTTTCATGACAATGGCTTATGATTTTTAATACATGTAACTTCTTAAGTTACACTTCTTCATGAGACATTCTCCACTGAGCCAGTTGTCAGAATGTAGTTGGTTTCACGCATGCAGTCACACGGCTTAGAAGAGTGTACTTGACAAACAGAAAATTAATTTTTAGAGTAAGTTTATTGACTAGGTCAGCTTCAAACTAGATGATTGTGAACTTCTTGTTAGACGTGCAAGTATTGACCTTTGGCCTTCTGCATTTTATTTTGTGGTTATGGATTTTATGACTGCCCTGAGTTGGTCTGGAATTAATTTTCTTCATAGCAGCTCATATGGGGCTGTGTTTTAGATTTGTCACCATAACAGTGTTGATATCACAGCGTTTTAGCTATTGCTGAGCAATGCTTATGGAGCATCAAGGCGTTTTCTGTTTCCCAGTCTGCCCCACCAGAGAGTAAGCTTGGAGTGAGAAAAGACTGAGAGGGGATGCAGCTGGGACAGCTGATCCCAACTGACCAAAGGGATATTCTACACGTATTCTACATGAGTATGACATCATACTCAGCAATTAAAGCTGCAGGGAGGAGAGAGTTTTTTCAACAGAGCCATTGTTCAGGGCCTGACTGGATATCAGTCTGCTTGTTGGAGGTGGTAACAATTGCGTTAACATGACTTGGGATTTTTGTTATTGGTTGGTGTGTTGTTTCTGTTCCCCTTCATCTATTAAACTGTTATCTCACCCAATGGATTTTCTCAGTTTTGTCCTTCCAGTTCTCTCCTCCATCCTGCTGGGACATTGTGAGCAAGTGGTTGGGTGAGTGGTTACCTGTCAGTTTGGGCCAGCTCACCACAGTCACAAAACAGTAACCATCTGAGTGAAATTTCCTAGTAGCTGTTTAAGAAAACTGCAAGAGCTTGTTCTTCTTAGATCACTTTAGCAGGGATCACAGAAAGTCTGCATCTGCTCTTTTGGAAAAACACTACTCCTGTCTCAATATTGGTACCACAAAGCATCACAAAGCTCTACAAATCCAAAATGAATGAGAACCCTGTCACTGATCAGCATCATGAGATGCTACTTAGCTGTCTATCTGTCTGTCTGCTTCTGTCAGAAACAAAGTGAGATAAGGAAAACAGAGGTGTCTTGGAATACTTCAGAATAGACTGATAATTTTCTCTTTTCACTGAAAAGCTGTTTTGAATCTGCTGCCATTAAAGTCATGCTACCTAAAATCTAATACTGCCTGAAAATCTTGAGAGTTTTATTCAGTCTTGTATAAATGACTACAGTGTACATTATAAAGGCTGTGTCATTAACTGCAGAAAATGCCACATAAATGTAGTGCCTTTCAAATTACAAAAAACATCACCTCCCACACTGGCATGTGACAAATAAAGAAAAAAAATTCTGGTAATCCATGTAACTCACAAGCAGTGGCCATTATGCTTTCCACTTTTCCTTTTAAGCACCACAGTTAGAAAACTCTTTCTGATTTCCATTTATCATCAGTTTACAAAAAACAGTTCTAGAACTGTTCAGTTAAATCAAGGTATTTGCTCTCTTTTTCTTCTAGGACTCAGAATGTAAACCTAAGAATACATTTCTTTTTTCTCATGGCTTTTTTTTCTTTCATTCATTATAGCCTCTTGCAGATGTATCCTTCTCTTCATTTTCCTTAGCTTGTGCACTTTTTTTCGTTATCATCCACTTTCTTTACATTTTTCTTTTCCCATTAATCTTTTTCTTTCTTTCCAATCTCCTTGTGCAAATGATAGAAAAAAAACACCAAACATAAAGGTTATGTAAGATGGAAAAACCCCCTGAATAATCAATTTTGCATTAAAAATATGTTAGATATATTTTTTAGATTTAATTTATATAAGACTTTTAGAAATACACCTCTCCTGTTAAAAAAAAAAATCATTTTCAAATGCAGAATATTGATTTTTCAATCATGATCAAGACACCAAAAAAAAATACATATGCTTTTGTATAGCCATTAGCCCTTACTAAAATAGAAGGTGGAATAATGCACAATACATAAAAAATACTTTAATGAGAAGAGAAAAACAGAAACAGGCAAATCTCCTTTCCCTTTTTCCTTAATTAACAACACTGTATAAGATTTACAACAAATGTGTCAGGATGGAAAGCAGCCTACAGAAGTCAGTGAAAAACAATATCTATAATCTCATAATAACCACAGAGTCAGTGGGAATATATAATGTTACAGAATCAACAAGGGAGAAAAAATCTGATAAACTGATAAACTAAAAAAAAAAAGATTTTTAAGTCTGCTTCATGATCATTAGCAAGAATCTTTCTGGGTTGGTTATTCTGTCATTAGAAGAGATTTTGAACTTTTTTGTTCAAACAGACAATAAAGTCAACTATCAGACAAAATTATATTCAATACCAGAAGATTACTTCCACTCCGTTCATGTGTATTTATTCTAGAAGTGGCCATTTGTAAATTGCTCTTCTAAATTTGTGTTCTGACTGAAGAATTTAGTAGAATAAGTCTGCCCCAGTACAAATGCTTCGCCTTCTCAGAATGACATCACAAATTCAATTTAAACTAGCGACAAAGTCTGTCTGTACTACACCTGCATATTGTGAGAAGTGCGCTCTATGAGAAGTAGTCACAGAAATAAACTTAGCTTGCAAGTTTCTGAGTTCTAATTGAAAAATTTTAAATTGTAAGTGGTTCTGTTCATTATTTAAGCACAGCAAATTTCCACAGAAATTTCCCAGTGTTGGTAGAATGCGTGATCTTTCCCTTGCTCAACTGTACTGTCTGTTCTGTCTTCCTCTTACCAAACTAGCACATCACAGCATACACGATTTGGTATAAATAAATTCAATTATATATATATATTTGTTACATAAATTTCCTGTATTTTGTCTAAATGAAACCATTTAACAAAAGATCTAAATTGATTGCAAAACATCTTGGTTGTATATGTTAATTAATTATGAAAGGAAAAAAACCACAAATGAATGGTTTTTTTTACATTTATTTAATTTATTTTAGTATATACCTGAACAAGCAGTGACTAATATTAGCTGGAGGGGATAGGAGATTTTATTTTATTTCATTTTATGTCAGCTATATAAGTACATTATTCAATACACTCTAAAGCATTTGTGTCTGGCTAAACAGAGTAAAATGCTTAGTTTAAGAATCTAGTTCCTCAAACATGGATTGATTTAAAAAAAATAGAAAAAATTGATTATTTATAAATTGCCAGTGATCGAATTCATCATTTCAGTGAAGATGGGGGCCCCAGCCCTATCTGAAAGACTAGAAGACTCCTTTCCTGCTGTCTGTATAAGTGATGACATTACAAAAAACAGTCCCTTGCTTTCACCATGATTGTGCCTAGCCCAGGAGAGCAGTAAAGAACACAAACCTTCAATCTCTGCTGTCATCATTGTCACACAGCAGTTAAATCTCTGCCTTTTATTATGTAAATCAATAATCCAACTGCAATTGTTAGTCTTGTTAGTAATCCTTCCATTGTACACAAAGAATTCTAAGACACAGGAAGCATGCACAGTCCTGGTCACCCAGTGAGATATTTACTGATTGATCTTTACATGATTTTGTTAAATTTTCATCTGTCTCAGGGATACCATACCTTTCTGCTGGGAGTTTCAATTACTCAACATTGCTATCAGTTTGCTGTTTACAGCAATCATGTTAATGCTTGAGTTTTAAAGCAGTCTTTAGGTATCAAGGGAAAGGCAAACAGTGGTGGAAAGCATAGTGATCTCGGGCAAAATCTCCTTTCTTGGTCCTCTATAATGAACCCTGGCAAGCAGTCTATGATTGCCTATGATGAGTACACCACAGCTTGGAGAAACTGCAGCAGATTGCACACTAAAAGGTGCACAAGCTTGGAAGGAGTCAGTGAGTAGG
>JAWWLV010000001.1:70509616-70526296 GCA_035041135.1 Platyrinchus mystaceus
TAGTTAGATAGATAGATAGATAGATAGATAGATAGATAGATAGATAGATAGATAGATAGATAGATAGATAGATAGATTCACTGTGAAATACCATGGAAAATTTCAGAGAACAGCAGCCTAGTTAAGCCTCTTTTGTGCTGACTCAGGGGGTTCTGTACAGCTTTTGTTCCTATGAAAAGGAAAAGAACTACCTACAGCTCTCAAATGAACAAATACAAAATACAAGTAAATAGAAGTATTCACTAAAGGAAGAAGGAATACACATGACACTACTGAAAACGAAATGTGTGACACTAGAACAGATGTTGATGCAAAATGTATCTAGCAGACGACAGAGGTGACATTTATGGTAACGAGCATTTTGATGAATCTGTCTGTGTCTTCTTAAACTGAAGCAGTATCACAACACTGAGGTGAAATACATGTTGTTACTGTTCTATTGTAGAAGGGAAGTGGTGAATAACTTGGCAGAGAGTGCAGGCAGTGGAATACTGAAAAAGACTAAGGGAATATATCTAGGATACTTCTCATGCAAGGGGAAGACAATCTGATGTTAGGACTTTTGTTCTTGCTGTACTTGGGCAACAACTCTCACAGCACAAAATTTCAACTCATACTATTGGAATGAATGAGGAATCTGTGAATTGCAGTCTCTTAAAGTCTAACAGATATGATTTTTTAAGGATCTCACATGTCTCCAGCCTATTAGAAAATAAATTTCTGTCTAAGTAGCTGCTGGTTCACACTAACATCTCTAAAAAAATTCAGTCATTGTAAGCATACATGGGTGTCCTCTTTTGTTCCCATGAGGAACTGAGATAACAAGCCACTTTGACCTCAATAAACTACACTTCTGCTTCTTTGCAAAGACGTGCAAAAAGGAAAGAATAAAGTTGTTACAGACCTTCCTCCTAATGACACTGACCAACTCTGATTTGGTTCTTTGTCCATTGCCCTATTGTCCCTCTCTCCCTCTATATCTCTCTCCCTTCATTCTCCTAAGGAGTTATATGTGCACCACTGGAGTCATTTCAGAGTTACAACATATTCAGTATCTTGTAGAATACCAAAATGTTAAGAAAGAAGAGATGATGGTTGCAAAGAGGATCTCGAAGGCAACTGGAGACAGCTTACCAATGATCACAAGTCAGGAACTTTCTCTACAAGTCAGGAACTTTCTCTAGGGCATGAATCATATGATAATGGACTTGAGTTGGTGGTTGTGTTCTTCAAAGTCTACTAAAGTAAAAAATAAAAATCTTAATACTAAGAATTTTGTAAAATAATTACTGCTTCAATTGAAAAATCAGGAGAACTGGCATATATTCAGGACATTTTCATAAGCCTGCCTCTCTGAACATCAGGAAAATTATCCCACATTGGCTAAAATTGTGATTTTCAGTGACACCAGGAAAAGAACCAGTGTATGACACTGCATGCCTGCAAAAGGCAGGCTTTTGATAGCATACACAGCAGCAGGCCCACGAAAGCTGTAGCTCCTAAGCAGCCATGTAGAAAGGGAAGCACTTGCTAAGGGTATAGACAGGCATAAAAGACAAGACCAGGCCTTTAAGACACAATATCAATTTCATTATTACATTTTTATTAGTAATTTAGAACTATATCAGTCTGTATTTGTGTTTTTGTTGTTTTACTTACTATTATTTAAAGGTAATTTTAAAAGCTGTTTCATAATTAAGCCCTCCATCTTGTAGGCACAGTTATGTAGGCCCCTGTTCTCTTTTCCCTCTTTGTATCTTTTAGGAAAAAAGCAGAGATAGTTGTTTGCTTCTTAACTGAATTTTTCTTTGAACACTCTGCTTTTGTTCCACCTTGGCATTGCCTAAACAGAAATGCTCTCTGGGGTTTCGGAGTATTTTTAGTTGGCTCCAGGAAGGGAACCCTTTAGCTTTAAATTTTTCTGCATGACCAACAGACATTCTTGAGAGAAGGCAGGGCTTTTAGTGTGAGAGCCTGAGCTGGCTTGATAACTGATAATATCCATAAAATGTCTGAATGACCTTGTGAATAAATGTACCAGACATACAGTGATGCACATCCAAGGTGGTAGTCTAATTTATGTGATACGTTCTGTAGTGTTTAGGTGTAAGTTCTGCCGAGCAACAAAATCAGCATTTTGAAATGTAATACTGACCTTCTTTTGTGTTTTCATACAGATTCTGTAGTGATGCTGCCTCTTGCTATTAACCCTTTTCCTGATACCTTCACAATGGTTACATGTAACTCTTTTCCCAACTAGTATTCTTTGGAAAGTTCAGGTTTGAGTCTTGTGATCAGTGTTGGTACTGATGTTGCAGGACCTTCGACAGTGTGTTTCCAGGTGGGTCAAAAGTTTTCCACAAACCTTTTCTTTCAGGACAATGATTCATATCTGTGTGTGGACACAGGTACTTCAAGTGGAGTCCTGTTCCGTAACATAGTTAGGTTTTCTGATGTATTAATTTACACATTACCTCAAACTTCTAGCACTTCTCAGTAGTTCTGCATCAGCTTTGAAGTTTACAGATTCAGTCTCATTCTCCCATATGTTAATCACAAAGATTGTGCGAGGATTCACAGGATGCAATTTATGGAATTAGGGTCAAAAGGAGTTACCCATCCTCACAGGAAGTAGCCTAGAACTCCTGATTCTCCTAGTACAAAGAAAAATTTCTGTAGATATATTTCTGTTATTATTAATGATCTTGATCTATTTTAAGAAATATTGTATTCTAACAGATTTTACCCATGCAAACTGCCTTTGAAGAAAAACCTCTACAGATTTCCTAATTAGCACATTAATGTAGCTCATAACTATGACTACATCAGTTTCTGAAAATCTTTTTGCACAAGTTCCCTGAAAAGATGTCAGTATCAAACATATGTGACTATATTTCTTTCACCAGATGTCTTTTCATATTCTTTTTTTTCCCTAGACATTTGGGGAGTGAAAGAATATACAGGTCTTCCTGCGTGGACATCTTCAGGTAGCATCTCACTTTAAGATATGAAATGCAAAAGGGAAATCAATTTGTAGTACTAACAATTTACTGCTGGGTCTAGAAAACCTTCAAGCATTTTGCATTACATGTTCTTCACACAGCAATTATTCTTAATGTAATTTATCCTCATTTTGAAGAAAAAAAAAAAGAAAAAAGAAAAAAGAAGAAGATATGCAGATTAGAAGAAGAATGTTTCCAGGGAATATTTAGATGTTGATTTGATACATATTGAATTTCCTGTAATTTAAGGCATGATCTTAGGTATTAGCTTGCGTTTTTGCTCTAGGTGGATTTTGATTAAATATTGTAAAAAATCAATTAACTTTTACATAACTAACTCATCCAGTTGATTGTAATTTAAAATGTGTAGTTAGGACATGAGCTGAGACAAAAGTAAATTAACATGATTATTTCACTTCCACTGGAGTCATTGTGGGTCAAGGTGCGATACTAAAATCAATTTTGTGGGTGATCAAAACAATAAATGGATCTCTTCAAATCCCTATAATTATTTATAATTTGCCAGCAGCCCAAATAATCAAAGGGATTTTTCATACCTTATGATATGATGCTCAGCAATAAAAGCTGAAGGAAGAAGAAGAAAAAAAATACTGTTAGGGAAACTTTCCCATCTAACCATACAGGAGTCATTATGACAGTCACACCTGCACCAACCTTCGCAGCCTGTCTCCAGTGAGCCGACAGGTGCCCCACTTAACTCCCTACACACACTGCTCTCACACAGACAGACAGGTTTCCTTCCCAGCTTGACCCCAGATTCCTCATACACCTGGATCCTTGAAATAATTTAATCATGATGTAACAACATAATAACAGAGCTGGTGCCTCTGAGGAGGGACACTGAAAAAAGGACTCCCTGGGCTTTTATACCCTCACAGTCTAAGTCCAAAAAGTGTGCGGTTCTCCTATGGAGTCATCAGCTCCTGCTGTGTCTCTGAGTGTCTTGTCACTTGGCTGGTGCCACAAGTCCCTGTGCCCCTTGTTGTGCAAAGGGTTTGTGCCAGCTCCTGGCCTCCTTTCTCAGGTTCCTGACACCCGAAGCTCAATCTGCAGCTTGCACTTTGAGATACCTGCACCAGTGTATTCCTCAACAACCAGTAGTTTTTATATTCTAAGTCTGTTACTATTGCTATGATTTTTCCTTTCCTTTTCTGGTCTATTAAACTGTCTTTATCACAATCCACAAATTTTACTTTTGGTCCAAGTCTCTCCCTCATCCCATGAGGGGAGAGGAGGAGAGTGAGCAAATATCTGTGTGGTGTTTAGGTGCCTGCTGGGTTAAACCACAACTATTGATTATAGTTTTTAGGTTTATCTCTAGATACTATAAGCCCATGCATTATTCAGAAGGAATCTAGCAGTATTATAGTTAAGGAAGACAACGCATAACTTCATCTGACAATGCATTGCATGCTTGTGGCATTGACATAAAATAACCATGACTGCACTATATCAAGCTCTTACTAAAAAAACTTTTTGCATTTCTTGATAGAACACAATTTATTTTTATTAGGTGGAATATCATTTCCTCTTCATAGAATGATAGAATCATTTAGGTTGGAAAACACCCTTAAGACCATCAAGTCCAACTACTAACTCAGCACTGCCAAGTCCACCGAGAAATCACGTCCCTAAGTGCCACAGCTACATGACCTTTTGGTACCTGCAGGGATAGTGACTCTACCACTTCCCTGTACAGCCTGATCAATGCTTGACTACACTTTTAATAAAGAATTTTTTTCTTAATGTCCAATCAAAACCTCCCCTGGTGCAACTTGAGGTCATTTCCTCTTGTCCTGTCACTTGTTACCTTGTAGAAGGGACTGATCCACATCTTCCTACAAACTCCTTCCAAGTAGCTGGAAAGAGCAATAAGGCTTCCCTTCAGTCTTCTTTTTTCCAGGCTAAATGAGCCCAGCTCCCTCAGCTGCTTCTCATAAGACATGTGCTTCAGACTCTTCACCAGCTCCATTGCTCTGCTCTGGACATGCTCCATACTTTCCTGTAACAAGGGGCCCAAACTAAATACAGGATTAAAGATGCAACATCACCAGGGCCAAGTACAGAGGGTCAGTAATGTCCCTAGTCCTACTGGCCTTTTCTGAGCTCCTATGCAATACTTCTAGTGCAACGTCTCTTCCGGCACACAGGCTTTACATTCTGTCAAACTATGGATTTAAAAAAATCATCTTTTTCTTTCTCTCTTTTTAGATTTAGAATACTTAGCATAATTAAATTCTTCAATACTTTGGATTTGACTTTTAAAATCTTCTCTTTTTTAGTCAAATATTCCTTATGTCTAATGTCATGATTACAAGCTCAAAGTTTTTAAATTGGATTGTCAGAACATGCCAATTTTAGACAGTTATTTCAGAGTTGCTTCCACATGGAAATCTGGGTTCTCCCATGTGACTACTGCCAACCTTAGCTAACTATGTTGCAATGCTGTTTTAATGAAGAGAGAGACTTTTAATTGAGCACCTGGTTCCCCAAATGTGTCTGATTTTCACAAAATGGTGTCATATTTTGACTGGTTTTGAAGATGCACTTGAGTCAGGCATTTGTATAAGAGCGGCTGTAGAAAATGCAGATTGAGCAATTTGCATATTTTTTATGACAAAAATTCTTCCTAGTAACACTGAATTTGTTGTAGTTTCATGTTATTTAGATAAATCAATCCAAACCCAAATTAATCAACTGCCTTCTCTATTCAGTAATCTATTCCAATCAGGTTTACAGAATGTTTTAGGGTCTCAGAAAATCACCAAAACCAAAGCCCAAAACTGTACCTAGAGAGGAATTATCTTTAAGATAGAGAAACTGGTATAATATTAGGATTTTAAAACAGACTGCTAGATGATGAAATGTATTGGACTTGAGAATCTTTTAATTTATTTATCTATTTATGTGCCTCAGAATATAATATGTTGTCATTGATTGCCCATTGCCTGATTGTAAATGATAAAAACAAGGTGACTTCAAAAAGTGGTGGTGCATAGATATAGTTAAATTATCTTATGTCTTTGAATTTTTAGGCTTCCTAGATAATAATTCTAGAGTTTATATGTGCCTGACTTCCATACTGCAAGAGTGTAAGTTGCTTTTCAAGGTTAGCATTGGTGTAGTTTTGGTCTAATGACATAAAACAGATGAAGTTCTCACAGAGAGGCAATAGCTTTAGAGCAATTTGATTTAGCAAATAGATGAGTTTTCAAGTAGATAACATTTTTTTTTTGTGCATGAAACAGAAAAACCTGCTGTCAAAGCTAAAAGAATGTGCAGCCCACAATATTTTATGTTTAGATTGGTTATTTGACTTTGTACATGCTGTGGTTTAACCCCAGCCAGCAAATAACTACCACACAGCTGCTCACTCACTGCCCCCCACTCCTCTGGTGGGATGGGGAGGCGAATCAGAAAAAAGTAAAAACTTTTGGTTTGAGATAAGAACAGTTTAATAATTGAAATAAAGTAAAATATAATAACAATAAATAAATAATAATAATAATAACAATAAGAGAGAGAGGAATAAAACCTGAAAACATCAAGTGATGTGCAATGCACTTGCTTACCACCTACTGATTGACACCCAGCCAGGCCCTGAGCAGCAATTGGTGGCTCCCAGCCAATGTCCCCCAGTTTAGATACGGGACATGATGTTCTGTGGGACGCAAAATCTCTTTGGTCAGTTTGAGTCAGCCATACTAACTGTGCTCCCTCCTGTTTTCTTGTGCACATGCTCATTGGCAGAGCGTGGGAAACTGAAAAGTCCTTGATTTAGGGTAGGCAAAACTTAGTAATAGCTAAAATGTTGTGTTATCAACATTATTCTCATAATAAATCCATAAAAACAGCACTGTACCAGCTACCAAGAATAAAACTAACTCTATTACAGCTGAAATCAGGACAGAAAGTATAGATGCTGTCAAAAAAAGGCATGGAATGGAGGTTACACATTATAAATTCCTTAAAGGTGTTAGGTGCAGAAATGCAACAGATTTCTTTCAAAGAAGTCAACATCTAAAATAGGTAAGACTGTGTTTGGTTTTGTTTGTTTATTTGGGTTTTTTGGGGGGGGGATTTGTTTGAGGGTTTTGTTATTTGCTTATGGAGTGTTTTGTTTGTTTTTTTTGCTTTTGTTTGTTTGCGGGTTTGTTTGTTTTTTATTTTTCTTTGAAAACTCTGTACTTGTCTAGAAATTTGAGATCTGTCATGAATATATACATAAAAATATAACTACGTTTTCACATGTCCAATAAGTATGTTCTTTAACTTATTTATGTCTGCATTTTCTAGAGCAAATAATGTCCTGTCAATACTAAAACTCAGACATATGAAAACAAACTTGTGTTAATGTCCTGGAAGTAAAAGCCAAACAATATTTCACTGCAAAATCAGAATTAAAAAAATTTATCATTAATGAGCAAGTTTGTGACATAACCATTATGTAAATAACTCCTCTGAGAGATGTTTTGGTTTTATAGATTAAAATGTTTGTCATGTAAATGTCCAAATGGAGTGATATGAATAATCTCAAACTTTAGGGATTCTTACATACTCTGAATAAAATGTTTAATTTCTGAGTTCGTACATTCTCCAAGGAAAATGCTTTAATTAAAATATTGGAAACTGTCAAGCTCCATGAATTTTAAAGGCATAACCTATTGCTATAATATCTTACACATTCACAGACATAAAGAATTAAATACTCATGTGGAGAATATAAACAGGTGCAAATATATTTCAAATATAACAAGTAAGTGATAGACATCTATTTAACTGCAGGTGACATGCAGTAGGAGATAATGTATTATAATAATAACTTTCAATGTTAATGGTTTCTCAATGTTTTGTATATGTTATAAGAAACAAGAAATTTCTAGGTGTGTAATTCCTAAGAAACAGTTTAGGCAAAGCTCCAGGAAATTACTTCAGCGAATTTTAATGAGCTGTGAAAACAGAAACCCTGCTATAACTTATTTGTAGATAAGAGTCTTGTAATGAAATATATCCATTTCTTTATTTAAAATTATATTTCTATTGTAATATCTTTAATAATAGAATCTCACAACCGTTTAGTGAAAAATGTTGACATTGTATAGACTATAACTTTTAAAGAAGGATTTTGTCATTGTTAAACTTTATTTCATAAAAAAAACAACTAGATATATATATATAAGTAGATAGGTATAGGCAAATAAGCAGTATTTAATCAGAATAAAGTCTCATGACAAAGAAGAAAGAAAGAATTTTGTGAGAACAATTCAAGCTAATACTACAGCTAATTTTTTTTTCTGGTCTCTTCAAGTGAACTTGACACGGGATAGACCTGAAGAATTTTATGTCAGTGTATGAGTAATTTTCTATTACATTAGATGAACCTCTCAGACCAAAGACTCTCTTTAAAATAAGTGTGCATTTATCCAAGGAAAATTTAATGCTGAATTCTAATACACTCTTCTAAATTTGACCTTTCCCATTAATTTGTAAGATACTTATTCTACTGCAAAGAAGATTAATTGAGTCACCTTTGAATCAACATGTTAGGTTGTATGATACAAGCTCATACACACACCCACAGAGCTCAGACAGACAATGCCATGAGGGGGAGACCAAATAATATTCTGCCAGAGTGCTCCCAGCTCCATCTCTGTGGGACTCCCGGGTGACTCTGCATGTCGGAACACCTCTTTGCCAATAAGTGTGAGAGCATAGTAGAGTTTGCCTGATAGGATCAATAAGCCAGAGAGGGGAGCAGCATGAAGCTCTTGGTGCTGCTGGTGTTCAAGTGAGTGCTCGGAGGATCTGCCTGTTATCTGGGTGGCTGGCATGTGGTGTTATATGTGTGCTCTGTGTGCTTGTGCCTGTATCAGTCTTCCTACTGTTTGGACCTGAGGACATGAGGCTGTGGCAGCCTCATTTCAGACAAAATGTATTCTCCTCTAACAATATCTATATTTTCCTCTAAAAATATCCAGCAGATAATTGTATAAGATACCTTCTAACTTCCAGGTAATCCCTTATTTGTTATGTATCACTGCAAAATTTCCTTTAAAATATTTTCAGTACATCTGAGGAATGACATAAATTAATTTTAAAGTTAAGATTGCTTTCCAGTAATTGAAAATAACTAATAAATTAATGAGAAGAGGATTAAAAATGAGTTACAAATGGAGCCATATAAATTGCAGTTTGATTTGAAGAACTTTTTTATAATTCTTACTCACTTGTTTTGGTTCAATTTAGTCTTGTACTCCATGACTGTTTCTTTGAGCTTCAGGTTCAAATGAACTTCTCGCTTCAAAGCAAAATTCAATCAATACAGCCATGTTGCTTAAGCTTTCATGTCCACACCAAGTGAAACTGCAAGGAACTACTTGATATAATTCCATAATAGACCCATCTTGTTTCTTGAAAGATTTCTGTGCATTAGGAAGTTTGCTGAAGAGTTTTTCCTGAGCAAATGAGCCAAGTTATATTTTTTCTAACAGCACCAAGTGCTGAAGCATCGTTAATGTCTAAACTACTGAAAAAAAACCTGAACCAAACCTAACAGAATAAAAGAAACTTAGCATAGCAAATAAGTCAATGAGTGAAATTAACTTTTCCTAGGAGCTGTTTGCTACCTGTTGTACAAGGACTTTTGTGGGGATTTTTTCAGCCATTTTTTGAAACTGATATTTCCTCCTTCTATAAGACTAAGTCTGATTTGGAGAAAACATCTGATTTCTTACCTTTCTGAACATTTAATGGTCCCCCCACTGCATATTTTTTCTAATATTTTTAAGTGTAAAGTTTCTTTTAAGTGTAAAGTCACCTATATAAAACTATTTCAGTAAAATGTTTTGCATAGCTTTTTTATAAAAATTCTTCCTCAGTTTTCACCGTTCAGTTGTTTGAATAAAGTGCCACTAATTATTTTTTTATATTGTTTGTTACATGCCATATGTACTGTCAGATTTCTGTAGGGTTTGTTGTGTTTGGTTTTTTGTTTGTTTGTTTATTTCGTTGCTTTTTTAATCCTGCATGACATCCTATTACATAGAAATCCCAAAATCTCTTTATCTTCACTTGGCTCTAATCTTCTTTAGGAATATAGAAAGATATATGTTTTTTATTATTTTATTAACTGCTTCTGAAAATTCATACCAAAAAGGTTTGCAAAATACATAAAGACTATGAGTAACTTCTCACAGCAACTTCACAGAAGGACTTACTATGTCTCTGACAGTGTTCTTATGTATTTCTTGAGTAGCAGATGGCATCCGTCCTTGAACAGATTTCTGACAGTGCCATTTTATGTGAAAATAAGAAATTACATAGTAGGGACCAAATTAATTTTCACCTGTGACCTCAAAACCAATTAAACCATTTAATTAATTTACATGTGCCATTGATGTTCTCAGAATTGTATCATATAAATATGAAAGTTACTGGCTTAAAGTGGAAAAAAACATGGTGATCTGAAATCAAAGCATTAAAAACTGACAGAAGTGTCATAAAAGTTCAATATTTTCTCTAATTAACACCCTGGAACAGTTATTTAGATGCTTCATAGCCTTTCATTAAGAATCTACTCATATAATATTTGACACCTCTTTGAAAATTTTACAGAAATCTACTGATAAAACAGTTTTTTCCAGAACAAAAATTGAACTTGATACTTGATATAACATCCATATCAAAACCTCTACATTTATCAATCCTTTATCCTCACTCATCTGAATGAATTTATTGTGTGGTCTAAAGTCTGAAGTGTCTCATGTTGTTGCTTTTTGTATTTCTCAGATCTGCAGACTGTGATATCATCCACATTTTTTTTTCTCTTAGCTATAGTATAGCTTTACCTGCTCCTTGCAGTAGTTTCTTAGATAAATATTTTTAGCTTTGCTACAGTTGAGACCAAAAGTTTTGCCAGTATTAACCTAAAATGTTAATATTGAGGATTTCAAATACTCTTTGTGTTTACGTTCAAAAACTCATGAAAGGAAACCAAATCAGATGAAAGACTTTCTAGCTTCTGGTAAATGTCATTTTCATCAAAGCAAATAAGGCTTAATGTGTCAAAATGGTCCTGGTCAGTGTTATAACACAATACTGTTACTGGGAGTTGACTCCTTTTGTTGTTGTTAGGAAATACTTAGAAATCAAAAGGATCATGTTTTAAAAAGTCAAACACTTATTTTTATACTTTTTTTGTCCTTCATTTTGAAGCAGTTTACAAATTTGGTTTTGTTGTCCTTTATTGTTGTTTCTTAATCAGAAGATTTACTTTGATTGAAAAAAAGGAAAAGCAACAATCCGCCCCTCTAACCCTGTTAGAGTCAAACTAAAAAGCCTAATGAAATTCACAGGTTCTCTGTCTATCCTCTGATGCAGTGTTTCTATACTTAGTGAATTAACAATCCTAATTTAATTAGGGAGCTAGAAAAATTATGGGTTTTTTTTTGAGTGCATGGCATATTGGCTCAACCAATTTAACAAAATAGTGCTAGGAGGTGACAAGTAGGGCAATATATAACATAACAGGAAATTATAACATCACTGTTTCTTTCTGATTTTCTGAATACAAAGAGAGAAAAGTAAGTTAGTAAATTTATTCTTCGTCTATTAAAAAATCAGAAAGGAGAAAAGTTTGAAAATCATGAATTCTTTTGAGGATAGATCTTTTGTTCTTTTGATTGAGCTTAGAGAAAATGTTAATCACAGTCCCCCAAAGCTTCTGAGATCAACCAGACTAGATTAGTGAGACAAACTGCAGAATTCATTGAATAAATTATGGGTATATTAAGCAAGGTAGCATCAGTAATCACAGTTACTCAGGTTTGCCACCTGCCTAGTGATTAGCTTCCTATGAGCCTCATCATAATAATGGTTTAATAAGGAGTTTGGATGAAAGTGAAGTAATAGCTTCACAGCCTTTAATGGTATTTCTTTTCCTACTGATCATGTGCAGCATGGAAGAAAATGAAATATATGCAACAACATTAAGGATCTTTTTCCATCGCAGCTGCCCTATGTCCTATTTCACTGTGGGGAAGCTACTTCAGACCTCCTAGTTAAAGGTCTCAGCTTCCATAAAGAATCGAAACTAGTGTTACAGTGGGTATGTAGACACCTAGATTGGGAGAATTGCTTTTCCTTTTATGTCTCCCTAAATAATATCCCCAAATAGTTGTTTTTTTTCCAAACCACAACTAAAATTGTTCACTGTTGATGAATCTGATGAAATTAGCTCAGTATTTTAAGGAATCCCTTGTCTCTTAGTAACTTTAGATAAAATTCAGCTCCCATGAGAAGTTTCTCAAAATCCATGTATATCCATTTATCATAACCAGGTTCTAATGTTCAGGTTTCTGCACTTCCCCATAGAAGACATCCTAAGCCACAAGCAGCATGTCCTGACAAGATTTACAGACTTGAAAGCTAAAATATCCTTCTTCCTCCAGACCTCCACAGCCTCTCAGAGCCCTAATATAGCCCATAATTACATTTTGATCTCTAAAATTATGCTTAAAGAAAAAAAAAATTGAAATGCTGGGCACTTTTTTTTTTTTTTGAAACTGTTTGTGGTTTATCATTATAATGAGATAAACAGGCCTAGCAAAAACATTTGATCTCCATAAAAATTTTGATCTACATAACAATCTTTCACATTGGCCAAAAACCTGCTCTACTGCTGTCCTAGTTGGAGTGGTCAGGACCAGTTTATCACTATGTGGCTATAACCAAAACTTTGTATCCTACACCCTCTATGTCATTTCTCATGGACTGTTAATAAATGGATCATCTGCAGCAGCTGCCCAGGGCACACCTGACACCTCAGGCTACAAGCTGGGAAGTGCAGGGGCTAATGAACACCATTCTCTTCTTGTCCCAGGATGCTGGATTACACATCTGTCTTTGTGGGTTAAACCCAGTTTTCCCTGGCTTGAGGTGGATTCATGCTGGACTACTTTCAAACAAGCACAACTGCTTAAAAGGATGAACAAAGATCAAGAAAGTTCCAAGGCATAGCAGAAGAATAGTGTAGACCTTAAATAGTTAGCAAAACCCTTTACAAGAGTAACAGAATTAAAAACAACACTGTCCACAACAAAAACACAACCCAAACCTGTACACTATTCTTGGAAACTAGGAGGCATACCTAGTATTCTATAACTGTATTTAAAACAAAACAAAAAACTCTCTGGATTTTTACTAAAACATGCTATGGCTTGCTATTGCCTGGCACTTTATCAAGTATGTCACAGTGAACAGTACTGAGGTTGATATAGCATGCTTTCCATGTATGCTCCATCTTCTTCTATATATCACAAAATGACACTATTTGAGGACAATGGTAGATATATTTTGAAAGGGCTATATTGCATGCTTTTTTTTTGCCTTTTTTTTTTTTCTTTTCGGTACAAAATCACTGGGGTTTTTTTTCACAGTTTTATCATGGTGAAACTTAGCATAATGAATATTTGGAGTAAGTCATTAATAGATATGGGGGTTACATTTTAATCTGTGAAGGTATAGATACTAAAAATAAAATCCTCATGCAAACAAAGGAGTGTTTAGAGGACGTGATATGGTAAACTTTTGGGCCTGTCAGAGAATACAGGAAGCTCTCTTACTCCTTTAGTAATGTTTTGAATCATTAGTCCTGATATTTCTGGAAAACTGAGGACTTCTTGGGTCTTCACAACAGCTGATGCATCAGTTGCATGCAAGCCTCCATCACTTCCTGCCACAGTGCATTTGAGACACTGTGATTCACCATTGTACCTCTTCCTCACTTCATTTTCTCAGAGATGCAATACTTTCCTTTCTCCCTCTCCTGGTTCATACAGCATCACTGCTTGCATGCAGTATGTTCCTCTCAGAGGGCAGAGAACTACTAAGGAGAGAGTGAGGGGAAGTATATGTGGAAAAATATGTCAAAAATATTTTTCAGGATAAAACCCATCAAAGTTATAGAACTATTTTCTAGTATTGATCAATTTCTAATATATGCTCATTCAAATATATTTTGATAAAACTGAATAAGGTTGGTCAGGTCTGTATTTTTCTGTCTTGTCATCATAAGAGTATGTACAGGTTGTATGGTTTGGTAGTAAATTAATTACTTTTAAAAGCATTTATGAATTGTATTGATATTAAGACTGAATAAGAGACTCTAGACAAATACAGAAGATAAGGCATATTTCAGGTGTGTTCATGTCATTCTTTAGCTTGTCTTCAACAATCACTATTAACAAACTCTACTGTCAAAATATTCAGGAAATCTTAATATATTAAATCTTCCTTGATGTGCACAGGACAATTTCATCTAATTTAAACAGAAGGCAAAAGCTTAAAATACTTTCTTCAGATTACAGGAAGATGTTAAAATACCTTTACCATTTGCCCATAAGGAGAATTTCCCAATCTTTAGGAGAAAGAGGATGACTTCAGTATTGAACTGGTTTTTTTTCTTCTCCTAATGGGTCTACCTAAAGAATGCTTGTCCATGTCATACATCCGATAGGTTTTTTTCTATTTCAGCTAAGGCTTGTAACCCTCAATGTTATAAGTTTATGAATAGTAAAAATGTGAGGTTAAAAATAGTATTACGTAAAGTTCCTGTCCCACAGTCTCCTCTTGCTCAGATCTTTTTTTTCTTTTAACTGTTTTTTTTCACTTAAATTATGATAAATAAGTAAATGTAGGTAAGCAGGAGTTCAGCAATATATATTTTTATATTACTGTGTTAGAATGTATACAAACTTTCATCCCTAATCAAGAATTTTAATTGCTTTAGACTTCCGTATATGAAATAACTCTAATAATGCTCTGTGCTTTTATTTATACCTTTTGTCTTCCTACTATATCCAGAGATAATTACACAAAATATTGCATGTTGGAATATATCTTCAAATTAGATGGTAATACATTTTCAGCTTTATTTAAGTTCTTATAATCTAACTGCTTTAAAGTAGTTAACATGTAGTTTAAGAAATTGTTATGGTAGCTGCTTTTGTCTGTTTTAATGTTTCAGACTGCTGAGATAATGCCTACACAGCCAAAATAACACTTAGATCTATTTCTGGAGTCCCCACACTATATTTAAAATCACTGAATGTCTGGATCCTTTCAACTTGCCTTTTATTTGTCCTTGTATGTGCATGAAGATACTAAATATCACCACTTTTGCTAATGTTTTCCTAATTTATTTTGACACTTTGGGAAGTCACTTAAGTTTTGCAACATTTTAGACTTCAGGAAGAATCCAGTGTTTGCTTACAGGCTGAACAGAGTAGGTTGATATTACTCATATGTTTACAATTAACTATACCCATAAAACTTGTGCTTAGCTGTAGCATGGCTTGTGGTAGGATTTTATTGTTGTTCATCTATTTCTCTTCATTTGAGCAGTTTTCCACATTCTGGAACAACAAGTACATAAATCAAACAAGACATGAGAGGAAAAATCTTGTGCATACAGTAGCTTTTCTGCAGCCATACAAAACAGGAACCTGAAGCTATTATATGGCACAATGTAACTGACAACCAATATAAGCTGAAATTTTTTAAAGTAATGTAATAGTAATTTTGAAGCCTGATTACACTATGTTTTTCCACATATTTTCTTAAAATAAATTTGCATTTTATGTTTCATTTGAGTGGCTGTCATTATGTTCATTGTCATGATTTTGTCTTACAATAAAATTTGTTATGGCAAATAACTTTTTGCACTCAAATAATTATGTTTTCATATCTTTATATTACCTTTATATGCCTTTATGTTTAGTGAATTCTGAGTATTTAATGTCTACATCCAAGTTAGGAAAATATAATCATAATATGCTGAGCAAACAAACAACACTTGAGCCACTCATGGTATCATCTTAGGAAAGAAGCTTTATTTGCAGTTAGCAAACACTATGACTTTTTTTGAAACTATCAGCATTCTTGAGGTACTACATTAATTTATGTAACTTTAGTTAGAATTTTATTTCAAATAAAATACAGAGTGGGCAAAGGCATTGAAGCAATAAGAGATTTTTTTTCCTTGTTTTTGTTTTGTTTTATTATGGGCATGTTCAACAAGACAGAGACTAAATGATGCGATTAATAGGTGTTGTCTGGCTCATGCTTCACTGAGCACTGTTATAACAGTGCTGTGGCTAATAGAGTGAAAGTGTGTACATGAAACAAGAAACACAGAAAACACATAAAAATAGTAAAAAAAGTTTTCAGCTTTTCATGGAGACTTTCTCTCACACAGATTGCATGTTACCTGTAATCCCAGTGTGGTTAAAGATACAAAGAACATTTTATTAGCAATGCAGTAAAGCTGTTGCCAGAGATGTAATGTCAGCCATTAACTCCACCTGAGTGGGCTCCCTGGAAGGAAATATTTAAGAGTAGGACATATATCTTGGTCAACAGCAAAACAATGGATTTTGTGTTCTCATGCCTACAGAGGATACACTGCAGCCTTTGATAAGAACTAGGATTTGTAGGGCATCTCACAAATTAACATGCCATACATTTAAGATCTGCGGACCTCTGGTGGTCTAGTGGTTAAGATGCAGCGCTCTCACCGCTGCGACGCAGGTTCGATTCCCGATCCTGCTTCAGGGACAATCCCCCGGGCAGATGGAGCTCGTCAGCCCCTAAGGCCATC
>JAWWLV010000001.1:70531200-70549068 GCA_035041135.1 Platyrinchus mystaceus
ATCTATCTATCTATCTATCTATCTATCTATCTATCTATCTATCTATCTATCTATCTATCTATCTATCTATCTTTATTAATTATAAATAAACATACTTATACACTTTTAAAACATACACATATCTATTTTGGTGACATATAATTTGAACTGTGTTAGTGTCATTTTGATGGTACTAATAACTTCTTGCTTAGACCTGTTAAGACTTTGATAAGACTAACAGGCAGGTAGGACTGCAAGCAACCTGTTCTGTAACTCCAGTGAAATAAATAGGTTACATATCCCCTGGATAAAATTTCTGACTATGATTAACAAGGTGAAAAAAATAAATCATTCAGTTTTTGGGTACATGCCTAATGGATGAGAGGGGTATGAAACTCCTGGTATTTTCATGTAGAAATGTCTGGAACAAGACACAGGGGGAAAAAAAAGACTTTGAGAATATTTAAGAACTTTTAGGGAAGAGAGAAGCTGAACTTTTCCATTCAGGACTTAGTGAACTAATGTTCTGAATGATTCATGTTTAAGAAATGCCTGAATATTGCAGACATGAAAAATTTGTACTCCTTTTGTATTATAAGCAATAGAAATGTAAAATTTCCCTTATGTTCATAATGTAGCTAGGTGAGATGAGATGGTACAATATTCATATTTTTGTTGGTCTTCTACGGCTAAGATATGTATCAGATAAAGTAACTAAAGTTAAATTGATTTAAACTACAATTACATTAAATTGCAATTGATTTGTCACTTATGAATAGTAGAAAGACTAACACGAATTGTGTGGCATTGGAAGGATTGTATGAAATATAAGTATTAATTCTGTCATGATAACTAGAAGATTACAGTCATCAAACGTAATCGGAGGTTAGATTCATGTGGGTGAGACTAGGTCTTGTATGGAGATGATAGATGATTAAAAAATGTAGTTCTGACAGTTTGGAAAAGGAGAAAATAACATTCTCTATATACATAATAATGTTTTATTTCTACATTATGGAATTGCATTGAATGTTATCTTATGATATATATACTGTATCTGAGAAGAGAATGGTGGGTAGCACAGAATATGGAGAGGTAGGAGGTGTTAAAAAGACAGGAACAGTAGAGGTATGAAGACATGCAACTGAGCAAATATATGAGAAACTAAAGAAAAGCAGAGACCTGTATCCAGATTAAACACAGAACACAAAATTATGGTTTGTCTTGAAATATTTTCATTAAAAGGTATAATAACAGCACTGAACTCCATAAATTGAGTTTAGAGGAAGTAGGACCGGAATTTTTTATGAAATCCACATCAAATAATTATGTGTTTTGACAATTTCTACTGTATCAGGCTTCGATACTGTATGCATATTATATCATTTTAATTAGGGATGTCAGTAGGGAATAACATATTGCTTGTGCTACCCCATTGTTTTGCAATATTTTTGGGTTTTGACATAAAAGGAAAATTTACTGCGGTGAGCTGCCAGACACCCGCCCAGCTGCTCTCCCACACCTCCTCCTTAATAGAACAGGAGGAGAAAATGAGAGCCTGCTACTGATGGGCTCATCATGGGCTAAAACTTCCTTCAGGGCATGTCCACCTGCTCCACAGTGGTTCTCCACAGACTGCAGGACAGTCCTTCTACAGCACCTGGAGCACCTCCTCCTACTGCTCTTCTCTGACCTTACTCTTCACCGGGCTGCTGCTCAGTTGGTCTATACTGGTTGGGCGGCATTTTATCCTGATTTCCCTTAAATGCCACAAGTGCAGCTGAGGGGTGTTCAGTTGTGCTATGGTAGGTCCATTGAAGTCGGCTGGAACTGGCTGTGTCCAGCACTGGGCAGCTCTGGCTCCTCACAGAGGACTTCTGGTCCCCACTGCCAACACCTGGGTGCCTGATACAGTGCCTGCACCCAGGTGTAGCAGGATGCTCTGTCTGAAGTAGGGATAATACAATTCAAAAAAATACCTTATTTGCAAAGCTGTAAGTGGTGAATGGAGAAGACGGTGTCATGTTGCTTTTGCTGTTGCAGCCTGACTTATCAACCCTAAAGCTGAATACCCTGAAGAAGAACAATGTCTCCTCACAGAAACTGACACCAGTGAAGATGTGATAGACTTGATAAAGTACCCAGTAAAGGAACCAATGAGTAACAGTACTGATAATTTATCAAAAGATTCAGAGTGGACACATCGGGCCTGGAAACTTATGACTGACAGCAAGTCACTTTATACTACAAAAGCCTAGTCCCATATTTTAATGGTAGGTTCTTCTAACATAACCCTTCTTGGGATGTGGGTGTGTTGATATGTGTGAGTAACATCAGTCTCTACCTAATAGTTGTGGGGTTTTGCTAGCTTTAATGTAATTGCATCAATATTGCTTGAAAAATAGTGCACTATGCTAGTAGTTATATCTATCCATACTGTGTAATAAATAATTCTGATTAAGATCTTTTACTTTAATTATTATAATAATAAATTAAAATAAACTATTTATTTATATAAATATATTTGGGTTGCCATTTTTAATCCTATGAGACATGTCCTTTGGACATAAATCATTGGCTATGTGTGGGGCCAGGATTGGATCCAGCTGCACCTAGGCTCATCTCTGAGAAGGAGTGTAGGAAGCAAGGGAATCCTTTCTGCAGCTCATGACTCAACAGCAGGGCTTCTCCAATAAACTTTATCTGAAGCTCACATTCTGCTTCTGACACCAATACATTGACACAAGGTACTAAGATCAGTTTTGCTTGGTGACTTTACTTCTTCATTAATCATACCTGTTTTGTGTTTTGTTTTTTTTTAATTCCATGTACCAACAAAAAAGAATTACATTAAAAACTGATTGTCCCATGCTAAGTCCTTCACTCAATTACTACATGGATACTAACTCATTTAATCATAATTTTATATTATTTTTTGTCTCATTGACTCTGAAAAAAATAGACTCTGAGGAGACAAATCTGAAAAAGAAGATACCACTCTACTTCTAGTCTGAAACAGAAATGAACCATTGCCAAATGTATGGTTTCAGCCGCAGGGTATTTCTTGTGTGTGATGACTTCTTTTATTTGCAATAGTTTCACTTTAAGGGCTAAGAAATCAGGGCATATAAATCAAATAATACTCAAAACAATGTTCATATCAACATCTGTAAAATTATACTCCTATAGAATAGGAGAAAACAATGAAATAAACACAAGTCCTTAATATACTTGAGTGAATCCAGCTAATGTAAGAGGTTAAGCAAAAACAGAGTAACCCTGAGAACAAATCCTAATATAAACCTTATATACTTATGCTTGTTATGTTTTTTCCCTGATTATATAATATTAATAAAATTGTTATTCTTCAGGCTCACTTTTTTAATGCTGATGTTGGATGGTATTCTTGTGACCAACATAAAATGAAGCACTATTTCATTTGAAACAAAAAAAAATTAAGTGAAACAAAGGTCCTTATGCCATACAATCTGTTTTGTTTCACAAGTCAAATATGGTTCATTTAGTTTAATTTCCCTTTAGAATTTAATTTGAAGAAAAGAGAATATTTACTTTAATCCTGAGGGCAAAATATGCATATGCTTCAAAAAATGTGTTTCAACATATTGAGTTCTTAGTGTTAAGAAAAAACTATTTACTTTCCAGACGCCAAATGTCAGTATGGAAGACTCTATAGAGACTATGTTATTTGTGAAATAATGATGAGAAAAACCTCCAGATGACATGAAAATAAGATATCGTAAAAAATTTTAATATAAATCAATAATTATTTTGCCTCACCAAGGTAAAAGGGGTCTTTTTAGATCTTATAAATGGATGTGGTGGATATAACAAGCATGACCTCTGAATGCTCTCTCACATGCAAATGATGGTCAAAACAAATGAAAAATACACTTAAGTACTGACAATAAAAAACATTAAATGTAAAACTCATAGGAAAATTCACAATATAGAATAGTGTAGCAGTACTCAGGAGTTAAAGAAAATATTATCATTTTGTTTTCTTCTGCAGCATGTTATGGGTAACAAGAAAAAAAAATTATTTTTCCTAATAAACAGGGAAAATCCTATCCAAGGAGTTACTCCTAATATTAGGAGTAATATATTAGTACTTAGAATTTGGACACATTTAAAATTTGAGCTTAAGTAAACCTCTGACAGAAGGTGCCAATCCATTTATAACTGGCATTAAAATATTTCTTTACCAGCTCTGATACTCAGGTAGTGCATCTACATTCAGAGCACAGCTGTCTACTTCCAAGAATGTATGTGCCTCGTCAGCTGGAAACAGAGCCATGGTAGAACAGCGATGTGAGAGCTATCTAATAGTAAATAGATAACTGAAAGAAAGAAAAGGGCAAGCAAGCAGTCTGATACCATCTTAGCTGCAAAAAAGCCCCAAATTTACAACTCCTAAAACAACTGCTAAATGGGGAGGATGAAAATTTAGAGTGCTTGACAGTGTTAAAGTACAAGAGTTCATTTATACAGAATTCACCCCAGTTTTTCAGTTTACAATGCTATCTCAGCCCTCCTATACATAATGACTGCTACTGAGGGGGGGGAGTCACAAAAGGGGAACATTTTCTGTTTCTAGCATTTAGGGAAGAGAGATGAACAGATGGATTTTCCAATTTTTTTTTTTTTTTTTATTTCTATTTCAGTATCTAGCTGATACAGTCATTCTGAAAGTAGTTGAACAATAGGCCAAAAATGGATTTTCATCTGTCAGGGATACTGTACACTGGGTACAGCTTGGCTCATTTGTAGCTGCAATACTCTCATAGTAAAATGCTGTTCACCTTCTCTGTACCATTTCCTTTGCCCCCTTCTACCCCTAAAAGTTTTTTCAATTATTTTCAATAATGCCAGCTTAATTTGTTCTACATTTCATAGCTGATCTTTTTTCCTTTCCTCATGTTTTGGTAAAAAAAAAAAAAAATTAATCCATTTCATATTTAAAATTGACGGTAAACAATGCATGATGTAAAATTCTGACTTTTACTGAGCTTTTATTTATGAGATAAAACCCTTATAGGTAAAAGAAAAACAAATATAACATATTTAGAAGCCACTTACAACTTTTGTTCAAGTATTGTAAGAAGATGCTTCAGTTTAAATAGTTAAGACAGAACAAACAAACAAACAAAAAACTTTAATATCTTCTGTTTCAGCTTTAGCTTGTCCTCTTCAGAGGAGAAAAGAATTAAAGTTAAAGTAATGAAAAATAAACTCCCTCCTTTTTTGTGTCATGCTTTATAATATTGCACAATTTATTCATGTACTTTCACTCCACTAAGAAATAAACTACATGTATCTGCTTTTTGTGTTATCTCTGCTTAAGAACATTAAAGAAATCATGTACAGTGCAACAAGTTTGAAATTGGGGAATTGTGGGACTGCAAGCAAGTGGAATTTTTCTATTCTATTTCTAGTGCTTGAAAAGGAATTATTAAGATTGGATGAATATGGATTTGAGGTTAGTTTTCAAATAAAGCCTATGCAAGTAGACAATAGTTTAAAAAAATCCCAAACAGAAAAAGGACAAAGGAAACTATGGTTTAAACTCCGCCTTGAGGGGAAACCATACGAGGAGAAGTTGAGGTCACTTGTTCTGTTCAGCCTGGAGAAGAGGAGACAAAGGGGAGACCTCATTCAAGTCTACAACTTTCTTGTGAGGGGAAGAGGAGAAGCAGACATTGATCTCTGTGGTGACCAGTGACAGGACCCAAGGGAATGGCCTGAAGTTCTGTCCGGGGAAGTTTAGGTTGGATATTAGAAAAAGATTCTTCACCCAGAGGATGGTTGGGTGTTGGAACAGGTTCACCAGGGAAGTGGTGACAGCACCAAGCCTGACAAAGTTGAAGAAGGGTTTGGATGATACTCTCAGGCACCCGGTGTGACTGTTGAGGATGGCCCTGTGCAGGGCTAAGGGTTGTACTTGATGATCCTTGTGGGTCTCTTTCAACTCAGCATATTTGGTTATTCTGTGATTCCAATAGACAAAGTCACAATTATGTTTTGTTCTGGTTTGAGGTTTTTTTGACATTAATGTACTTGTTTAATTTTGGGTTGCTTTGGTATACTGCCCAATCAGCTTATTAACTTGGTATTCACCCATTCAAAAGCTACTTGTAATTAATTTAATCTCCAAAAGTCAGCTTCAGATGCCACACATTTAATTCAAATTTACAAACTTGTGACCAAATGTTAAGTAGCAGCATGTGAGTTGGTATGGTCTCATTATAGAGCAAATGGATCTAGTCGGTATAGTGGAATTCAGCTCACACTAAATTAGACGCATAAAACAGACACTAAGGACAGGATTGTGAAACACTGGATCATTACATTAATTACTGGTTTGGACCAATTCAAGTGTGTGTATGTGCGGGGGAAGAGGGACAAGTCGAGTTTCACAAAGATGAAGTGGTGCCCTGTCCCAATCCCGCCCCTTGGAGCCTCATTAGGTAGCCCCGGAGCACCGGAGCACTGCCCCACACCCCACCACAGAACCCCAGTCCAGCCCCAGAGTGGCCAGTGGGCAAGAAGTCCCACCTGGTGGGTGTGGCTACAGGGGGTCAGAGCAGATAAAACCAACAGCATATGCAGCCACTGCATGGTCATGGCTGTGCTGTCTCCTGGATTCTGGTAGCTGGATCTATGCTGGATCAAGAGGTGTTAGCTATAATTCTCTCTTTTTCTCTCTTTTTCCTTACTTTTTCCTTAATTTTTCTTCTTCTAATTCCCTTTCTTAATATTTGGGTAACTTAAAGCTGTATGGGTTGGATTTTACTAAGGTGTATGGGTTAGCATGTGCTAAGTCAATGCTTTGTGGAATGCTTTACTTTGGTTGTGTGTTGTCCTTTAAGCCTTTGCCAAGTTCCCTTATTTTCTAAAGTCTGCTAGTAAAAGTGTGCTATTTGACCTCCTGAGAAACATTTGTACGATTTTCTCCCATGCACTCTCTCAAGGTATAAAAGAACTGAAGGCCCTTTTAATAAATTTGGCAGGGAAAACCCCTTCGATGAGCTCATAGCTCAAATCCTGGGGTCTTGCAGGGATACATTCCAGTAATTTGGTGTCATTAAGGATGCTCAAAGTTATCAATTTTGTACAGCACAATTACGTCACCTGTACAGGTTTGGCAGATACAAAACAGGACTTGTGTCAGACCTCAGCTGGAAGTCCAATAAGAAAATTTCTTAATTACCTCTATGGTAAATGAAAAAATATGTGTGCTTCAGCCAATCAGTTCATTCCATATGAAGGTGAATGTCTAAAATAGCTATCATAAATCATCCTCTAAAATGTCTACATCATGGAAAAGATTATTCTGGGAAATATTGAAAAATGCCTGGAGGACAATGCAGTCATTGGTCACAGACAGCATGGCTTCATGAGGGGAAAGTCGAACCTGATTTCCTTCTACAAGAGGGTAACCCACTTATCTGATCAAGGGAAACCAGTAGATGTAATATTTAGACTTCAGCAAAACCTTTGACACTGTCTCTCACAGTTTTGTCTCTAGACAAAATGTCCAGCACACAGTTGAATAACCATGTTACATGATGGGTGAGCAACTGGCTCACAGTTAACATTAGGCTGGCATCCAGTCCACAGGGCTCCATCCTCAACCCAGTTCTCTTCATCTTCACTAATGACTTGAATGCAGGACTCGAAGGAATACTGAGTAAGTTTGCTGATGACACTAAAATGGGAGGAGCTGTTGACTCCCTTGAGTGCAGAGAGTCCCCGCAGATAGACCTCGACAAATTAGAGAGATGGAAAATCACCAGCCGTATGAAGTTTAACAAGGGCAGGTGATGGATTCTGCACCTGGGATGGGGCATTTCTGGTTGTCTGTATAGACTAGGAAATGAGAGGCTGGAGAACAGCTGAATTTGGGAACCATTTGGTTCACCAATGGGTTTCCCAAAGAAGCTGTGGATACCTCATAGCTGAAAGTATGAGAAGGTGCTTTGAACAACATAATCTAATTGAACATGGGCCTGCCCATTGCAGGGGGCCTGGACTGGATAATCTTTAAAGGTCTCTTCCAGCCCAGACCATTCTACAAGTCTATAATGCTCAGATGTTTGCTAAAATAGGCAGAAATTTAGGAAGATACACAATAATGAAACCATGGTCAGAAAATAGTTCCATACATACCACTATCACCTTTAATGAAGCAGGCAGGCAGGTCAAAGAGGATAGCAATCAAATGTTTATAGATGTTAAAGAAAGAAATTATCGGGAAATCTGGCAATAGAATTTTCATGTAATGAAATGCATTATTCATTTATAGAATTTGAACAACTGAAAAATAAAAAAGTACAACTTATTTTATGCATTATTGTTAATCTTTGAAGAACCTGGTCCAGGTGTGTATTTTATAGAGGATGTTAATGTGGAGTTCTATGCCCCTCATTTGTGGTACCTCCCAAGATAATCTGAGAAACGAAAAAGCACAGTGAAGTAAACGAAAACCACTGCGAGAAAAAAGTGAAATGAAAAGTGAAGAGGAAAAACAGTGAAGATCAGCACTCTTCCTGCACGTCTCCATTTAAACAGTGTTACTGAACAATTTTCAAACAGAGAATAGTTATTAAATTACCATTTCAAAGCACATATGTTAATATTTAAATCACAAGTTGTCACCACTAAATATTGTTTTACATAAGCCTATTTCAAAATAATGTCTAAACATTCTCAGTATTTTATACACAGATTTATGACAAAAAACTTTCACACTTACAAAATGTAATTAAAATATTACACAGTATAATATACGAAGTAGAAAATGACAAATTTATCAGCTTATCTCTATGGAAATATATCCAAAATTATTCTTTACAAAACAAAATCCATGGTTCTTTCACACTTATAAAAGGATGAAAAATATTCAGTGTTGTTTCTCCTCTTGTTTAGATGGCATAGGGTTTTTTAAACATTCTGAACATCTTTTCCTGTCCTTTCAATGCAGATGGTAAATCAGCCATCCAACTTCACATATGCACATTTTGAGATATCACACCAGATTTTCTTCCAACCATACAACCACAGAAATCAAATAGTATCAACTACTATTTGTAATTAGGTGATTAATTATAGTTTGTTAGGATTGACTAGTACTGTAGAAATTATATTTATAGCCTTTATGAGGGCTTACTACATCCAAATGGCATGTATATACTGAAAACTCATCGATATATGTTCATGAGAGAAAGATCTAAACCATGTGCTTACTTTTACCTGTCTTTATGTTACGTGTAAATTTTCTCATACACCTCTTTCTAAGAAAATTAAAAAAAAAATCTTCTCTGTTAACAATCTTGTGTAATCACTTATAGTAATAAAAGCTAGTCATGGAAACTTAAAAAATTAAGTATATCTATCACAAGACTATTTTGCTAAATTTCATAGTTCACTAAGTAACACTTGCTGCTTCTTCACCTCCCTGACACTTGCTATACAAAAAGAGAGATAAAGCTTCAGAATTTCATTTCTTTTATGTGTTTTCTTAAATATCACATTAAATTATGACTGATATTTCACAAGTTAATATTGAAGTAATTAAAGCAATTAAAGCAAGACTCAAACTTTGGTTTGTGAAATAGTTACTTAAGCCACTTCAATCTCATATCTAAAATTAAAAAATATTGCCATCTGTATAAATATAAATTTGGTCTTACCTACAGAGGAAAAGCTCATTACACCTCTGTTAATCTTCCCTATTAGAATATTTCCTATTTTTATTTTTATTTTAGTTGTGATTTTTTCCATTTTGAGACATACAGCACATTTGGAAAGATTAAATTTTCATTAAATATTTTTTACTTTAGTAAGTTTCAGGATTACTTATAATATTAAGCATATTAATCAATTTGAACAGGAAAGAGCAAATTGGCAAAGGAAACAAACAAAGAAAAAACCAAAACAAAAAGCTTCATTTGGATCTTGGTCCAAAACCTGGATATTTCTTTCATCTATGGATAAAAGCATTGTAGCTGATTATTTCAGGAGTAAAGACTATCTTAGTCTTTTCTCTTCTTACTCATACTAATGTTGTTCCATTTTTTCCCAATTTTCACAAAGATGCTTAGAAGGAAATCAATTCAAGCAGCTTGAATTTTTGCAGAGGTTTTTTTGCTGTTTTAAAAAATTATGCTTAGATGTCAAAGTAAGATTTAATGTTCCTATTCTGGAAAGAATGCAGCTCAACACCACTAATCACATACATAAAAGTATTCCATTTTTCCAAATAGTGATGTTAATAATTGTATGACTTATTGCTATTATTAGAAGTCAAATACTAAATGATTATTTAAAATTAAAATAAAGATTCACTTAAATTCCAGTTTATACTCTGGATCATTGTACTTACTTAATAGAAAATTTGGTATTGACTTCACTAAGCTTTGTCTCAAGCCTCATTAAGCACAATAGGTAATACTGTAGTGGTTACTAACAATGCTTTAACAAAGATGAGTAACCAATCTTTTTTTGTTAAGCATGAACAGCTGCTTTGTACAGAACACAAACTGAGGTAAAATAATAAAAAAAATTATAACTAAAATGGAGTGGTAAGGCCTTGAAGAAAAAATGAAAGCAAAAAATATGATTTCACCTTGTTCTCTTGTGACAGGTTTTTCATGGTGATACTAGATATTGTGCAGCCAAAATAAATAGATAGAATTCCAGACTGCAGAAATAGCTTGCTGAAGATTATGACTTACATTACAGAGAACTGTTCAGCCAGGTAGTAAACAGACAGGGTGAAGAGAAACTATAGTGAATTCTGTAATGGAAAACACGGTTATGTGCTTATCCAAATATCTTTAAAATAAGAAAAGCAGGAAAATAGCTAAATACAATTTTGACAAAAGTACAAAAAATGTACTCTGTAAAGAGAGAGTAATTTTGAGAAAAATCATTTATGGGTTTCAGCTCAACAGACGTAGTAAAAGTCAAAAGACAGTGTACAAATTTTAAATGCTGGAAATTTGATAAAAACAGAAGGCTTATGCAGGTGTGTGTAGCAGATAAAATCTAAACAGTGCTACAGCCATATTAAAAAGACATTCCTGCTTAAATTTACAATAATGTGTTTTACTGATTTTTGCTTCTGCAATGAAAACATTAGTAGTCAGACTTAAACCAGAAAGTCTAATTATACATGTCTTATATTTCTGAATTCCTGGGACGTATTTCAATATATATAAAAAGTTTCATTGTTTTCTGTTCAGAGTACTTCATACTCTCTGCATTGCAAATTAACCTAAGAAATCTAAGAATTGAAACTCAATATCTTAAAGTAAAATGCAAATATTCTGCCTAAATTTCATTTTACTTAGTTTCAATACCTATCAAAGGTCTAAGAAGAAGTGACTTTAGTTTTCTCTTACATTCAATACACAGAGATAGCCAGAAAGGGCAGGAGTAGTTATGACTGGTACTATGAGTGAAAATAAGATAAAGAATTTTTAGCTCTCCCAGTCTCACCTGAGAATTACTGCATTATCTGATAATTTTATGACAGAGTAAACCACCACACTAATCAGTCAAGTCTGTTGTTCTTTCACTGAAATAAGCATTTGTTGCAACTATGTATATGTGTTTATATATGATTTGAGAGTTATAGATGCTATGAAGAAAGTGTTTAGAAGACTGACAAATCAGGCATGCCTTAAAAAAAATTACTCAGTGGATCTGCATGCGGTACACTTGATGGAAGTGGTTAGCTCTTACAAATTATTCATCGTCAATGTAACATGTATAAAACTGACACAGTCTAGCTATATTAGCATAAATTAGCAGTGAGTATATAGAACCAGGCCATAAAGTCAACCCTGAGGACTACTGTCTGTGACAGTACTCAGTTACAGAGTTCATGATGATCAGGTTTGAGAGCTCTTTGGTAAGAAAATCAGTACAAAAGTGAGCTCATCATTTATCTTCTCCATTTTTTCAGTCATTACTGGGTTTTTTTCTAGCCTATTTCCCAGAAAGGATATCACATTTGCTCCCAATGATGCTTTTCTTGGTTTTAGTTTTGCTGGATATGCTTCTTCTCTGCTCAGCAGGAATTCCATCTATTCCAAACCCTGATCCTAAAACAAGCCGCCTGCTTTTCTTGTTCTTTGCTCTTCTTGTAATTTTTCCTTCTTTTTCCCAGTTTATATATTTTCTCCTGCTTCATACATGAAAGTACATGGTTTTATTTGCCTTTTTGTTGGTATTGTCATATATTTTTGTAAAATTGTTCTGCATTGTGTCTGTCTATACCATCACAGTATTACAAAACATTTAAATATTCTTGTTCCCAACACTGTTTTAGCAAGCTAATATTTGATTTCAAAGTAAGCTAATATCAATTACATGCTGATTAATGCATTTCTAAATTATAAGGCCTGGATTTTGGATACATATCAAATGGTTCTAATTTTCATTTCATTATAATTAGGCTGTCTTAATGAGTTATAGTCTTATAAGCATGTACCTCTTTTAAAGAATTTCCTACTTGTTTCATAAAAATTCTGCAATTCAGTAGTTATACAAGATTTTCTGGAGCAGTTGTTGACCAGTCATATATGTGTACATGTTCCATCACATAAAATTAAAATCCTGTTCTTATACTGTTAATTAAAATTCATGTGTTCAAAAGTGACTGCAGGTAATTGCAACTTGTCAGACTTTTTCCTATCCTTTGTGTTTATGTCTTCTAACAGAGTGCATGTACATGAAATACAGGTTTTTCAAGGCTGCACATTTCATAGCAGACAAATTCGCAGTTTTAAAAGCATGAAACTCAACACTACTTTCCTAGTCATTCTTGTTCATTTCTGGCAGGAAAACCAACCATATCATTCTACGATTTTATATTTCTATAATTCTAACATACAAATTCCCTTTTCTCTGTCTTCTGTCACAGGGTTAAATCACAGAATCACAGAATATGCTGAGTTTTCTAAGCTGCTTTTTATTATTCCTCTTATTCCTTCACCATGTTCATGCATGTGTGTACTTGAAATGCATGATACCTCTTCAGGGTTCTCCAGTCCAGGTGTGTATTATTCAAATTCCACTCTCTTAAATACTGTCATCTAGAAAAATTTCTTTTACACCTGTCATGATTTCTGTCATGACAGCAATACATCTGCTCCATCTGCCCTTAAACACTTCCATGATTATGTGCTAATCAGGTTAAATGTATAAATATAAACATAAATAAGCATAGAATATGAAGTATAAAGCTGTTTTCTTCTTCTATATGCTAACAGCAAATAGGGAACAAATACAGACTTTAAAGCATACAAGAAGCAGAGAAACAAGACTAATAGTCTTGAAGCACCATAAAACTTGTTTAGGTTGGCATCAACAAGAGTAGGCATGATGAGGGCCTTTTGAATCATCTGGAAGGAAACTAACTAAAGCTTGACTTTAATTAAGCAATCCCTACCTAAAAAGAGTGTACTCAATTATATGCTTAAGTCCCATGTTTACATATTTTGCTAAACTGCATAGTGCTAGTGTACATGTGTTTGGCAGAGTAGAAGAGGATATTTTTAACCAAACAGATTTACATCATAAAATGTCAATTTTTTCTGAACCATAGTTTTACATACCACCCACCTGCCCCGAGGGAGATCTGCCCTGTCGGTACCAGGCTATGCCACCACTGTCACAACTTGGGTCACAGCATGAGTGGGTGGGGATGTGTGGTTCTTTTAAGAATTCTCCAAAAGCAGCATATTTTAAAATTCTGCTGGTCATCCTTTGTCCTTTGACATTTTATTAAACCCCCATTCTCCACAGAGGGTTCTTGAAGCTACTCTCAATGCACACAGGGATAGAGATACTAATACTTTTAGTAAGTACTTCACCTTCAAAAATGAAAAAAAAAAAATTTAAAAAATTAAAAAAATAAAAAGAAGGATGGGAAGATGATGATGACTAAAGACATTTCCTGATACACATTATTCTTAAGAAAACAGAGTGCATTTGCAGTAAATTTTGATATGTATAAAATAGTGGGGGTGGCATTTACAATTAAAACACCATAACATTTAACAAATTTTCTGTCTCTGAAATTCGTATTTTCTGTAGATCTTCTGACTTCATGAAACAATTTCTTGGTGAAGGAAGCGAACGTTTTACTCTCTGAAGTCTTCCGAGATGAATTAGTGGTCTCATTTTTTGTATTAATGAAGTAAAACGCCTCGGGGAAACACGGAGACCAAATAAGCGGTATCCATCCAGAGATGAATCTTTCTTGTCCTGGAAATCTTTTTGATAATTATGTAATTTGGATGCCTAGAAGTGTCAAAACACTTTCTATGTATTTGCTTTTGTTGTAAAATCCCTTTCTAAACCATGTCATTGCAATTCTTACAAGTATGCATAAGAAGTTAACTGGCAACAATACTGCTGATTAAGAAATTTTAGTTTTAGACTTGGATAAAGGTTCCTTATTTTTAAGTGGATATAATCAGTGATTAGCAAACTCTTTCACTCAATACATTGTCCAATTAGGGTCTTTTTTAAGAATCCAGAACTTCACAGCAATTTTGTAAAAGTCCTGAAGAAATATTATGCTTAGCTACTACGATAGTTGGCAGTTTATAGATAGAGATAGTGGGGTCTTGAAGAGTTAGGTTGATAAGACTGTAATGAAAGCTGTTCATCTCTGCCAGAAGTAACATAGAATTTGATCACAGAATGGCTGAGGTTGGAAGGAATCCAAGAACAGAGACTCTACAACCTCTTTGGGCAACCTGTTCTGGTGTTCAGTCACCCTCACAGTAAAAAAAAAAAATGTTTCCTAATGTTCAGAGAGAACCTCCTCCAGTGGTACAGTTTGTGCACAGTGCTTCTGGTCCTATCACTGCGCACAAATGAAGAAAACCTGGCTTCCTCTTTCTCTCTGACCCCTGCCAGGCCTTCCACTGCTAATGTATTTTAATTTATGTGTGTCAGTAAATTAAAAAAAAATTTTTTTAGCACAATTGAGAGATTTCTTTTTCTAATTGCTTTTATTAACCTTGACCACCATCACTAGTTATAAACACACATTCATGTGCACTAACATGCAGGCACATACATACTTAATGTGCTTCCACTTCTTTTTTGTTTTCCCCTTTTCTCTTTTAGTTGCACAAGATTGCATGGAACAGTTTGATTTTTCTGATTGCAGAGCTTCAGTGGCAACCACCCAGTTAGAGAGAAGGCTTCTGGAAGTTTGCAGCTTCTGCTAGTCGTTTCTTGAATGGCAGATTAATGATTGTAATTTGCTTCTAGATAGGCTGGCTCCTGATAAAAAATGGGCCCACCCCACCCCTACCCTGGGTGAACTGGGCCAAATGACCACCAGAGGTCCTTCCAGCCTCAAGTTACCATTACCATGGGATTCAGGGAGGGCATTGGCCTCCCTCTAGGCTGGGGACCAGAGTGGTGCTGCTTATAGGAGACATACTCTGTTCCAGACATTGAGTAGAATAACTGTGTGAGGCTGGAGGACAATAAAGGTCTCAGAGAAAAACTTAACCTTGGAGTTACAGCTGAAGTTCAACTGGCATACAGTTGAACTGGGATACCGGACCATACTGGATCCCTCTGAATGTTCAACTTAATCCTGTATCTCTCTGAAGCAAATCAGCCAAATGCTTCTGGAAATATTCAGGCTATAGTAGCAAATAGTACATTATATTATCCATTTTTAGCTCAGTGAAAGTTTTGTTTTCCTATTTCTATTGTTCAATCCATCCAGCAAATGTGAAAAATTTAGTCACTTTAAAGGTAATTTTTCTAGCTATCAAAGATGCTTAAGAAAGCTTATTTTGAGTCATCCTTTGTTACAAAAACTGCTGGATCTTTTAAGAACACTTTAAAAAGAAAAAAATATTTGGAGTCCTTCAGCTTTGTTAAACCACGGATTTTCTTTCCTGAATATGAAATCTGAAGTATGAATATGAAATAGCAAAAGAGACGATTTGCAAAAATTTTTTATTATATCTAATGAAACAGAATTTTTTTTTTTTTCAAAATGCATTGCTATTATCCTGTCTGCATAATTCCACATGAATCTGTTGGGGTTTTTTAACATTATTGTGGTGAAATAAAAATGGGCTAGGATTGTGAATAATGAAAAAGGAGAATAAAAATGCTGGGGTAATCACTCCAATACCATTGGAGTCAATGAAATCTACAAGTAAATATCGGTGTTGCAGTTTAACCCCACCTGGCAACTCAGCCCCACGTAGGTGCTTGCTCATTCCATCCCCAGTGGGATGGGCTAGAGAATCACAAAGGTAAAGATGAAGAAAACTCATGGGTTGAAACAACAACAGTCTAATAGATAAAGCAAAGTCTGTACACACAAGCAAAGAAAAACAAGGAATTGATTCACTGCTTCCCGTAGGCAGGCAGGTGTTCAGCCATTTCAAGGAAAACAGAGCTCAATCACATGTAACAGAGACTTGGGAAGACAAATGCAGTTACTCTGAACGTTTCCCCTTCCACCTTCTTCCCCCACGTTTATACGCTGAACGTGATGCCATATGGTAATGAAGCATCTCTATATTATCAACCCTGTTATCTGCACAAACCAAAAGAAAAACCATATTCTAGCTATGGTGAAGAAAACTAACTCTACCCCAGCCAAAACCAGTCCAATTGACCTGAGACAACTGTGGTCATCAATGAAAATGGTTTTGAGAAAAAAAAATATATTTCAAACTCTTTCATGAGCTCTGTTTCCATATGAGGTTTCCACAATTGAAAGGTGAACATTTACTGGGACAAAGGCTGACGTATTCAGTCTGCAACCTTATCATGTCATTTCATTATCAATGCCAAAGTGATGTTAGTGTCATCCTGTCAAGTGACCAGCAACAAGTGTTTTATACTAAGCATCATAGGAGGAGTCAGCTGCATATGTCTCCTAAATTGAAAAGCGTTGCTCTCAATTGAAATGGGCTGAGTTGTCAAAGAAGTTGTAGAATTAAGACAGTTTTGTCATATGTGAATATGACTCATTTTCTCTCTGTAGTAGTTCAGTCAGTGGGAAATGAAAATGAAGTAATAAAACCCCAGATGAATCTTCACAAAGACAAGGATTAAAACAAGTTCAGTGAAAAAGGCATGTCTATGACAAGTACAGACTTCATAATAAACAAGTATTTAAGAAACAGTACAATACAGAAAGCTTAATCTGAATTAGAAATTGCAGAGCAGCATAACTCCATAAGTGTTTGTTTTCTCTGTAAGCAATAAAATTGACAGTCTTTTCAGAGTAAGCAAACAACAGAAAATAAACGTTTTCCTGAAGTTCACTTGAAGCCTAAAGGGATACTATGTTAAAACAACCTATCTTCCATTCTTTGCAGCTCTGACTTGTATTCCACAGGGACTTTTTGCTCAGTCGTGAGTACAAAATAAACTGTGAAGAGATCCAAACTTGTCTACAGATTCTACTTATTATTACCATCAGGTCTTACCATAGAACATGTCACTTGAGACTGGTATTGTTGTTAAAGTATTTCAAGAAAGGTGTTTAGGGTCATCTGAGAAAAGGAAAATCTGGGGTCTTTTTATAAAAACCTGTTATCTCAATTACCATTTGCTTTTTCTTTAAAGAAACATTCAAGTTCCCTGGTCTCTTTCAGCAATGGCACTTGCCAACTTTGTTTGCAGTGGAGATAGTTTTAATTTTTATGTTATTTCTGTTTTAATTTTTATGTTATTTCTGCAACTTTCCAGAAAAATGTAGTTTTGAAATTACTATAAATTAGTTCATATCAGAAAGAACAGTTGTTCCTCTACATTATAGTAAATGAATATAAATATAGTTGCCAGTTACTAATAAATAAAAAA
>JAWWLV010000001.1:70561980-70574955 GCA_035041135.1 Platyrinchus mystaceus
CTTTCCCTTTCCCTTTCCCTTTCCCTTTCCCTTTCCCTTTCCCTTTCCCTTTCCCTTTCCCTTTCCCTTTCCCTTTTTCAGGAACCACTGCATTGGCTTGTTTTTGTTTTGTTTTTCTTTGATAAACAATTCATTCTCTAAAATAAAAGCCAATCATGGTGGCTTTGAGTTTTTTTTCTTCAGAAAATTGAATGTAGAGAGAATCTTTGTAACATTGTTTGTACTTTGTTTCCTTCACTGTACTACAGATGAGGGGTTTGGTTTCTTTCAGACTGGTTATATTCTGTCATCATGTAAACCTGTTATTGAAGGTTTTGTTTCATGTGTTGTGAATCTAAAGAAGTTCTGATATAGAAATTTCTTTCATATAGTTGAGTAACTAAGATTTTGAGACATAGTTTTCCACTGCTTCAGTTGCAGGTTTGTTAGAAATTTAGGTTTCGAAGGGTTTAGATCTTTTATAAATATTACTGCAGATGCCTGTGTTTACAGACATACACACACTCAGGTCTGAAACCCATAATCATCATAACACAATATGTAATTCTGTGTGAAATAGATTTGATAGCAATCAACCTTGATAAAAATACGAGCAAGAAAGCTGACAGCATGAAGTCACTGACTCACATGTAAATGCCTGATGTTGTGTTCAATACAGTAAGGCTTCTGAAAGGTCTGAAACAAGCTATGACACATAATCCAAAGGAGGGTACCAGATACAAGTGAGACAGTGTTACAAATGGCCTTAGATGCCTTTGTAGGGAAAACTGAATTCAGTCCCCATTTTATGAATTAAAAACAATCAATAAAAATGTTGGTTCGCTTTGTCCTTGATATTTAATTAAAAATATCTCATGTTCAGCAAGCTGTTAAAAACTCCTAGGCAAAATTCCAAAGCAGTGTTTGGAACCACAGATGAGCTTCCTTACTGAAGCATCTGCTCCTATGGTGAGAATCATCATGCAACATCAGACACCTAAAACAACTCAGTTGCTCAGACAGAGTCTTCTGTTGTCATTTGAAAGGTTCTAAGGTATCCAGCATGGGACAGGCTCATAATAAAATAGTTCTATATTGTTCCAGACTTTATGGATTAGCACGAAGAGACCAAGTGAAATATCCTTGGGAGCTTTTGATGATACCACACTCCTATGATTAAGGAAGCTCAGTTTTTTCCTTTGTCCTTAGAAAGCATCTATAACAGAGCACTTGTACACAATCATGCAGTTCACCCAAAGATGTTTGAAATAAATATGATTAATGCCATCATGAAAGCATTTCCCATGGAAATTCTTATGGTCCCTGGAAGAGTACACTATCATTTTCTACTTTATTGTTTGCTTAAGGATTGAAGGTATGTGGAGAATTGAAACTATGTATTATGGACAGATTCATAACAATATGTGTGAGCAACATGTAAAATCTGTCACATATGATGATATACTAACTCCTTTATTTCCCCTTTTATTTTTTACCCTTCTTTTAGAAGAGAAGACATCGCTTACCCTATTTTTACAAGAGAAGACATTGCATCTCCAGTTTTAGCCTTATTTTCAATGAAGGTCATCACAGCTATGAAGGGTTTAGTTCAGTTACCTAATACCTGTTCAGATACCTAGGGTATCTAAGGTATCCATAGAAAACTCATCTATATTACAAAAGAACCGCAGGCAACCTATGCCCTTCTGAACCAGAAAAATCCATAGAGCAGTAGATGGCTATGTGCTGAGAGTGGAATGCCTCCTAAGTTTCTAATATTGGTCTTCATTTTCATGAATAAGCTTGGGGATTTTTTAATGTTTAAAAAAAGGACTAAGATTGCAGTAAAGCATTTTTCCTACTTTTATTTGGCAGTTTACTTCATATAACATTTTCATGGTAAAAAAGAACTTCTAAGAAATGCAGTAAGTCTTTTGTTGTTCATGGCAGAATTTCACTGTATTCATAGATTTTACAAACTTTGATTTATTTTAATGTCTGTAGTAGGAAACATCACTAATCTCGGAGAATGACTTTTCTAACTCAACAGTTGAAAATTTTATAACTGCAGTGGTTTCACCTAAGCGTAATACTTCAAGAGAAGAAGGATACTTTATTGAAAACAATAAGTATCACAATATGCACTAAAAATAGGCAACATTGAAATGGATGGATTTATTTAGATTTATTTACTTATTTGGAAAAAAATCCCTTACTGTTGCTGTTTACAAAACGTTGTAAATGTATATTTTATCAATTTAAAAAGTAATTTGATCACTTAATGCTAGTGATAGAGTTTCCAGAAGTAGTCTACACTATATGTAGATGCACATAGTCAAGATCCACCGAATTTTGACACTGACTTTAGCCAAGGTAATTTCCTACCACTAAATTCCAGTTTTTATTTTTGATTAATTTTCAGTGGCTTGGTATTTTAAACAAATGTATTGCCAGAGTTACAAATGGCTATTAAGCTAACTAACTCCCTCAAAAATCTATCAGCTGGTAACTTTCTCTGATGATCCACTGCTAATGTGGAATGAAGACTGATGGTTTACAGATAAATTTTTATCTAACTTAATTAGATCTCTGAGCTCAGAGATAGAGGCACAAATAAAATTTAAAGCTAAAGCTAGAATGAAACAAGGTACTGTGATGCTTGGAAATGTATTAATTGACTAGAAGTTAGAAAATTCATTACAAGAATTGAATTCATACTGTTAAATTAAGCTTTTAAAATTTTTGTATGGATTACATGGGAGAATTAAATGGCACAAGATAGGGCAAAAATAAGCTTGTAAGTTGCAGTGAAATATGTCTGAAAGTGTATCACTCTTGGATTTAGGCACCTCACTTATGTTTACAGCTAGCTGCCTGTGTGAAGTCATAACCCATGGTACACATGGTTCATATATTTTCTGTAGGAAATGACCTTCACTGGCTGCCAAGTGCCCAGAAAACCAATCTATTACTCCCTCTCTTTGTGAAGACAGGGGAAGAAAATATGACGAAAACCTCATGGCTCAAGACAAGGACAGGGAAATCACTCACCAGTTAACATCATGAGCAAAACAGACTCAATTTGGGAAATAATAGTTTAATTTATTGTCACTTAATTAGAAAGTAGGATGATGGGAAATAAGAACAAATCCAAAACACCTTCTCCACATCCCTCCTTTTTTTCCAGACTCAACTTCATTCCTGACTCTCCCATCTCTCAAAATAGCACAGAGGGATGGAGAATAAGGATTGCAGTCAAGCCATAGCACTTCCTCTCTGCTCCTCCTTCCTCCTTACACTGTTCCCCTGATCCAGAATGGAATCCTTCACATGGAACACAGCCCTTCACAAACTACTCCAATGTGGGTACTTCAGATTTGGGAACCAAACCCCTTATTAAAATTGGTGTTTATTTCTAACAGTATTTCAGATCTCTCTCAGTCATTATTGCTGTTTTCAGTAAGTGTATTTATTCATAAAATTAAGAAAAACCAATAGAATAATAGCATGTCTGTGTATAAAACAGGAAAACAATACAATTAGATAAGACATTAATTATCTCATGGTTTATCGGGAAGATCAAATTTAACAAGATGAATAATTCAGAAAAAAAATTGCACTTGTAAACAACCATAATAGCAATAACTATAATTAATTACATCAATCATAAAAGACATAATTATATATTTAAATAAAATAAAGACTACACCTTTAAAACACACCTGGATAATTTTACATGAAAGAACAAACAAGACAAATTACTTTAAAAAGTCTGGTAATGAAGAGAATGTGTCTTTCTGTCTCACACACTACTAAATATTTTTCAACCTAGTGTCATACAACCTATTCATAAAACATCAACAAAATAAATGAACTGTTTAAGATTTGATTTACTATTCACATATATTAATATACTGTGACTTTAAGAATTTAACCTTTTGTTTATGCACATTTTAATTTGAAAATGCATAGCCCTGAAATCTCTTAGTAGAGTGATTCTTAGTATTTCCAAAAAACACAGTGCAGTTTTTCTTTGTTGCTAAAGATGTTAGCAAATATGTTAAAATAATTTTCTATGCCTATATAATCTGTGTAATAATTGTGAATTATAAGTTATGAAAATATTTGAAAGTGGAATCACTAGATGCTCTGACAATCGTATTCTAATATGCATTTGATACATAGGGGATATGGTCTAATCACTTTTTACAAAAAACTATGCATGATACCTGTTCTGCAGGCAGAGATTGTTATTTAGCCATGAAGGCAAGCCAGAAGATGGTAAAGATCACTAAGCATGAATCTGGTCAGCTTCGAAATTTTCCTAGCGCCTCAAGGCTGCATCGTGACTACCTTTTTGGTGAAACATCAGAGACTGAAGTATCCATCTCCTTGTTTCTTCTGTAAGGACAGATTAGTGTATTGCCAATGAGGAAAATGTCATGCATTTGAAAAAAACTCAGGAAACAACTGAAGAATTGGACTGCGAAGGCATAATGATTGCACCTGCCTTGAGTTAAGATGCAACATATAATTCCAGATAGGCTTTATGTAGTCAGTCATACTACATGCTATACAGGCAATACTGCAAAAACAAAACAAGGACAACACAGGCACTAACAGGCTGACAAATAAAACTTCCATCTTAATATCAAATCTTTAATATATGGGCAAAACATATAATCAGTGACATAAGAAGTTAATATCACTTAAGCTTACAACATCTGAAGAAACAAAAAGAATTTGAATAGAAAAGGCATAAAATAGGCTTCCCCATTTCTGTTCAAGGAGCATCTGAATAATCCACTTCATATGGTTTAGTTTTAGATAGTCCTGCGAGGAGCAGGGAGCTGGGCTCAGTGGTCCTTACAGGTCCCTTCCAACCTGAGATATTCTATAAATTTTTGACTCTATTTCTTGACATTATGTAGTGGCCTCAGAACTGTTAGAACTGATTGTAAAAGTATTCTGAAGTGTTCTGGTCTGAAGTGATGGGATAATGCTTACTGAGAGAACAAGAACTTGTACCATAATAGTGCATAGAAATAATACTTCCCACAAACTAGATGAAAAAAAAAGTTTACTAGTGCATACCTTTGGGGTTTTTTGACTCTTGGGGTTTTATTTTCATATTTGAATGATTGTGATTTGAATGATACTTTTGCTGCAAAGGAATAGTTCTTTTACTTTCAACTAGGCCCTGATGCAGCTTGACAAACAGCTGCATTTAATGTTCTTGGTGTAGCTGTCGAAGATCCAGTTATTTTCAGTGGAGATGGAGGACTTAACTGTTGATGTGAGCAGCCATGAAGATGGCCTGATTAGAAGAGGAAAATTACTGAACAGAATAAAATGTCTGCTGAAAAGTACTGACAGAAATTGTCTGCCAACCCTGGAGCTGTGAGCCTGGGAGCTGGGGCTGGGAACCAGAAACATCTTTGAAAATTGTAGCTGGCATCTTTGAAGCACAGCTGGGTACATAGAAACCAAAGACATCTTGAGATACCATTGACAAGTGTAAATCCCATGAACGTGTAATGGCAATTTAGCATCTTAAAAAGTTTCTATTATATAAAAAGGACTTAATTTTTATCCAAAATGAAGCCTCTCTCTCCAAGAGCTTCCCATGCTGCACATACTTTTCCTTTCCTAAACAGGCTGAATTCTATGCAAAAACATTCTATGAGATCTTGGACTTTCACCAGGGACATGTAGTAAATTCCAGATTCCACGATATGGATCATCTGTGAAGTTAGATTGTTACTTTTTTGGTATACCCTCTGGCCCACTTCTGGGGTTGGATTAGTTTTTGATCCCATCTCTGGTATGATTGGGTCCCCTTCTAGAGTCAGTTTGTCCTCCCTTTTGGGGTGGTTTGCCCCCTTCTAAAATCTATCTAATTCACTTGATAGCACTACTACATACACATATAAGGAATCTGCCAGAAGTATATCTGCTATTATATTGTTGGTAAATTGCTTCACTAATTATAAATTTGTAGTGACCTTTAATATTGTATGCCTATGTGTTTGTTGATATATGAATAATTGCTACTGTTATTGATTGCTACAATATTAGTGATTGAGATGATGTTATTGATTACTGATAGTAAATTGTAATAACTTGTATAAATATATATATTCCATTAATCATAAGCGTATTTGCTGGTCCTGATATTTGAGGTATTATGCTTGCTAGAGGTATTTTTTGTAGTATTTAAGATAATCTGTAATAAAGTAGAGAAATTTAGAGGGTAAAAGCCCTCCATAACTTATGTGTTATGGAATCCTATGAACCATAGTCATTATCTCCATACATCTGCAGCCTGCATAGCCCTTTAGGTTCTGACATTAACTAGTGTAAGAAGTGAGATTCTGTAAAATACACAGGTCATGCATGGATGCAGACACTTGGTAGTATGTAGGAGAAAAAACCAGAATGGTAGTAGAACATGAGAAAGTGCAAGAAGCCCTGCAAGCAGAATTTCAGGAGTGTGAGGAAAGGATGGGGCTTCTCACAGAGATATATGCAACTGCAGCTGAGAGCTGTTGGGCAGGAAGCTCAAGACTTTTTACAGTGACTTAGAGCAAATAGAGCAACTGTCCCTTGAAACTCATAGTCCTGATAAAATTCAGCTATTGCAGGAATTAGAAACCAATCTCAGACCTCTGTATTTTAAACAGCCAGAGCAAGAGCATACACACACTCTCAGAGAGTGAGACCATTGAAAAGATGCATATACTGAAAACTGAAAGTAAGGAGGATGATTCCAGGCCTTTTGTCCCTGCTTCAAGAATCTTTAAATCTGTTTAGAAATTCTGTGCAAAGTTCAGGAACCAGACAAGTAGATATTACAGCTTTCTAAATTCTCACCTACTTCTAGGACATTTTCAGGCAGTTTTGTCAAACTGTTCAGAAAAAGGGGTTCATTCAGTGTCAGAGGACTTAATTGATATTGTTTCCTATAAAAACAGTCCTCATTTTGAGGGTTGCATTTTTCTTAACACTGTGAATAATGTCCAAGAGGAACTATAACATTCCAATTGGTGTAAAATATTGTAATTTTTTTTTAAACATGTAGGACAAGGAAAACAAATACATATATTCTTGAGTTAAATTACTGGAGGTTGGTAGAAGAAGCTTCATGTTATGAAGCTCATCATAAAAGTAGTGGGTTTTATAAATATTATATTTAAACAATCCATTTTAGCACTCTATCCATCCACAATACTGAGAACCATTTTGAAAACTAGCATCAATGCACAAGACAACAAATTTAGTACTTTTCAAGGGAAATTTGAAAATGGATAACGTTTATGATAATTCCTATGTTACCTAAAAAATATTAAAAAATTATGATAAAAAGGATTATGTAAAACTGAAATAGAGAAAGTTCTTAGAAGATATATACATTATATGTATTTGATTAGTTCCTTGCTAATAATAGACCTGATTTAGTAGCTGTGACAGTTTCATCATAAAACTGAAACAAAAAATTTAAAGGAAGCATCTCTAATTTAAAATCTTTTTGGCATTTAAAATTGTGTAGGTTTTCACTTGTGTCATGCAGTGTTTCATAGGAATTTTTTACCCATGCCTCAGAGAGCTTGCTGTGTCCATTAGAATGACACAGACAAGGAGAAAAGGGAAACAGATGGAGGCCTAGAGAAATAAAGATGATGAAATGTTACACTAGTTCATCAAAAGAATGTACTGATTCTCTTCTTTGGGGAATGATGTGTCAGAAAATGAGGAAGCAATAACAGAAGGACTGGTTTTGAAGAAGGACACTACAGTGCAGGCACATAATTCCATGTGAAGGAGAGAAGGGACAAAGTATATGCAGCTTGACAGTAGCAGTGGGAGGAGAAGACAAATAGACTAAAAAGATGTGCAGAGTATTCAAGACACATAGAGAACAATATGGAAAGATCAGATACAAGGAAGGAATTAGGAATTGCTCATTCCACTGAGAAAACTGAGGTTGGAATTAAGGAAGAGAAGTGACAGTGAAAAATACTCAGGGAGAGGATGTGTAGAGAAAGGGCCTTATCATAGAGATGGGAAGGAGAGAATGCTGTGGCTGTGAATATTACTGTCTTTCATACGGGGGGAAGACAAAAATTATGAGGCTACAGGTGAAAGAGGCAGGATTTGAAAAGCAATGTAAGAATATGAAATGGAAAGGAAGTGTGATGATTGATAAAAAACAGAATATGAGGGTACAAAAATTGTGACTAACTTGATTGCGTAGTTTTGATTTGGGGAAATAAAGAAAAATATGTTCAAAATAAATCAACAAAAATTCAGTGTGAATTCTCAGGGACGTTTTAGGAAAGTATCTTATTATTTTGTTAACCTTGTGAACCTGGTGTCAAAATCTTTGGAACATTCATTGGGGGTTTTTAACCCTTACTCATTCAGCTAGTTTCAGTAAAGTATGAAAAAGAAATTTTGCTGTCTATCCTTTAGTATTAGGACCAAATTCAGCCAAAGAAAAGTTACAGAATCCCTCTCTTTTTGCTTCCATGGTTATCAATCAGTTTGGCATTCACACATAATGGTACCTGATAAATCACACCAGCCTAAGATACTGCTCTATCTGACTGGTGGACATAAATACTGATGCCTGGGGGAGATGGGTCTGTCAGTAGCTGGTGATACTGTTAGCTGAACATTAAGCACAATCTGCCATTTCCTATTTGGTTACATCTTATTCATGTAGTCAATCAAATTCAGTGTAAATAAGTGGGAAGAGCATCGGAAGAAGTCAGTAATCTGCAGTTTAGGAAGAAAATTGTCCTCACCTGGATCCCAAAGTATCTGCAAGAGAAAAAACTTGTGGTAAAAAGATATGTATTTCAGAGCATCAGGGAAGAAAGAAGCCTGTTTAATTTGATGGCTTGTTGGCTCTATGCTGTGACAATTAGATCCTTCCAGAAGAAATACATCTCCTCAATGAGCACCAAACAGAGGGCAGGTTGAGGCAGGTGGGGGGACAGTGGAAAAGGAGAGTGGAACAAGTCAGAACAAATACGAGCAAACTGAGAGAATGCTGAGAGAAAATCAGGGTGCAAACAAAGCCAGGAATCAGATAACAGACAGAAAGCCTAAAATAGCCTGTAGGACACCACTGAAATACTACTTGACTTAGAAAAAAACTAAGAGCACCTTTATCATATTACTCTTTTAAAAAAAGGTGAATGTTGGCCCCTTGAGAAAAATAAACACACAAATAAGAAACTTCAGTTGTATGTCACTCAAAGTAAGAATTTTGTCTTGCTACTGTTTCTTTTCTTCTTTTTTATTTTCTTTGGGTTTTTTCCCCTTTTTTCATCAAGTCTGTAGGCTACAGACTCTAATGGTTGAATTTTGGTGCTGTATTCAGATAATCACACAAATATACTGGTGGTAAAGAGCTCCAGGAAAAAGACATATATTAGCTAGATATTACTTGAAAGCTTAGTTGTTAGCCATAACTGATATTTGGAAGGGTGTGCAAAATAAGGATGAATCAATGTCTGCTTTTTGATAAACTGTTCACTACAGGTCACTAACAATACCAGTTACCTGATTAGGTATGTCTCTGATTTGACTAGGATATCTGTTCTTATGCTAAGGGACTCTTCATTCAGTGCTGCCTCAGTAAAATTTGTACTGTTTTAAAGCAAGCAGTTTCTTCTTTTAATAGTGGTTCCTACAAGCATAGAGCTTACATGCATTTCCTGATGATTGACAGTTCAGCTGATCAATCCAGAGAAAGAAAGCAGTTGTAAGATACTAGTGATGAAAGCAGTACCAGCTCGAATACCTAGCCATGCAAAAGCAGAGAAGGTTGTTTAAATGATGTTGATCTTAACTCGCTTTCAAGAAGAAAGAGGAATGAATTCAAAATAAATGCTTTTCTCTTTGAATTCACTAACTGTCTTCACTAGGTCAAGTCCATGTCTCATCTTGTTACCTGCTGAAAAGTTAAATTGCATGCAATTTGATTGCATGCATGCCCAATTAGATAAGCAATTGTCAGTGGTGGCTGTGACAATCTCATCTTTTTGAAAAGGTAGTGCTAAGAATCAATATAAGACAGAGATAAAACAGAGAAAATAAATATGATTTAGCTATATATTTCTTTTATTTACAAGTTCATTCCTAGTTTATGCCCTTACAAAGCAGTATTTCGAAATGGCATTAACAACATAGTGTGAGAAGATATTTTTTAAAATGACTTAAAAATACATCTAAGTTACAGACCATTTTCCTTAAGAACTCTTGTGATAAATGCATTTCAACCAAGTGGAAAACATATTCCCTTTCCTGCTGTGATTGCACATTTGTACTCTTGAGTGCAGGCACATGTATTTGCAATTTCTTTCTGACAGCTTGATTAACCTTGAAAAGTTGCAAAATGGAAAAAAAATAAAAAGAACTTTCATAGTTAACTTTCCAAATATACTTGAGGAAAACTACAAACGTAGTAGTCTATAAATAGTGCCAGTAGCTTTATTAAGTTTCTGTATCCTTCCTGTTACATAACAAATAAAAATTTCATTTTATAAAATTAATAATGTCAAAATAAGAGAGAGGTTCAGAGAAATACAAAAAATTTGTATTTTGATGCTTTTATTTGGTGTAGGTGTCAAGGTATTTGTAGAAGAGGCTATGGAGCAGGGGTTTCAGGACTTCTGTAAGGAGAGGCTGGGGAGGTGCTCTGCTGGTCACAGTTTGTTCCACAGAGCTGCAATGGACCCACCATAGGGTGTGGCTGAGACCCCAGTCAAGATGGTGGCACCTCAGGTAAAAGTATATTTAAGAAAGAGCAAAGTTCTGCCTGAGAGAGAGAAGGAAGCAAAGAAAGTGTGAGAAACTACCATCCAAACACTAATGCAGAAGAAGCAGGGGGAGGAGGTGCTCCGCGAGATGGAATAGACACTCCTCTGCAGCCCTCAGAGAAAACCATGGTGAAACACATATATATATTTCCTGAAGGAACTTCAGCCCGTGGAGGACCCATTTGAAGGGGGCAAACAAGGAAGGAGTGTCAGACCACAATCTCTACTTTCACTTGCCTTGTCCCACTCTGCAGGGTGGGAAGGAGGTAGAGGAGTCAGGAATGAAGGAGTGAAGTTGAGTCTAGAAGGAATGAGTGATGTTTTGCCTCTGACGATAATTGAAAAGTGATCTCACATGAGATTTTTCATCTTATTTTTTTTTCCTGTCGTTTTGGGGAGTGTAATGAGAGAGTGTAGGGGGCATCTATGTTGACATCTGGCAATTGGCCAAGTTCATCCATGAATTGAACTATCCTCAGTAGTGAAGTGAAGTATTCATCTGCAGAAAAATAGATTCAATAAAAGTTTTACTTAATGTTGATCTTAGCATTTATTCTTATCAGGTATAGTAATAGAATGCAGAGAGAACAATAAGGTATGTAATTAAAAACTTAAACTGGTAATATAAAAATGTAATATCTTAAATTTCTGTACCTCTAGGGGGTTTTATTTTGATAATGTGCAAGTGGGATGTATTGTCATGTCAGGATTAAAAAAGACTATATCATAGCACATAATAATCTAAATATTAAAGGAAGATAAGGGGAAAAGATTAAACAATATCAAATAAGGTATTGTAATGAAGTGTTCAAGTCAATGCAAATAATTTTGTTCCTTCTGTGGTCAGATTGTTGGTTAATTTAGTTGCATGCATGTGTAGGAAATGAACCAGGTAGATTCCTATAAAACTGTAGTATAAATAAATATTTAAATGTAAACAAAATGATTTGGAGAACAGTGGAAAAATCTCATTGTCCAGAGCAGAAGATGAAGACTTTAGATTTTAATTCTGACTTCCATTAGAAAGAAAATAAAAGCTTTATTGAAAAGTTACAAAAATATTTGGAAAAAAAAAATCCCTATAGGTTAGGTGTCAGTTCTAGAATTTTCAGAACATTTTACCAGCTGCAGACAAGTTTACTCCATGACCAATTAAATTTCTCCTCTCTGAACTTTAATGTGTTCCATGACAAGATTGTCATATTTAAGATCCTTAATATGGGGCTTTGATTTTTTTTTTGTACGTGAACAGCTGAGAAGTGTTGACATTTTTTCTTACATTGGAAAATGTCACATGTGAAGTAGGATTTCATTATAATCACCTGCATAGACCAAAGTAAGTTAGGTCCTAAATGATAAAAGTATGTCCCTCTGCTTCCTTGTCCCCTCCAAACTAACATGTGTATATAAATTTCAGTTAATACAGAAATTGAACTACATTATTAAATTATGCCTGTTCAGCTTTCCCTGTTGGAAAACAATGGCCCTGCACTTAAACAAAATTTAGTAAGTGTTCTGTTTCCTATCTAATCCAACTGTTTTTAAGAGGAAATATTAAGAAAATTGCTATATTATGCATTAAACGTTGTGGCATTCATTGTTACAAAAACATCTACAGTTTCATTGGCTTCAGCACAGTAAGATAGAAATGCTTCAGCCCAACTTCTACTTCATATGGCTATGGATGTTACAGTGTTGTCTGCAGTTATTGATACTATTATCGCCTAACAAGCCCATGTAACAGGTGTTCCCTATGTTTTTTTGACAACCAAATAGTAGTCTGGGACTGAATTTAATCTGTGAACCATTAGCTCAATGTTACCCAAGGCACACTTGTGGAAAGTAATTGTGATGCAGTGTAATTATCTAAACACAGATACTTGAAGGTATTCAAGCACTTTACCACTATCTTCTAATTTCAGTGAAATTAGCAGTGATAAAAAATAGGGTGCCACCCCCATCCCCTCCCAGTTTCCTTTGTAGTGCAATCTGATTAGTAACACACACAAAAAAAAAGGCAATTATGTCGCGGTAGAGGCGGCCAGATGCGACACAGGGTTAACAGAAGAGTCAAGTTACAGCACACACAGAGATCACTTTATTGTTCGCAAGTGTTTCTTATATACAGTTCGCATGTCCTTGTGGCACAACACAATTGGTTAAGGTC
>JAWWLV010000001.1:70588448-70608928 GCA_035041135.1 Platyrinchus mystaceus
TTTGTACTTTTCTTCAGGTGTTTGTTTCGCCAAACTCTTTTATGGAGTTTACCAAAGGCTCTGTATGCCTTTGCTAATCTGAATAAGAACCTGTCTAATTGATAGAGAATAAAAGAAGTACTTAATATGTCCAGCACTTTACTTCATTGTTTTTGTAGCATCACTACAATTTACCAGACAAAACTATCAGCTAGAGAGCAGAGATGAAGCACATTTCTGGAAGTATCCATAATTAATGAGCAGATATGTCACTAAGGCAAGTTACCACACCCAAAGTTTTGGCCCAAAGCTATAAATAAATCTTTAAAGAAAAAAAAACAAAACAACCTGATAGCTCATTTTTATGCAAGGCCTAGAGAAACTGAGATTGCTACCATTTCTGAAAGCTGTATAGGCTTAACTGTAATTAAAACTGACAACCAGCTTTCCCTCTCAGCTGTGTGCTGAGATGACCTTACTGCAGCATTCCTGTGTACTCATATACTTGCACTGTTAACATTGTAGTCCAGAGCACTGCTTTTGTTATAGATGCCATACAAACAAAACAGAAATACAAAACCAAAACAAATCGAACAAAACAGGGAAACAGGAAAAGTTAGGTGATTTATTCTAACTGTACCCCTTTAGATATCAAATTATACATAAAAACAAAGTTAACACAATTGAGGACTTAATTTCAGTGCCTTACTTTCTCCTATTTTAGGGTCCAAATAAAAAATCCTTGAAGCACCAAAGTTCTTCTGTCAAGACAAAATTGTCAGAGGGAGGTCATCACCTCTTATCTATGACATTTTTCTATGTGCCTAAATTTAGTTGAACCGGATCTCATCTTTATGTTATAACTCAGATTAAGAAAGGGCAGAAGTAGTCAGGTCAGATCAGCACAAAGGACATGGACATAAAGAAGACAGAATTCATTGTAAGTTGAAGTCTTATTAGAATGTATCGGTCCACTTTTTCGATGTGACTATATTATTGAGAAGAAAAAGCCTTTTACTTCCGTAAGCTTAAGCATATAAAGTCACAGACTGAAAGAACTGCTCTGATGTCAGTGTTGTTCTAAAGACATACCATGAAGTTTCACAATTATATCTGCAAATAGATCAGTTGTTTTATTTTTGTATATGAGACAGTAGTGCTGAAAGGTCCTTTCATACTTAGGAAGTTTGAGATCCTGTTGAAATACAGAAAAGTTTGCCCGAATTTTTCCTAAGGAAAATTTCATAGAGGTTGCTTCTGCGTCTTCCACAATCTCATATATGATAAGATATGAGGTCACTTATGAGGTATTTTGATATTTGCTAATTATTTAAGTCATCAGAATCGATCATAGAAATGAAAGATTTATTCATGTGCACACCTGCCTCTTCAAAACAGTTCCTGCTTATCTATGCAAACTGAATCCTTATGGGAGGAATTCCTCTCCACTAGCTTGGAACATTAACAAATTGCACATCTACATTTGAGTTACTTGCTACTATTTACTGCACACGAAGAGAAACATGGCTCCTGGCAGAGTGATTCCAATGCTCCTGCTCCAGTTCTAGATTAGATCACCAGAGGGAGAAACTTGTTTGGCTGTAAAGAAGACCTCATGAGGAGAGCTCAGACAAATTCCTTCTTGCATGGTGTCCTGCAATTGTATTAAAATAAAAAGAATAAGGCAAAAAAAACCCTCCCCAGCTCTTATAATCATTGAAGTTGATATTTTTGTTAATGATATGAATTTTTGGGCTATTTTTCATCATTTTTTTCTTGATTCCGACAATGTCAGTATTAATTTGTACACTTCACAAAGACAAAGACGGCCTGTAGTTTTGCTCTCAATATGAATCCGTGACAGTGCAGTCACGTTTTGATAATCTGAGGGCTAAATGACCAGTTATATTAATGTCACTGACTCATGAATTATTTATTACTAAATTTTTCTTTTTTTTTTTTGCATTTTAATGGCAATATGTTGTTTGAGTATTTTGTTTATTTGTTTGTTTATCTGGTGGTTTTGGCTTTTCTATCACAGAAGCTAGTATGAGACTTTGTTCTGTGTTTCTGTTGAAAAAAGTGTTGAAAATGCAGGGATGTTTTCGATACTGCTGAATAGTGCTTGCATAGAGTCGAAGCCTTTTCTGCTTCTCATCCTGCCCTGCCAGCTAGTAGACAGGGTGTGCACAAGAAGTTGGGAAGGGACACAGCCAAGACAGCTGACCCCAATGGACCAAAAGGATATTCCATACTGTATGGTGTCATGCTCAGCATACAAATCTGGGGAAGAAGGGCTGGATGTTCAGAGTTAACCTGTTTGTCTTCCCAAGCATTGTTATGTGTGATGGAGCCCTGCTTTCCTGGAAATGACTGAACACCTGCTTGCCTATGGGAAGTGATGAATAAATTCCTTGTTTTGTTTTGCTTGCGTGAACTGGACTTTTGCTTTACCTATTAAACTGTTTTTATGTCAACCCATGAGTTTCTCCAGTTGTACCTTTCTAATTCTCTCCTAATCTGACCAGAACGGAGTGTGTGCAGTAGATGTGCAGTGCTTAGGCATGACAGTTTGCTTTTCTTTCTCAGCAAGTCAAATTCCACATTTTGACAGATAATAAAGGTTTAAATGTAAAAAATTAAACTATAAAAAAGATACAAAAAGAAAACAAAGAACTTGTTGTATGGTCATGTGCCTATAAACAAAATTTATAAGGTGTACACAGAATATACTTCTCCAAGCTATCTTGCAGACATGCTGTTATGATCTACCTAGTGACTCATGCTAGCTATCATAAGGCAATCACTGGGAGCTACGATAATGAATAATTCCACTAGGGTTTCATTTCAACTTTCCCTTACAGTATGTGCGTGTCTGACATAATGCTACAGTTAGTACTCTGTTATCCTTTGTAAGTCAGTTTATCCCTAGGCATTTTATCCAATAGCTACTGAAACAAATGAAAGTCCTTCCTCTGAAACTGATAGAAACAGAACCAAGATTCATGAGTCTACTCCCACTCATTACTTAGAGTGGCATACATATATGCAAAGATGGTACTGTAATGTCTTTTTAATAGTAATGAGTGACAAAACTCGATATGTCGTAGAAGTTTTTCTTTTCAGAAAAGATCTTCCAACCTTGTGACTGGAAATAAAAATATATTTCCATGGCCCCATCCTTAATTCATGCTAGTATGGGAAGAAAATTGTTTGGAATAATAGAAAGTAAAATTATAATTGGTCTGTACCCAGCAAGCAGTTTGTGCCAATAACTTCTCCATCACAAACAAGAATAGAAAATATATTTATATATATATAATTTTGTGAGGTGGATTACATTCATAAATCAAAGACTGTGTGTAAGAACTAATCAACCAAACTAGTAGTAGAGAATACTCATGTACCAGTATCTCTGTTGTCTATTGTGTGTATCCCTAATTTTTCTAACAAAGAAAATTCATCATGACAGAATGTTTTATGAAGAGTAGGTACTGTTTTATGTTTTGGTTTTGTGATAACTTCCTTTTTTTTAATGCCTTTTTTTTTTCTTTTGTAGTCTTAGGGAGTCAGATGTTAAAGCATTTCATTCACTGAATAAAGTGCAAGGCAGCTTCAATGCTCAGCCATAATGGAAACAAATGACAGCTTCATTCCCATCACGACTGGATGGAGGTAATTACTGACACTGTCTCAGGCCTGGCACAGATCACTGCTTGTAGAATAGCCCCATCCCTACTAAAAAATATGAATGTCAGAAAAAAGGATTTTTTCCTTTTGTAGCTGTCCAATATGATTAAAAGATTTTGTGTTTAAGCCCCTTTTTACCTAATATTATTAACATTGAAAAGACTTAATGAGCCATTACTAAACTGGATGTCCCATTTGTGCATTCTCTAATGAGATCATAAACTAATATAAAACTCTTTGTTGAGCCTTTGATAACATATAGTTTACTGCGGACTCTATGTTTTAGATTGCATTACGTGCCAACCATGTTTAAGGCAGATTATTGTGGGAACAAGCTGAGTTACTCTGCACCTGCATTTAGTTAATCAGAACCAAAAGGGAGGATCGACCCTGGCTAAGTGCTTTGAGAGAGAGAATGTTATGTCTCAAAGTGAAAAACCACTTTAAACAGCCTGCATGGTAAGTGTGTGTTTTTCTCTCGTGGCTGAACACAGTCACCACATGATCCAAGTGTGAGTCCGTGGGATCAGGGCACTGTTTTGGGACGATCCTGGGAATTCCAGTTGACTAAAAGAAAAACACCAGGTGCTGTCCATGACAGAATATGAATAAAAAGGGAACTCTGAAAAGTGTCAATGGACAAGTCCCGAAATCAAACTCAGTGTGTGCAACCTCATTTTCTCCTTCAGCGCCCATAGATTATTACATTAATAATGGTAAATACAGCTAAAAAAAATGCTATTTCAAATCCTTTGGTATTATAAATTTTCTTAGTGTGTTTTTATTTTTTTTTTTAAATGCAAATAAAATTTAAATATAAGGCAGAAAAAAAGCTGGCAGCAAATGATCAGGAATCTGAAAGCTAAAATACAGCTGACTGTTTACAAGTCTAAAAATAGCACATCTCTTTTTTGCTATTAGAAGCATGTATTTCAGAAAAGAAGCAAGTAGGAAACAAGACTGCTGTTTATTTAGCCTCTATTCTCCATTTATGAATGCACTAATATGTACTTTGGAAGCAAAACTCATGAAGCTGTTAAGGTTAATAATTGCCTTTTGTTCAGTGTAATTGAAAGAAAAAAATAGATGGCCCTGCCAAATCAGAAGGAAAACATACAATTACTAAAACCAAATATGTAAGTCAATTCACTAATTAAAGCCATGTAGATTACTAATTTCTTTCCTGTTGGAGAGTGTTGAATAACAGTGCATTGGGTGCATTTGTGCGTTTTGTGAGTGAAAGTGCTAGTGAGAAATAGAATAAGACAGTCTGAACACAGCTGGGGTAAGGAGAATACACATTGTTCCGCAAGAAATCCAAAGAGGAGATTTTAGGTCAGCTTCTCCCTGAAAATACCTTGAGGATGTGAGAAAGGAAATAGTTTCCTATAATTTTGTTACTTTTCAGAGAAATAGCATGTTTCTACTTTCATTTATTTTTAGTGAATGAAAATTACTCTGTCAAATAAGTACATGACCCCACCATTAAATTCTCCTAGTTAAAACAGTCCAATAATTATCCAAAGCCTGCCTATTTTAAAGTGGTAATTTTTTCATATTCTCAGGCAGTTTGTATGTTGGTAATTAGTTCATAAAACTGGTGTATAGAAATGTACTGAAGAGTTTGGTTCAGTAGGATACCTAAGTGCCTATTTGTTCAACTGAAACTTTTTGCTTTTGAGCTCTTGAAAAATATATATAAGCAGAAATTATTGTACAACTTAGAAGTGAAATTAGATCCATCATAAATGTATTCAGAGGAAGCCCATATGCACAGTAGGAAGGCACCAGAAGGTAAGCAACAACAATGTTGACATACTGGGATTTCTGTTCTTTTTTTTTTCACTTTTCACTGCATGAAGAAGGCAACGACTCAAAGACAAAAACAGCTATTTCCTAGTATTTAGGGTACAGTGTGCAAGTGTCTTCTCAGACTAGGTGCCCAGAGGCATCCTCCAAAGTATTTAGCAAGCTGAAAGTTTCTATACTTGAGGACCTGTTCTTTCCTTTGGACACCTGTTTATGGGTCAGATAATACAATGGGATTGCTATGCAGTCAGGTCCATATTTTTTGAGGCAGTGGGAATGTGGCATAATCCATAAAGTGGGGGAAAAAAAGGTTAAAAAAGGTCAGCAAACATGTCAAAAGTATATAGATACTATATACACTCAGAATATATTCATTTTTAGTACAGATACTAACATAGAATAACAGAATGGGTAAAGCTGGGAGGGACCACAATGGGTCATCTGGTCCAACCTCCCTGCTCAAGCAGGGTCAGCCTAGAGCACATTGCACAAGAATTTGCCTGAGCAGTTCTGGAATACCTCCAGTGAGGTTGACTCCATAACCTCTCTGGGCAATCTACTACAGTGCATGGTCACTTGCACAAGTGAGAAACTCACATAAAAACACTTGCATAAGAAAGAATGTCTTTCTTATATGCAGGTGGAACTTCCTGTGCATCAGTTTCTGTCAATTGCCTCTTGTCCTATTGCTTGGCACCACTGAGAAGAGCCTCCATCCTCTTGACACCCTCTCTTCAGATGCCTAGAGACATTGATGAGGTCTCTCTGTTGTCTCTTCTCAGGCTGAACAGGTCTAACTCCCTCAGCCTTTCCTCCTAAGAGAGATGCTCCAGTCCCCTGATCATCTTCATAACCTTCTTCTGAACCCATTTCAGAATCTGCAAGTCTCTCTTCTACTGAGTAGTCCAGGCCTGGACACAGCACTCCAGGTGAGTGCTCCCAAGGGCTGAGTAGAGGAGAAAGGTCACCTCCCAAGACTCGCTGGCAATGCTTTTCCTAATGTACCCCAGGATACCATTGGTCTTCTTGGTCACAAGGGCACACTGCTGGCTCATGGACAGCTTGCTGTCCACTGGGATCTCCAGGTCCTTCTCTACAGAGCTGCTTTCTAGATTTTTTCTTTCTGCATGAGGTTAATTTTCCCCAGATGCAGGACTCTGAAACTGCCTTTGTTGAACTTCATATGGTTTTTCTCTGCCCATCTCTCCAACCTGTTGAGGTCCTTCTGAAGGGCTGCACAGCACTCTGGGGTATCAGCCACTCCTCCCAGGTTCGTGTCATAAGTGAACTTGCTGAACTTGCTTGAACTTCATTCAAGTCATTCATTAATAAGATAAATAATACTGGTGCCAGTATTAAACCTAGGGGGACCATGGATTTGTGGATATCAAGTTTTCCATTGTGTTCTCTAACGCAACTCTCCTCGACCAAGGGAAAGTCCTCCTTCCACCGTTCCCCTGGGTGAGAGATTTCTGAAGATTGGTCTTAGCATCATCTTTATCTTTCTTTTTTGTGAGTATAAGCACATTTATTTTTAATTTTTAATACAGATTCATTTTGGATTTCAAGATTCCCTTTTAAAAGATACCAAATGTCTTGCTTTCAGCTGGTTTGAGAATTTGACCAAAAAAAAGTTTTTCTCAGTAGAGATAGAATTTTGTGTATTGTCTTAATACTTCAATGCATTCAGATACTTAATTAGTTTATTCACTACTTACCTAAATTACTGTAAACAGAATGAGGGTAATAATAAAAAGGGTGTTCAGCAAGAATAATGTAGCTTGATGACAAATGAGTTGAAGTTATAGGTCATTCGTTCAGATGCTTCCTCAGTTAGGAAATTGTCCAGATTGTTAGCAGCCTTATGCAAAACAAGCTGACTTTCTCATCCCACTTTCTGATGGAGATGTGTGTATGTTAAAAACTTACCATCAAGAGTAACATAATCCAATCTGTGTATTCACAGCACAGAAAAAACTTTCCAATGGATGAAAGCACAAATTGACTTTCTCACATCCTGCAGTTTCCTCAGATCATATTTTAAACTCAGAATAGTCTTAGCTTTGTGTAACCTTTTTAAATGAATTTTATTATCAAGATAGTCAATCAAGGTATTTCATCAGATCAAATTGTGCAAAATTGATAATTAGATAAAATTAGAAATTAAAATAAGTATTTTATTTAATAATCAGAAAAACTAATGAAAGTGTGGAGACTTTTCCATCATTTTCTATTGTAATTCCTGTAGCGCTTAACAGTGTCAGTTTGCAATAGTTTCAACATTCTTCCAAATCCCTGTGATTGTTCCTGCTTTTTCATTTTCCTCACAGACTCTCCCTCAATGTTATACTTCACTTCTTTGACATCCTGGGAGGAATACAGAAACACTGTCTAGGCATCCAGGGATGAAGTTATGAAAGCTAAGGCCCACCTGGAATTTAGTCTGGCCACAGATTTCACAGAATTTCACAGAAGAGTCTGAGTTGGAAGGAATCCACAAGGATCATCTAGTCCAACTCTTAAGTGAAAAGCCCATACAGGGATTGAACCCACAACCTTGGAGTTATTAGCACCGTGCTCTAATGTCAAGTGCATCCAATAATGCAGAAGCAAAAAAAGGAAAATGTGGGGCCATTTCTATATGATTTGGTTACAGTCTGAGTTATTGAATTCCTTTTTGTCCCAGTCTTTACTTACAAGACCTCACATATGTGAGAAGTCTGAGAGTGCTGGGATTGTAACCTGGAGAAGCGAAGGCTCAGGGGAATTGTTACTAATGTGTATAAATGCCTGAAGGGAGTATGTGAAAAGAATGGAGTCAGGCCCATTCAGTGGTGCCCAGTGACAGGACCAGAGGCAATGGGCACACACCAAAACACAAGATGTTTGCTCTGAAGATCAGGAAACACTTTTTTGTTTGTTTTTGCTTTGAAGGTGGCTGAACACTGGAATAGATTGCCCAGGGAAGTTGTGGAGTCTCCATTCTTAGAGATATTCAGAAGCTGCCTAGACACTGAGCTTGACAACTAACACTTAGTGGTCTTACTTGTGCAGTGTGACTGGACAAGATGACCTCTAGAAGGCCCTTCCCATCTCAGCTCTTTTGTGATTCTGTGATTTTATAGAAAGGTATAATAATCCAGAATAAAAGCAAGGGTGCCTTGAAATAGGAAAGCTTCACAAAGTTTATGAATAATAGGCTTAGGATAATTTATTTGTCTGAGAAAATATTTCCAAGTACTCCATTCTGAAATAACTATCTAGAATCTTTAGTAATTTAAAAAAAAAAATCAAGTAATCTTAAACACTGACATACTTCACAGAAAGTCACAAACATAACAGGGGCGTCTCCAGAGCCTTCCCGTACTGTGAAAACTGTGACAACCTGCAGGCTGTTAACACTTATTAAAATGATTCAAGATGTTACTATTATGTAGAAATTCATATATCTGGGTTCAGTAGTATTCAACAAATCTTTAAATATAACTTTAAAATTCACTGATAAAATGGAGAGTTTTAAAAATACTACTACCTTTTCAGGAAACAAGACCATTGATAAAACATTTGAGATAATTTAATAGTGGGTTTCATTTTGTCTATAGCAGACAAAGGAAATATCACCAAAGAATTACATAATATTTTCCCAAATATTTTCATTCTATGACTATTCTAAGTGTTTGTTCATAATATTTATATAAAGATAATAGTTATGCCATTTCCACATTCTGGAATTATATTGTCTACAGTTTTACCTATTTTTGTCTTTTATATGTAACTCACTATCCATAGAAGAGTATACTGACATTTTTGATCCTTGGGATACTTACAATAATACATAATTATTATAATGAGAAGTTTTATAAAAAATGTTGAGAAATACACTGTTTGAAAGAAAATGAGCTGAAAAAAAATAACACATTTATGTGGGGTTTTTTTATGTGGTCTGCATTCCAAACTAAGTAGCTTATCTTGAGCTCTAACTTCCAGATAAGTCAACAAGTGCTTCCTTTCTAGTGGTATTCCTTTGTTTTTCTCCTAGACTAAGAAATGTCTCTCTAAAATTGATATAAAGAAAACAAAAGATACATAAGAATACCAGTGCATAAACAAATCAACATTGGGGAAAATAGGTATTAATTGCACAAAAAAATGGCCTTATGGTCTTATAAAGGAGATAACAATCCAAGAAATGAATTTTCCTTCATGTCATTATCAGTAAAATCTATGCCCTCTAAAAGAATGAAAGTAAAAGGTAAGGTCAAGGTGCAATGGTTAAGTTTAATTTTCCATAAACTTTAGATGTGTATAGACAATGTAGACTTCAACCTCTAGTGGGGTTGTAGAAATGACCTTCAATAGGCCTGTAGTCAAGGATCCTCCAAAGATAAAAAGGTCAGTTATTCAGGGACTCTCTAGTTAAACCTGTACAGCAGATGAGTGAAAATTGCTAAGTGCAAGAACAGGTCTCATCTCATGCTTAAGAAGACCTTTGAACCTCTGAGTTGAATCAGAGTTACATTTTAAACAGTTCTAACTACTTACTCAAGCAGAACTGCTTTTTAATACATCAAGAAATGAGAAGAAATGCAGAAAGAGAAGGTAATAGTAGCTGCTGTTTGCATAGTAACCTTAACAGTTGGCACTTATCCAGGGAAAGCTAAAACTAAATTCCAAACACTCATGAAGCTTGTGAATCTCAAAGATGTATTATAGGTAAGAGCATGATTTTATAATGGCAAATTTTGATAAAATGAGAAACATAGATGACTTCTAGCTAACTTGTCTATTTGATTTGTGGATTTCATATTGTCCTGTCTTTGTACAAACAGAAAATACCCGTAGAGATGTTGCAAACCCTTATTTTCTCCTCCTTTCTAGTTGAGCTCTGCAGCAACTATCTAAAGTAATATTTATTTTCACCTGGTTTTTTTTTGGTCCCCATGATTCTTCTTTTGAGTCCTTGATTACACAGCACCCTGGAATCTCTGGGAAATAGACCTAAATCCTCACCCTTTTCTCCCCAAATCCCAGAATACCCATGAAGTATAATATAAGGCATTCCTTTTTCTGGAAGGTATTACATCAGTAATACAATTGGTCATCGTATTTCAGTAATATTGAACACCTTGCCTTAAGTATCTGGGGTAAGTTGAGACTAAAAAAGGGTTAGAAAGTGTTGGAGAGGGGGCAATCCAATCTGCTATGGAATTTAGTTGTTAAGAGAGTAAATCAAATCATGTACTTGAAGGTATTCAGATTCTCTGAAAGTTTGAAAATCCAGTTATTCTCCCACAAATAACATCTATATAACAACTATAACATCTATATAACATCTATAACAACTGTGCCAAACAGCCTGGATCTGATAATTCTCTTGCCTGTACTCTGAAGCATGGATTTAGATGGACAAAGAGAACTGAATACACTCCACTGTCCTTTCTAACTTCTCATTATTAGATTAAGAACTTCAAGCACAGGAGTCAATACAAATCATATCATTGTGATTGTGACTTTGACAGAGAAGATGCTTGTCCATCTCTCCTTGTGGTTAAAATACAGCCAAAAGATAGCAATGTTTTTGAGCAGAATTCAGACCTTTCTGAAAACAATTACATGTCTTGTAGTACTTTACCCATAAGATTTTAACTATTTAAATAAACCTTGTCAAGCGTGGCATTTCATTATTGTAATTCCTAATTACAAGGGAAATGTCTATTTAAAGCTCTTGCGACTCTTTGTATTTATAATCCAAAAACTATCCCAAATAATATGTAAATTACACTGCAACCTTCCACTTGGCAAGACTTACATGAATTTAAAAATGCAGCAATTTATTTAAAGAATGGTGCCTTTTAACACAATAATTGTGTAGTGAAAAGTACCCACACTTGTGGGTTCTGTTACACTTCCTGGAAATCCACTTATGGCTCAAAAGACTGAAGGCAAACAGTAAGGAAAAGCTGTCCTGACAAACTGAGTTTTTGTAAGAATAATGACTAAGTAGAGACCTCAGCACAGTGATTGTTCAATTGCCACTTTCTGCAATGTTGAATTTTTCAGTAACATCTCTATGTACATACATATAAAAAGTCTTCAGTCAGTGCCTCTTGCCACTGATTTAAACAGTTCTTTTAAAAGTAGTGATCCTCAAATTACATGAGTGAACCAGATAATTAGTTAGAGGAAATGAAAGCAACACAAGTTTTGAATAATATATTTAATTTTAACTTTAATAAATGACACAAAGTAATCACAACCCATGATATTTCTCAACATGTGTATGGTATGTTATTCTGATACTTAACCCTATATTGAAAAGCTACGTACTTGGTTTATTATACTATACACAATATAACCTTATGAAGAATTGTGTACAGTTAAAATATGAATTTTCCTGGTAGTCAACTATAGTATGCTAAGATTAGCCAAAGTTTTATAGAAAGTACCTGTCTTCAGGTGAAAATTCAAGCAAATAAAGAAAACTCCTAACTCTCGGAACATTTTTTCTCTGTTTATTCCCAAGTTTCTTTGCTCATTTTTTTGAGGTTATCTTATGAGGTTATGAGTCATAATTTTCTCCTGCCTTCTCATCAGCTATCAGAAAAAAAGATGCTAAATAAATTCTGATGTTAATCTGTTCTGTCTGATCAATATGTTGCTTGCTCAGCAGAAATAAATCGTTCTCTGCCTTCCCTCAAAGCTTTTGATTTGGTAGATAATCTTTTAAATAGTAATAAATGAAAACACTATTTTATTGTTTTTCTGATACTATAAATGTTGAATTTGAAGCTGAAAGTCCAGGTTGGGGAATCTTATGGTACACCTGCTTCAGAATTAAATGTTTTCAGATTCTTCAGTGTTAGAAAAATATCTGTAAGTTTTTGTCTTCAAATGTCAGTTAAAGAGATCTTCAATGCACTCAGAAATAATAAAATTTAAAAACTAAAGTTTCCTGTAAAAAGTAAATTGGCTTATGTGTTCAGAGATGTTATAATGCAGTCTTTAATTACAATATGATATTTTATTTTTATTCTATAAAATGAGGGGTTTTTAAATTTATTTTTTGCAGAATATTTCCAAGCTTGGTAGTTTACCCCTAGAATATTATATGTAAAACCCCAAACTCAGTATAAATATTAGGAAAGTAAGAAGCAAGAAGAACTAAAGCTTTGTACATGTGTTAAAAATGTAACAAAAATTAATAATAATCACCAGAGACAGGTCTTGGTGGCCCTTCACTTATTAACAGTAATGATTCTATGAAAGACATATCTTCTCATGTTTACTTCTTCTGGTTTGTTTGGTTGATTGGTTTGTTGGTTTGGGCTTTTGTTTGGTTTGGTTTGGTTTGGTTTGGTTTCTTTTGTTTTGTTTTTGTTTACCATAGTACAACTGTCCTCTCATCCCTAATGACAGCTGGTACGAACAAGAAACCTTGCTTTGTCATTTTCATATAAATTAAATTCTTTCAAAAAATAATATCTCTTAAATATATTCCTTTCTCTCAAGAAAAAACAAATTATTTCATATCATAGCCAGAGAAACCTGTGGCCCGGCAGAGAAAAAAAAATTGGAAACTAATTTGGACACAGTGAAACAGTCAAAGACATCAGCTAAATGTCTGTCCAGAATAGCAATCACAGTTTACATTTTCCTCTCAGGAAATGTGAGTAGTGACAGAGGTGTGAAAACCAAGTTCCATTAGATTGGGAATGTGCTTTCAAACATTTATGCCAACAAATATTAGCTGATTCTTAATCAGTATGCATTTTTATTTCTTCTCTTAAGTCATTAGCCAAATTTTATCTGGACTTTGATAACCTAAAAAGAATATGATTAATCTGAGATTAATCAGAAAAATTTCAATAATATATAATCAAAATTGTAAAATGTATTGTTCTATTTCATAAGCATGTCAATGGAGTACCATTTACATAATTCATAAGTTTTTTTGGTTTTGCTTTTGGCAAACATTAGAAAATTGTGTAAGTTTCCTTCAGAAAGTCAGTGAAGAAAAATTGTACTTTAGAGCAATTGTGACACAGACCCTGTGGTGGCAGGTCCTGAAGCCATTTTCTTTGAAAGGAATGTTTATATACATTCCTTACGATACAACATTCCTTCATTCTTGAAGGAACATTTATAAGAAAGTTTATAAGCTAATTATGAGAAAATCAGAATTTCACAGAAATAATTTTAGAATTCTAGGAAAACAGGTTAGGATTCTGTACATATCAGTTAACACTGACTTAAAGACTTTAAAGACGTTGCTTGATAAGATAGGACAGGGGAGCAGTTTTGAAAATTAAATTCCATGAATATACAAACTACTTAATTTTCAGATTGCTTCATCTTCCAGTTTTGACTAATTCTAGTTTGTTCTCTCCAAGACAATGCCCAGTTTGTATGATTCTGGGAATACTTTATTCCAGAAACTCTTCCCAGAAGGCAATGCTTACATCTTCTTTTCAGTCGTCCAACACTATTTGAGCAAACTTTGTACTCTCCTGCCCTCATAACACATTCAGGACATATATCCTCAATTTCATAAAAACATCACTCAGTTTGGCAGTGACAGCTTCATATTATTTAAATGTTCCTAAAAAGATCAATTTGCAAAAATAGTAATTAAGACACAGAAAATCAGGGGATCAATATGGGACCCAGAAACAAATCCTGTGATGAAGATAGTCCCATCTAGGAGATGTGTCCACATGAGCAATATGGACAGGTTTTGGTGTTCACAAATTATAAAGCAGATCATGAACTCTCTGAACCTCATGTATTTATCAATACCTGTAGCATATGAAGCAGATTCTGGAACCAAGCTGAATGTTACACATATAGTGATCATTTTAATGTAGAGGTTAGACCAATCCTTACCATATACCACCATGATTCATCAGAATAGGAAGGATTTAATGGACAAGGTTTTGGCTCCCTTTATTGCACATTTCTAATTACCTCTTTGAGCTACTATGCAGTAGTTCAAAGAAAACCACCTGGAAAGGTGACCCAAATCATATCAGGGAATTACTGAAGACCACTATCTAAGCTGTGCCAGAGCCATGTTTAATCTACTACTACAACTGCAAAGGGGGTTCTTGTTTTTGAGAGGAGACATAGTTTAAATCATTACTTTAGGAGTTCATCGGTCATTGTGGGCAGAGATACAATTCTTAATTGCAATCTGGAAAGTAATAAAATATAAATAAATTATGTTGCATGTTATAAAAATCTTACATTACAGGCTAACCTAATTCAGTACAGCTTTTCCCAAGCAACATTTTTATTTAGCTTTATTACCAAAATGCAAAAGCTGAAAATCAACCACTCCATTTCTCTTTATTGACCTAAAAACCATGATGTAAGTACACACATATATAACAGGGATGGAATGTACATACGTGCACATATTTTTTTACTCTGTAGATGAGATTCACCTTGCTTGTTTGGTATCTTGACTGTCTTCATAGCTAGGTTTGAGATAGTGAGATTGGGTCCTATTATCAATTAATAGAAACAGACACTTTCTGACAGACTTCATCCAAGACCATACCCCTGCCCACATTTTTTTTTGATACATGTGTGAGGAGTTAAAGTTCATGGTGGCTCTTACACCAAAGACTTAAAAAGATATTTATCAAGGTTATACACCTGTATATAATAAATTCTTCCAGTTACTCCAATTTAGACAAACTCTCAGTACACTGTTGTACCGGAATTGATTTTTCCTGCTTAGAAATAGGATTCTATGGTTCTAAGTCCCAGTTTTATAACCCCCGGGTCCTAGATTACAATTATTTCAGTGCTTCATTTTGTTTATGTGCTCATTCAAAACTACTCATAGTATCTCTGGCTAAGACCTGCAGTGCACTGGATAGATCTCAGAGGATATTAGCTCTAAAGAAGCCCCAGAAATTGTTGTTAGAAACAGGGAAATACACACACAACATCTTGTTTAATGTTATGTACTGCTTTTGACTGAAAACAAATCAAAAGTCTAATTAGAACACATATTTGCTTCTTACAGCTTTGATAACCTTTATTCCTGGAACTGTAAAACACAGATTTGTTAATTTCTGAAAATGGAATGAGATTAAGATATTGTGCTGTCCCAGGAATCAGCATGAACCTGGAAGGGAGACTGGAAAAGAGGAAAAGACTTTCTGTGCTGAGAAATTTATTGAAGCAATAAAGATTCAAGGCCTATAGATTATCCACTGAAGGACTAGCATTATGGAACATTCAGCAGCAACTCTGGTAATTCAAACACACTTTCAAGCACTGATTGCAGCATAGAAACAGTGCATGCTGAGGAGCATGCATCTCACATGGACCTGAGAAGACCCCACGGATCAGCACATCTGGTGACAATCTCTAGGGAGTAAGAAACATCACCATGTCATACTTCAATTCCACACCCAGAATTTTCCTTTTCAGCACCTTCAGTCCTGCTATTTCAGTACTTTGATTATGAAAAAATAATTTTCCTATGATTTCTTAGCCTCCAGGTGTTTCTACCCCCAGAACTGTAGAGAACGGGTTCCTAAAAGTCTTTCTACAGAGCCACCTAAGGGTGCAGTATAAGCCTATATGAGACACATAAACACAGTTAAGCTCACATGTAATTTCTGACCCCATGTCAGTACTCCGCTGCCCTGGTCACTGGCTCCCTTTATCTCACCCCAAGGCACAAAGTAGTTTGATTGGGCAGAAGTCCTGGTGCTGGAACACTTGGTCCTGTAGCCTGTGATTGCTCTGAAAAGTCACTTGAGTAAGACTTCTTACATCGATGTTTCACGTTGGCTGGCTACTAGGAAAGGGATAATAACATAATGAACACTAAGAAAAAAAAAATAAACATGAATGAATGAGGGTGAGAGAAACAGGCAAAAATCATTGCTGACTTACGAACTCCTGGCTGACACTGCTCACCTGCTGATTGGTGGGTAGAGTAAAAAGGTGGTTATTGCTGCTTCATCTCCCCATGCCTCTTAGACAGACACAAGCTGCATGGAATGGACCTCTGGTGGAGCCTATATCTATACAGTCCGTTTCAAATAAAAAGAAATCTTTGAAGCTCACAGATAAAATTCACTCAATTTAGAAGAAGCAAAGTTCAAAAATTCAGTGTGAGTAGCTCTTCTGGTCTCTGGGGGACACAGACTTAAAAAAAAAAAAAAAAAAAAAAAAAAAAAAAAAAAAAAAAAAAAAGCCTAGAGAAAGAAAAAGAAGGCAAGAAAAAATAATCGACCTGAACAGGAGACAGTAAGAGCAGAGGGAATGAAGATAAGGTCCTTGAAGATACTAACTACTTCAAGCTTAGAAAAGATAAAAGGAAAGGTTGGCTTTAAAGCAGACTCACTACAGAAAGTAAGTGATATTATAAACACGAATAGGAGTGAGGCACTGTGGGCTCACTGACATCTATAATATGTAATCTAGACAGAAGGGGTTCAACACACTCAAATACATTCCATCAGGACAAAAAAGAAAAATAAACAAACATAAACCCCCCTAAAACCTCACTAGCTCTGGAGGGGGAAAAGGAAATGGTAAATAATTGATCAAGAAATCGATATCTATAGGCAATAACCTATTAAAGTCCTCAGCTAAAAGGCTAATAGGATGAAAATATTTTTTCTAACAGAGCTTGTGAAATGATTTCTAGTTTGAAAATAATCAATATGTTAATACTTATGTCATGTTTCTATTGGGTGTTGATTATCGCTGGTGATTTCCAGACTGAGCTTCTTGATGGGAATGACCAACCAATCACTAAATGCCTTCCTCAGAGTTCAGTTCTGTTCAATAGATTCATCAGTGACAGGGACACAGGTGTTGAATGCACCACAAGAAAGTTTTCTGACAATACCAACTGGGAGGTGCTGTGGACTTACTTGAGGGATGATAGTTCTGGTCAAGGGATCTAGAGAGATTAGAGCACTGAGCAATTATTAATGGGATGATATTTAACAAGTCCAAGTGCTGGATTCTGTATCTGTGACAGAGTATCTGGTAAAAATATAAATTGGGAGAGGAGTGATTGTAGATCATCCCCACAGAAGGTTAACAGCAGGCTCAAGGAGCCAGCAGTGTTCCCTTGCAGCCATGAGGGCAAACGCCATCCTGGAGTGCATCAAACACAGCATCACCAGTTGCTAAAAGGGTGATTATCCCACTGTATTTAACGTTGGTGCAGCCCCACCCAGAGCACTGTGTGAAGTACTTCTGGGCCCCGCAGTTTAAGAATGTACCCAACTGAGGACAACAAAGCTGGTGAAAGGAATGGAAGGTACGTCCTGAGAGGAGTGGCTGAGGACTCTGGTTTTTTACAGTTTGGAGAAGAGGAGGCTGAGGCATGATCTCAAGTTATTTGTTTATAATATAATTACTTGTAATTATTATTTGGTGATAAAAAGATTTATCACTTTTTAAATTTCATTATTTAAAGTGTTTTTTTGTTATTTGTACCATATGTTATTCTCTTCTACTCCTCTATAAAACTTCACTTTTTTTTCTTTATGCTCACCTATTTATTTATTTTTAAGTTATTTATAAATAGTAATATGAGTGAGAAAAAGATATTGGGATACATTTTAAAATCCTCACTGAACTATTCCTCTGAAAAGCAACTTTTGAAAGGTCCAAGGAGTCTAACAGAATAAAAATAACATTTTCAGTTTGGTTTTTTCTTTTTTTTTTTAATTTTTTTAAATCTTTTTAATTATTTTTTTCATTGACACAAAAGCTTTGGTGATCTTGAAGTACAACAAATCGCAATTCAAAAGCAAAGCTTCAGTTACTGAAGAAGAATGAATTAGAACTTGAAGGAGTTTCCAGGATCACTGAGAACAGGTTACAACCTCATATTCATTTTCAGAGATTCTACTGAGGTTTTGTGCATAAATATAAACATCAAACATAGTCATGTCTTGAACAACTGAACAGAGCACTCTTATTCAGGACTAAAGAAACAGTACGGATTATGGTATTGCTTCAGTGCATCTGCTGCTATTACATAATATTGTTCCATCATTTAAATAATTTAACTAAAGATAATTTTTCTTGAAAAGCAGATAAACTGCAGTGTTGTGACAGCAGAAAAACCTCTCCTCTTTTCTTAATCCAGTAAGATGATAAAACATAAAGGATCCTTATGCACAATATATAAAAAAGACATTTTAACTTTTCTCTCATGTGGCCATAATTAAAGATATTAAATACTACAAGCTCTGACCAGAGGGCACAGAAGTGTTTTCACTGGACACGTCTTTGGCTTGACAAAGAGTTTTGGTTATTCACTGTAAAAGTCCACAGTTCTTCCTTACCAGCAGGCACTCAACTTTCTTACAGTTTAATTTTATGGCTGATGATAAATATCAATGGCAAGGATCTTTTCCTGTTCTTTTACTATGCAGTCCTAATGAAAAAAAAAAAAAAAAAAAAAAAAAAAAAAAGATGAGTTAGAGTTCATTAAAAAGGGTAAGAAGGATTTTTTTTAAACACGTTCTTACCAGAAGAACATTTCAGGTTCATTTTAGAAAATTACAGTATACATTAAGGGTTTTTTGATAAAAGACCCTTTAGTCAATTCTCAGACACTATTCAGCATTGTTCACATAAAAAATATTTCCTTGTGCTATGTTTAATGAATTAGCTACAGAATGTGTAACTGCTTATCCACCTATAGATACCAAAAGACCAAAGTAATTATTTAATCCGTGATTTGGGATAACCTAATTGCGGCCTTCCAGTATTTGAAGGGAGCATAGAGAAAAGATTGAAGGATGCCTTTTTACAAGGGCATGCAATGATGGGACAAGGGAAAATGGCTTCAAACTGAGAGTAGATTTAGATTAGATATTAGGAAGAAATTATGTACTGTGAGGATGGTAAGGCACTGGAGCAGGTTGCCCAGAGAAGTTGTGGGTGCCACATCCCTGGGAGTATTCAAGGCCAGGTTGGATGGGGCTTTGAGCAACTTGATCTAGTAGAAGGTGTCCCTCCTCATGGCAGGGGGATTGGAACCAAATGATCTTTAAAGTCTCTTCTAACCCAAACCATTCAATGATTCTATAATTTAAAGCAAGCCTAGATAAAAAGGGCATAATTCAAAATTTAACTTGTCTCAGAATTGGCCCAAGTAAACACTTTTAAACAGTAATCTTGCTTGGAAATGCTTAAGTTCATAGTGTCAATGCTCATGCAGTTGAATCTATATTGATGTCTAATTCAGCTTGAGTTCTTTGCTTTGCCTTTGTGCAGCCTAACTGTAGACGTAAGCTAAACTCCTAAAACTGATAGTCCAGACATTAAGCATTGCTTTTTTCAGGATGATACATGGTGTTACACTGCATCATGAGCTACAACTGTTACACAGTCCAAAATGTTTGAGTGAGAATGTTCCTATCTCCAGGGCTTTCCACCTGCTTTGCACACAGCCAGAACAGCCCATGTAGCAACTCTTGTTTCATATGCACCTACAATGATGCACTGAGCCATGTTCAGAGCCCAAATTACTTGCCTTTTTATCAGCCTAAACTCATTAAGTTATCAAGTTATTAAAATAAAAACTTTTTACATCATCCTCAAATATTGACCTCCAAGGCTTTTCTGGGACTTTAACAATTCAGTAAGAGATAAAAAAAAGGGTAAAAGGAGTGTAGGCATAAAGGTTTAGCAAGTCAAAATTTCCCCCAAAACTTCCAATTCCCCCTAAAGCTTTCTACTCTTTTTATTGGTCAGCAGGATTTTAGATGCCTAATTTAGGAAGACTGTTTCCTAAACACCATATATATATTCATATTATTATCTAATTTTATCCAAATAGAAATAAATTTTGAAACAAATAATTTTGATAAACATAATAAATTGAGACTTGTTTTAATTGAAATTTAACTTGAACTTATAATCATAGAATTGTAGCAGGGGGATTTTAAGGTTAAAGTGAACATGTGGTAAAAATGGCTTTTTGCATTGTCTGTAAAAGTCCCTGC